>OY757918.1:112738504-112768504 GCA_963585895.1 Sepioteuthis lessoniana
AAAACCGAGATACCAACCTATTAAAATTTAAATTGTCTTACGTTTTCTTTTGTGTCTGAAACAATCTTTCATTTTGTCATTCTAAATTTTACTTTAAATTGCGTTAAACTTTAGATTATTTCTCAATAAATAAGAATCTCTGATTATTTTCTTATTCATCCTCCGCTCCATCAAGTGGGAACTGTTGTCACCTTTATTTCAATAGAATGGAAATCAAAATTTGAATTATGCTTTCGGCTGTTTCCAATGCTCAATAATTATTTGGAAATACATCAATCTATTTTACCCTATGTTCAGTCTCATCTTCAGAGATCTTGACAGAAGAACTTCTCGTCATTTGGATTCCACAACATTTGATAAAGAACAGAGTGAGTGAGAGGGTGAGTAAGCATAAACGAACTACTCTATCTGAAGTATCAAAACAGTTGCAGTAAAAAGCTGTTACTCTCATAACAAACCTTGACAGAAAGCAAACATTAGAATCTATTTCTGTACTCTTTCTGCCTGTTGCAAAATAATTAGATTCTTAATATTTTGTTTTTATTTCATTTATATTTTTTCAATTAAAATTTCCCGAATTTCTACATCAACCCTTTGGAATTGAACAAACCAAGATATATTTACAGAAAAAGAATTGATTCACTTCTTAAAATTCAAACTGCCAATACCAGATGCTATCATAACATTTCATTCGCTTACAACAGCATGCTGGCACACACACACACACATACACACATACACATACATACATACATATATATATATATATATATATATATATATATATATATAAACGTAAACTCTCCCATTTCGAAGACAGACACAAGTAGAATAAGGAGGAGATCGATCGAGTCTATTCAATTGTGATTTTATCATATATATATATATATATATATATATATATATATATAATGTGTGTGTGTGCAAGTGTGTGTGTGTGTGTGTGTGTGTGTGTTAATGATAGTTGAATCCAAAAACTTTGCATTTGCGAGTAGTATAAATACGAATTGTGAGCCGTTTCTAATTTTTTTGTACAATTAATATAATGTGTATCCCTACTTTTATCAAAAGAATCGACTTTGTGTTTCAGTCATCGGTTCTTCTATTTGTAATTTCTAACAACAAACAAAGAAAAACCAACAATTTTTCTCCATTAATTTTCTTTTCCTTTTTTTTTTCTTTTTTTGGAATCTATGAACAAAAAATCAAAGAGCACTCAAACTTAACAAAACTACCTCATAATAAGACGTCCTTTTTCAAAGATGATTTTGCCCAATTAAGTCAGTGAGGGAATTGAACTGTGTAGTGTTTTTGCTTGACGTCGAACGAAAAAGTTGGGGAATTGATTTTTTTTTTATAAATTAATTTTATAATTTAAGAGCTTTTCTCGAAATACCATCTCTTTATTTATATGAAATAATATATTTCATTCTGTTCATATCAATGTATATATGTACACACATATTTCTTCCTAAGCCAGTTACTTTCTATCAAATAAGATTGTCTAAGCTTCATATAAGCTCTCACATGTCTAAAATGGAATGCGAGTATGAGCTTGGTTAAGAGAAAAAAAAAAAAAAAAAAAAAAACATTGCCAGTCGATCTTACCAGTGATCGAAAAGCGATCACTCTAACTAGACTTTATGAACCACGAAAATAATTCTTCTATCTCTCTCTCTCTCTCTCTCACACACACACACACACACACATACACGCGCACACTCTTTCACATACGTATATATAATATATTGTGATATTGATCTAAAATTTTGTGTATTGAGTTCTATAATGATTATATAATTTAGAGGCGCTATTAGCATTATATTTTAATTATATATATATATATATATATATTCATATATATATATATATATATATATTCATATATATATATATATATATATATATATATGGTTAAAATTTAATGCTAAAAGCGCCTCTAAATCGTATAACCATTATAGAACTCAATACACAAAAGTTTAGATCAATACCACAATCTATTATGAATAATTAAAAATTCAAACAGATTCTGACTATCCGTCGAATTATCGAAGAAGTACGTGCAAAATCTGAAGGCAACACTACTGTACGTCGATTTCTCCAAAGTATTTATTACCATACACTGGGAAAAGATGGATTAAATTGAAATTGCATATGGTTTCCCTAAGGAAGTGTTACTGTTATAATAATTCTATACAAAAACCTGAAAGCAATGATTCAATCATCAGATGACGACATCATCTTCTTGTAACTATCGGTGGAGTCTTACAAGATCCAATAGCGCCATATTTGTTACTAATTTGTCTAGACAAAGTACTTCGAACGTCAATAAATCTAATTTAAAATATGCTTTCCAACTTAAGAAAAAAAAGTGGGGGATCAAGAAGTATACGATATCCCGCAGAAACAATAGTAGACGATTACTAGCGCTTCTCGGAAATACTCCAGCCCAAGTTTAATCTCTACTGCATAGCCTGGAGCAAGCAGCGAGCGCCATTGGCCTCTACATGAACACAAATAAAACACGGTTGCAGTAACATCTCGTCCATGGCAGCACTATCTTATCAACTGAAATTGATGTCAATAAACGCCTTGAGAAAGCGTGAAATGCTATTGACAGGTTATCAATCATATGGAAGTCTGATCTATCCGGTAAAATAAAACCGGATTTCTTTTAAGCTGTAGCTGTGTCAGTACTACTATATGGATACACCACATGGACGCTAACAAAACGCATTGAGAAAAAGCTAGAAGGGAATTACACAATAATGCTACGCAGTGTTGTGAACAAATCCTTGTAGAAACACCTCACATAACCGCAGTATGGCCATCTATCTTCCATTGTACAAACCATCCAAGTAAGACAAACAAAACCGGCTGAAGTTACGTCGAACTCATAAGCAATGTTTTTTTTTTTATGGACTCCTACACATGGATGCGCCATTGTTAGTTAACCAGCAAAGACTTATATACATCAGCTGTGTACGGACACTGGATGTAGTTTAGAAGACCAACCAGGACCAATGGAAAATCGGGATGAAAGGCAAGAAAGAGTCAGGGAATTCCGTGCTATCAGTGCTGCTTGATGATGACGATTATGGTGATTGCATCACAAATATACATAGGACGGAATTTCCAAAATTAATGGCTCTTATTTATTTTGAAAGAAACTACAATAGATACAGGGAGATTCATTTAGAGTGATGTAAGGATTAGCGATTTAGACAGACTATTTTTAATGATCTCGATTCTCACTAGGTTCCCAATAGTTCTAGACTTTGTCTAAACTAAGCTAATTTTAGTAAAATAATTTAAGAGACACAGGAAACAAAATAACCCGTTGTATCAAGCAAGTTTTCCTCATACCGCGCCCATGAAGATATACTACAGCTGAATTGACTATCATTTATTGAAACTTATCTTTTCAACTACAAAACTTTTTCAACATAGTAATCTTCATTACACTGGTCAACAACAAATTTGTTGTCTGGGGTTTTTTAGATGATTTAGGACAAATCTGATGCGCTGAATCCAAAAATCACATTGGTTTTGCTCAATCAGGTCAAGTTTTTTTAACCATGGCCACATGTTTTTGACGTTTTTGTTCACATGTACGCATATGTGGAGAATTTTAGAAGTCGGTGGGGGTAAAATGCCATGTTGAATAATTGTTTTGATCGGAAATGATTATTTTAATGACAAGAAGAATTCAGGTCCGATTATTCTGGGTGATTATGTCGAAAAGGGAAAAATTTGAAATCATAAAACTTCGAAATCTTCCAAAAATTTGCACGGCAAAGCATAAAGTTGGTGGATCAAAACTAAAGTTAATGGGGCAGCTGTCCCAGGAAGTGTATAGGAAACTCCACCCGCGCATGTACGGATGTTTTCACATTTGTGTTGCGGAATATTTGCGTTGTCGTGTTGGTGGCACCAAATACGGAACGCGGTGGGCTGCAGTGGCACCAATTTATGACTAATTTGTACCTATTTTAGTTTTGCAGGTGAATGAGATGGCTTCGGCCAGAAGATCGTGCAGAAATAAGCCCGACGTGTTCTGCTACATATGTGGAGAATACACCATTGCTCCTAATAGGAAGCCAGTCACAAGTTTCATAACGCGTGCTTTTGGTATTAAACTTGCTGACCAGGATAAAGCTTGGGCGCCACACTTGGTATGCAAGGCATGCACCGAGACTCTGCGTAGGTGGTCCAATGGCAAGCGGAGTCTGAAATTTGGAATTCCCATGGTTTGGAGGGAGCCGACAAACTATGTCACTGGCAGTTACTTCTGCGCTGTTGATGTAACTGAAATCAACAGAAAGAACCGGGACAGCCTCAAGAATCATGATCTTCAATCAGCACGTCGTCCTGTAGCTCATTGTGATGAAATTCCAGTGCCTATCTTCGGAGAACTTCCTGACATTAGTGACGAAGACGCCTCCAGTGTTGAAGGACATAAAGACGAAGAAGAAGTGGTTCTTGAAGATGATGTTCCACACCCATTTTCCCAAAAGGAGTTGAATGATCTAGTTCGCGACCTCAGCTTGTCAAAGGACTCTGCCGAACTGTTGGCATCCACATTGAAGGAAAAAAACTCCTCCCTGACAGTCCTCAGATCAGCTTCTTCCGTTTTTTCTCTACAGTGAAGGACTAGGTGTACTGTGCAGATATTGCGCAGCTTCTGCTCAGGCTTGTGCCACAGTACAAACCAAGAGATTGGAGACTGTTCATTGACAGCAGCAAGCAATCACTGAAATGTGTTCTGCTACATAACGGCAACCAGTTTGCCTCTGTGCCCATCGCTCACTCGACTACGCTGAAGGAGAAGTATGAAGCGGTGAAGTGTGTGCTGGAGAAAATTGGTTATGATCAGCATAAGTGGTTTATTTGTGTTGACCTGAAGATGGTGAACGTTTTGTTGGGACAACTTTCTGGCTTCACCAAGTACCCATGTTTTCTGTACATGTGGGATAATATGGACCGTGCTCAGCATTACACGAAGAATGAGTGGCATTGTGGGAGGAATTGGTGCCTTGCAAAGAAAAGAATGCCAACTGGTGGACAGAGATAGAATACTCTTCCAACTGCTGCACATCAAGCTCGGCTTAATCAAGCAGTTCACCAAGGCTCTGGACAAGGATGGTGATTGCTTCACTTACTTGTGCCAGGCCTTTCCAGGATTGACTATGGAGAAGTTGAAAGCTGGCATCTTTGACAGTCCTCAGATCTGGCAGCTCTTCAGAGATCCAGATTTCGAAAACTCAATGAACGAAGTGGAACTGGAAGCGTGGAAGGCATTTTTTCTGTTAGTGAAGAACTTTCTTGGCATCAATAAGGCCAGAAACTACGTAGAACCTGACAACAACATGGTGACTGCTTTCAGAAAGCTGGGCTGCAACATGAGCGTTAAGATGCACTAGCTATTTTCCTATATGGACCGGTTTCCTGAGAACCTGGGTTCAATGAGTGACGAACAGGGGAAGAGATTCAATCAGTACCTGAAAGAGATGGAGACCAGTTTTTAGGGTCGCTGGGACGCAGTCATGATGGCTGACTACAGTTGGAATCTAAAGAGAGACCTCCCTGCCGCAGAGTATTCCAGGAGTTCGAAGAAACGGAAGTTCAAGCCCTGAAGTTTGAACAATGATGAGGCAACATTCAATTTACATGTACTTACCTTTATCAATGCCCACCATTCAGTTTACAGTAATCAATGTTTTTATCAGGTTATCAATATATGTTGTTGGCAAAACATTTTTTTTCTCTTAAAAACATATTTAGGATGATATGTGTTGATAAAAATCAGCAGATAATGCCGCAAAAATGTAATCGATTTTGTCACAAGATCTGATTTTTTCAAATCAACTTAGCATAAAAACCTAACCTGATGGAGAGAAACGGATACCATTTCCTGTTTCAGCAGTGCAAAAATACCCTAAATCAGTTGTAGAAATCTAGACAACATTCAAAAAGAAAAAAAATTGTTGCCCAGTGTTATCATATGTATTTTCTTCTGAGACAAACAAGAATCTATGCACCGCGCTCATAAAGATCAGCCACAGTTGAACTGACAATCATTTATTGAATCATATCTTTTCAACAATAAAATAATAATGAACAACAAAAATGGCGTAAATTTTATTTTCGATTTACCCCTGGTTGATATTTGAAGATTTACCAACCACCGTGTTGGGATCAAAAGCTATCAGATGAACAAAAACTTGTTTGAAACTAATATCAATTATGAGAGTCCTCTGACTATCCGTCCAATATTCGAAAAAGTAAGTGTAAAAATATTGAGGCAATATTTTCCTTTGTAGATTTCTTCTCAGTATTTGACTCTATACACTGAAGAACGATAGAACAAATACTTCTTGCATTTGGTGTTCCCGAAAACAGACTGTTACCTCAATAATGATGCTTTACAAAAACATGAAAGCAATGGTTCGCTCACTAGACGATGGCACTGATTTTTTACATTATCATTGGAGTTTTGCGAGAATATACTTTAGCATAATTTCTATTATTTTGTACAACAAATGTCAATAGATCTAATAAAAAAAGGTTTCACACTATTGACTGGTTATTGATTATACAGAAATCTAATATCTGTAATAAAATCAAAGAGGAATTATTCAAAGTTGATGCCGTGTTAGTATTTGTTGTGAGACCGAAACTACCTGCATCATGGACTCTTCCAGCACTATATTACTGGCGTAGTAATATCCTAATACGGGAGTAGTAGCACAGCAGTACGAGAAGTACTGCTACTAATATTGAACATTATCCTTTGAAACTTTTGTTAATATATCTTTCTTACCTCTAAACCGTGTTCCGTGTTTTCATTTTGTGTATCGACTTTGAGTCCACATCAGTATTATAGTATGATTGCATCACTCGAATTCTAACAAAACGCCGGAAGAAATAGCTAGATAGGAACTAAACAAAGATGCTGTGTGATGTTCTGAACAAATCCTGGAAGCAGCTCCCAACAAAATAGCAGCTGTATGGCCACTTACCTCCCATCTCATAAACCATCGAAGAAAGACGAACAAAATAGGGTGGGCACTGCTGGAAAAGCTCGGACGAACTCACAAGCGACGTTCTTCTGTGTACTCCCCCACATGAACACACCAGTATTGGCAGAGCAGCAAAAACTTACATTCATCAGCCTTGTGCGAACACTGGATGCGGTTTAGAGGACCTACCAAGAGTGATGGTAAATGAGAGTGAATGGCGTGCTAGAGTCAAGGGAATTGGTGCTCTTATTATTACTTGGTTGTTCTTATTCTTATTATTTTATTCATTTGAGAGTTTTTCACATCAGCGTTAGTTGATGGTTTTCCACTGGAGTCTTAGTGACAGCAAGTCCCCTCAAGTCTCCAGGACTCTTCTCGGTATTCTGGCTGATCTCAACAATGCTGTAGTTTGGATAGCTTCCACTTGTTCTCTGATTTCCAAATCCTCCAAGTCCTGTCCATGTCCTTTGGTGACCGTACTGAGCACACCAATTACAATTTGTATCACTGTCACTTTCGTTCCATAGTTTTTCAGTTCTCAACCAAGGTCTTTGTACTTTTCTTTCTTTTCGCTTTCCTTCAGTTTTAACTTTTGGTCAGCCGGAATGGCAAAGTCCACTATTCAGCAGGTTCTCTTTTTTCTTTTAATCTTTTTTTTGTTGATTAACACTAAGTTTTGTCGTCTGTCCGAAATTAGAGGATCTGTTTGTATGTCAAAACCCGAAAGAATTCTACGCATCCCATTTTCTAAGACGGATTCTGGGTTGTGCATAAACCATTTGTTCATATGGTCAAATTTAAACTTTTTGCACAATTCCCAGTGGATCACCTTCTACGCTCAGTTGTGTCTAGTTTTATATTCTCTTTGTACTAATGTACTGCATTCACTTGCTATATGATTGATCGTTTTGTCTCTGCCACCTCATCTACATCTGCTATTTTGCTGCCTCTAGTCTATTCTTGTTTTGACAGAGTATTTATCGCATTATTTTGTTCTGCTATCAGAAGACATTTAGTTTCTCTCTTAAGATTCCCTTTTTTAGCCATGTCCAAATTTTATTGTGTGAGATTTTCCTTGTTTATTGCTTGAAACATCCATACAATTGTTTTTATGCCCAGTTTTATTTTCAGGTTATTTTTGTTCCGTTAATGCTTGTGTTGTCTGTATTGTTTCTGGTAGCCGTAATCAGTAATCCTCTACACTTATTTATGTAGTCTTCTAGTCGTTGTATCGATGCATCGACGCCATCTTGAATGCTGGCGAGTCCTCTTCCTCCTCTTTTCCTTGACACATACTTTCTATCTACGTAATTTCTGGGATGTAAATGATATACATTTTGTTGAGTTTTCTTGTTCTCTGGTCCATTTGTTGAAGTTCTCTCGTCCACTTTAAGAATGGTCCCGAGTATCTTACTAGGGGAACAGCCTAGGTATTTATCCCTTTGACGAGATATCTGCTACGTAGTTTGGTTTTGAATGGTTTTCTCGTTCTCCTGAGATTATTATTATTATGATTACAAAAATATATTGAGAGATAAATCTATTAAATCAATTTTATATTAACTCAGGAATAAAATATTTTTATAATTAATTTCTTATTGGTTTTATCTTTATCTTATTATTTTTTTCACAATTCTTTTGGGTCGAATAACCTATATCAAATCTTCATCTTACCGTTTCAATTGAATACATAATCAGTGTAATTATTTCAATAGTTCTTTCTGTCAATTATTCATTTGTTCATTTAAGCGAATCGCAAGAAATTGAAATATGAAACTAAATATGTTGGAATTTCTTTTTCGAACACTGCAACGTAACCATTTAGGTACTGAATGTCTCGAGAAACACAAATCTACTGGTATATTGCCACCATGCCACTCAAATCGTTCACGCAATATTGTTTGTTTTTCCTATCTAGTTTTAAATTAATTTCTTTTTTAATAAAAACACACAAGAAAATCATCTCAGAATTCAAATAACTTCATCTAATTACACTGCTAAATCAAATTTAATATTTCAGGCTAAAAGTATTTTCGCTTGTCTTCAAGGGATCTAAGATTATATATATATATATATATATATACTCGCATTTTTTTGGGTGTGTTGTACACGATGAAAATATCAGTATTTGGTAGTCACTATTCGTGCAAATTATATTTTCTAAATACCTTTTCATTCGGCGTATCCGTCTTCTGATTTGAATGTATGGAATACTGCATCAATCTTCTTGGAGTACTTGTACAAGCTCTGCAAGTTTTAGAACAAGTGGAGTGTCTACCGTGAATTTTACGGTCAAAATTATCCCACAAATGTTTTGCGGGGCTAACATCAAAACTTCGGGCAAGCCATAGTGTCAGTTTTACACTGCAGATATGTGTCCTAGCTATTATATGGACATTGTCTACTATAAAGGAACGTAATACCAGAGAACCTGTTATGACGTCTCTATCAAAGACTTGCTTCATGTATCTTTGGCTAGAGAGGTTGTCTTGAAATATCACAAGATCGAGTTTGCAATCCTATGAGCTACCATGCCATATCAAAACTGAGCCACCATTAAATGAAACTTTTCCTTGGTGTTGAAAGGAAAATATGCAATTCTCCTGTCACTTGATATTTAATGTCTATCGCTAGTTACATGGGTGACGCGAAAGGTTTATTTTTATCCCAGAACGGGGTTTTATTTTCGCACTTGTGAAGACGGGGCAGGTTGGCACTTGATCCCCTATAGAATAAGTCCTCGTTCAGAGTTTTTCTCTCAGGCATATAAGACCTGGCATATTACGTCAGGGATTAATTTAGGGCCAGACTGGCCGCCGCTGGCAAGAGGTTACCAAATTTCACACACCCACCAAGGCCACTAAACTTCCTCCCCTAGACAACAGAAGATATGGACCTATAGGTTTTAGTCGTAATAATATTATATTGTAGTTGTCGGCAACTCCGGTTTCCCGTGTGATATTTTTAAGGAATTAATAGGACAATTCTAAGCAAGATAACGCAAGGCGAATAGAAGCTGAAAAGGAAGCATGAAGTAACAAATTCGTAGCAGAATTGCAAAGAACATCTTAGACCACGTGGTAACATAAAAATACATGAATCTTTTACTATACAAAGAGATACACTTTCAAAGTGTCAAATATGTATAATGAATTGAACAGTCCACGGACATAAATGTCTTTCTTCTTTTCTGTTCTTTCGTTTCTTCAAATTGAGAGAGAGAGAGAGAGTGGTATATAAAATTTGGGTATAAAGGAGAAATAGCCCCAAAGTTACTTATCTTATTTTTCGACGGGGTTCCACTGGAGAATCTTTCTTCTTTCACTGGCTAATAGACTTTATGCTATTTTTAACACTGGCTTGAAGAACTTGGGTCCCTCGTGTCCAAGATATGTTTTTGTCTTCTTCACCCGGAGTAATTGGCTTTGGGTCTGTCTGCCACGAGCCCCTTCCAATAACTGATTTTTCTTCTCGTTTTTTTTCGCCGACGGGGAGAAGGTGCCACTTCCGTTTTAGGGTCACAGCCAATCATTTGGCTTCTCTCTCCTTCTCCCTTCCGTTGTCCGGCGACCTGAGGTTACTAAGTACCAACATCTGTTGATATCCCCTCTGTGACCTACATTCTTTCTTAACGGTCACTTTTTTGACGGGTTGCCACTGTTCATTCCAACGGAAGGATAGTATTAATCTTATTTCTATCGTCTCCGTGGGATATCACGTGACACATGTAACAGAAACCGTTTCTCATCTGATTAATGGGAGGTTTTTGCAACAGATTTTGCATTTGCACCACAGAACATTCCTGTATATGTCTTGGAATGAAGAGTGGTCGTTGAGTAAAACTCCATGAAGAAAGAACACTTGTCTTGAGCATTGTTTAACGTTGCTGTCTTATACTCTGGTGTTGATATGCTAATGGTCTCGAAGAAATCAATTTATTAAACTGTTTTTTTGTTGTTGCTTTGCTGAATGAAGAATGTTCACTTTTAGGCTAATATCCTCCGAAAATGTATTACCTCCTTTATTTCTCCTGCTATCAGTTAAACGATTACACAACTGTTCTTCTACAAGTATGGCTTTGACTTTAAATAACCCAAGATGGTTGATATGCCATGAGACAAATCCAGAAAAAATGCTTTATATATATATATATATATATATATATATATAAGTAAGTAAAGTTAGCGACCTTAGTCGAGGGTGACCCAACGGCTCCCTTTTCAATAGCTACGACACCGAGGGGCAGAGTAGTGCAGTACTCCATTCCCTGGAATGCCCCACGCAATTTTACAAAGAATATTGAAGCAATCATTTTTTTTTAATCCACAGTCATAGTGAAAGAATTAAAAATGCGCTCCACAAAGAATAGCAAGAGGAATTCTTTGAAACAGTTATTATTATACTCAGTCCTAAGAACAGTAGTTTTTGAAAAAATCTTACCGAGAAGGAAGTATGACACAAGACATTTCAACCACAATAGATACCAAAAGAAACCTGTTTGAAATCAATAGGGTTCCTAGTCAATCAACCAGGTGTTGATGCTTGAATCTGTAGAAGATTTAATGATGTTATAAAATCTTTTATTCCATCTAGTCATTTGTTATCCCCACGATCCAATCCCACTGCATCTAGTTGCGAGGTTAAATCAGTTGCGTCCAATATTCGCTAGATGATATCATACGCACATACACACACACGCATATATATAAAACTATATATATATATATATATATATATATATATATATATATATATATATATATATATATATTTATATATATATTATAAAAGACATATTTACATATGAACACCAATAATTCCGTTGATAAATGACTAAAAAGCATTTATCTTCGACAACAAATATTTGTTTTTACAAATGCACTTAACCCATTAAACATTATACAGTGAAAATTATTGATAAAATTTCAATTAATTACTCGATCAGGCTACCGAATTATTGATCCGTTTGTAATGATTATAACTATATTTTGTTTTATATATTTTGATTTAATATTTTTAATTTATATCTTCATAATTAATACATTTTTAGATATATCTAAAAATACTATCAATAATAATAATAATAATAATAATAATAATAATAATAATGATAATTTTAACTCCAGGGCAACAAAAAAATTCTTTCGAATTGTAACTAAATTAATTTTAAAATCAAAATCGAATTGAATTGATTGACTCTTTTTCCTCTTCTGACACAACCATTACTGAGTCATGTCTTTTTAGCAATAAAATCAAAACCTTTTGATTAGAGAGACAAGTGTATAAATCAATACGCATTAACAGTGAAAATTGCTTTCAAATCAATACTAATTCACTTTTTGTTTGATTAATATTTGTAACTTGTTTGATTAAATTGATTTTTCTTAATAATGCTATGAATTATATCTCAGCAGTAAAGATAAAATAAAAATAATGATTTTATCCTAATTGTGGGTTATTTGTATCATTTGAACTATTTATTCATATTTAAGATTTCCTTTAAATTATCAATAGATTGGGATGGACAAAAAGTAATAAAGAATGAGAAATTTATTCAATCTCCAGGTGCTGGCTACCTGTTCTAATCTGTAAATGAATTCAAAGCAACCACAGAGCATCTGGTCAAAGAAGATAGAGTCGCAGATACTGTTTTTCAATTTACACTGTCATTCCTGTAGCATATAGCATCCTGTTTTATACAGGATGCAAAATTTTTTGTCTTAGAAGTCAGCCTGAAGTAAGCTCTAATCTTCTGCTGTAAAAGGTACATCCACATTGAGCAAATATGCGTCAAAATTGAAAAGCAATCATCAATCAAATATTTTGTTGTTCGGTAAACAATTCAACATGAACCCATGGTGACATAAAATGAGTTCAAGAGTTCTTTCTGTTACGAAAAAAAAAAAAAAGAAACAGTGCCACTTTAAATGATGAATTAAATCCAACAGCCAGATCAACGACAGCCAACTTGAGACAAATTGTCCTCTATTGGCTTCATTTATTAAAAAAATATTAAGTAGTTATAAATGTCGGTGAAGGAGTTTAGTTAAATCATTTTCATTTACTTTAACGACCGCAATAAAAAAAAAATCAATGACCAGGAAAAATTTACAAATCAAATTATTAAAAAATATAATTTGTCGAATGCATATAATTCCCCCCCCCCCACTCAAAAAAGTTTTTAATATTTCCATTAATGAAAATATTTACTTATAATATCCTTTTCAAAGGTCTCGAAATTGTTTATCACAAAATTTTTTGAACAATAAAAAAGACATTACTGTTTCTTAAGAAGCTCATATTGTTTCATATTCTTTTCTTCTTTATGTTCTTGTTGCTTTCTTGGATTCTGCTGATAAAATTTGATGATTTCAAATAAATTTCATTTCTTCTTCCTTCAATGTAGGAATTAGTAAAGTTTTATAGGTTGTGTTTCCTTCTTATTCTCTTTATTTTCTTGAGGTTTTTAAAAAGTAACTTAAATTTAATTTTATCTTTTACAATAAAGATATTTTATCACATAATACATCAAAACTTTAACAGCTTATGTCAATACACTTTGTGAAAAATTTACAATTAGTATCAACTTTTCAAAATAGCTTTTAGAAATTATAAATTGAATACTCACTATATGCAAAATATTCACTTGAATAAATTGAATACTATTTATTTATAGTATTCAAAATTGAATTGGTTTTCCAACGGAAAAAAATCACATATATTTAAAAACCTTTCTGGTTTAAAACATTAAATTAAAAAGAATTTTCCTTCCTCGGATAGAATAAAATTCAATAAAAAATGCTTCAAGCCAATGTAGAAAGATTATCTTTGTTATTCGATGAATATCCTCTGGTTATCATTTTAAAATTACGATTGATGAATCTATTTATATTGATGAAAAATTAAAGTTGCTTTTCTTCTGCAACCAATATAAATTAAATAATTCACAGCTAAATATTCATTATAAATAAAAAGTGCATTAAGTGATCATTTTTCTTAATTACTGCCATTGTAAGGGAGATAATCCCCCTGCTATTTTTATTTAGATTTAGCCAATTTTAACACGACAGAAAATCTATTACGGTACGACAAAAAATTGTTCCATTCGAACAATAGAAGGAAAAAATAACCTCAGTATTTATTGTATAAAAATGCAAATTTGGCACAAGGTCGTAAAATGGGACAGGGTAGAGGCTGGTCATCACTATCCAAATTTTAAACTTAACAAGTTCCTTTCGCCGATCCAAAACATACTAAAATAGTCCAGTCACCATAACGACACCAATAATTCAGAATTCTTTCACTCTACAGTCACTAAAACAAGTTAATCCTTCTATGCATATTTAACCAAACGCCATATTCACATAATTGTTAGAGAGAAAGGATGTTTAAAAATGTATTTACAAAAATATACCAATTTACAAAATTAATGAAATGAAACGAAAGATTTAAAAAGTATATACCATAAAAATGAATGAAAGTTAGTACTGAGCTCCTCCCACCTCCTTTACAGACTAACATGTCAGAAAAGTTTGTTCCCCGGTTTAAAAAATATGAGGAAATATGCTCTGCTTAAATTTTTTTCCTAAGAAACAAGAACGCAGATCTTCAAACATAACAAAGGTTATTCAAAAACTCGACCAATGAAAAGGCTTAAAATTTTCCAAGGTAACAAAATAAATTCAGAAACTTTTTTGTAATTAAGAAGAAAGTTACTTACCAAGTAATAGAAACTCACCCAAAAGTGAGCGGATAGAAAACGCTTCTTAGGCCTTTCTTATTTCCACCGAGCAGTTTTAACTCCATGCTTGTTTTGGGGTCATCAGGAGAGAATGTGCACCGTTTCAGGACCTTCCTCTCACTATGATCTCTGGGTTGCTGGCCCGGTGAGATCATCTGGTCTTTCCCAGCGTCCCCTGTCTTTCCAGGTGCCTTCTGGTCTGTTCCCAGTTTCCATTCAGTCTGTTCCTGAAAGTCAACGGACAATCCATAGGTCTGAAAAAGGAAGTTAATTACCAAGTAACAGGAACTCACCAAAAAGTGAGCGGAGAGAAAATGCTCCTTTAGCCATTCTTATTAAATTAATAAACAAATGTCCTCCACTAAAAACTCTAGAAGCAATTCTATTTAAAAATATGTTTTAACTGGGAATTCTTATCTTTACTTTTTCATTTTATTCATTTTAACAGTAATTTCCATAAATTAAAACTCACTTTTAAAAATATTTTTACAATATATATATATATATATGTGTGTGTGTGTGTGTGTGTGTGTGTGTGTATAATTTAAACTATCCTGATTGGGAGTCACCGAGGCTTCAACTCTTGATAAAAACAGAGATATTGATTTTGGATGATTTTTAATGATAACATGTATTTCAGTAATTATTGTAATTACAGGACGGGTGCATTTACGTAGGGAAGGAGATTTTCTGAACTTGAGAAATTAATTCGCAATTAGGGTTATTGAAATTCTAGAGTGGTCAATTCCCTTTGAGCATTTTTGGGTTAATTAATGACACCTGATGGATGCCGATAGGTTGTTGTTTTTTTTATGTGGAGGGTTTTGGCCCCATTAACTTAGGGATTGAACTCATGTAAAAGGAGTAAATAGAAAAATATATGAAGATAATAGTTTACAAGCTTTACATTATTTAAAAAATTCCACCTGCTATGAAAAATCTAGCATATGTTCAAATTTGGATGGCTTAATTTACCGGAACACCCCTTTCCTTGTTTCTTAATTTTTCTTATACTTTATTGTTTTGACCCCCTTTACTTTCGCCTGAAAATTTAACTTCATGTATTTTTCTCACACACACACACACACACACAAACACACACACACACACACACACACACACACACACACACACACACACATATATATATATATATATATATATATATACTGGAATCCATATTTGCTATTTTTCAACCTCAAATTAATCGTGTGAAGTCATCTGATAAAACGAAGAGTATAATGATATTCTTCACCGAAATAAATTTATAATGACAATTTAACCATATTTGAGTTTTTTTCTAATTACATTTTATCCGCTCTGTATATGAGTTATGTTGTATAAACCTGGAAAGGGAATATATAATAAAATCCATACATCGAGCACTCCCATAGATTTATATGAAATTCCTCATATATTCTATACAAGAATAATCCACACCCATAGTCTTCGGACTCTGACTGGATATATATATATATATATATATATATAGTTGAGTATATTCATAAATATGGAGAGATCAATAGAACATATATCTTTAATTCCAACTTAAAGATATATGCTATATTACTGATATGGTCAACGTAGACTCAGGCGTTTGGTGACTGTCAATTTCTTGCTTATGCGATCATCGGATCATTTCATAAGGAAGAAAATGAGTCACTAAGTGTTGTGGATTCAATTTTTAGGCTATCCTAACTTACAGATATATATATATATATATATATATATATATATGTGTGTGTGTGTGTGTGTGTGTGTGTGTGTGTGTGTGTGTGTGTGTGTGTGTGTGTGTGTGTGTGTGTGTGTGTGTGTGTGTGAGGATACTGTATCAGTAAGTCTTCTATAGATTAAACAGTTTTATGTTGAGCTACCAAATCTGATAAGCATATTTATTGGACTCAAAGAAAAGTTTGGTCCTTCATTGGGGAGGTTCTTGTCTAAAAAAGAACTTCTAACAATAAAAAATAATTTACCTGAAGCTATGTTGTAGCAAGAAGTCTCAAATAGTACAGAATTTAAATTATAAATTTAATCACAAAAATTTCTAATATCTATTTCCATTTAAATAAACGTCACTAATTTGATTTATAGAGTTATTTGTGGATTGAATAAAAAATAAGAGATAGATGAGTAGATAACATGAAATGAACAAATATAAAAAAGAATCATTTCCCTAGAGGCCTCTGACAGGAAGCGTGATCTGCACATGCCTTATGAGAAAGACAGGCGTCCCAGCTTTAAAAAAAAAGAAATGCTCAGCGTTTTTTCTCTTTACATTTTCCTACTAAACAGACGATTTTCCTGAGTCGAGAAGAAAGTTCCCTACCCCGAACTAGTTGTCAACCCGTGAAATAATGGTTAAGTTTAAAGTATTTTAATCTTTGCTTTTTTTCATCTAAAGTTGTTTTTTTTTTACAGCTCCAGCCAACCATAAAAGAACAAATTAATGGTGTAATAAGAGAAACTAAGGAGTCAGATACCAAAATCTACAAAGTCATCCTAACAAAATCCAATAAATGACCAAACCGGAATGGACGACAACCAACAACCTTCCTTAGAATACACATTTTTTAGCCTTAAAATAATCAACTCCAAAAATAGAAAAAGAACATTATAGAAATTTCGGATCAAAATCGCATTAACATTGAAGTTACAATTTTATATTTTTCAACCAATCAGCCAAAAACACAGAATAAGAACATTCTAGAAAATTCAGCTCAGAAACTAATTACCAGAAAAATATTTAGTCTCCAAAATAAAGAAGCAATTATACGAATCTGATAGGTCAAAATATGTCTGCGCACTTGAATTTTAGGACCCATAAAATCCTATTTTTGATTCACTTTAGAGACCCCAAAAAGTATAAATAACGAAGAATTTTATTAACTAGGGCATTCCACAACTAGACGCAAGGACGGATAGCAGAAAGGCATCGAACACAGGACACGGAGCGAAGAAGCATGCGGCGTTCTTTTGCCGACTACTGAAACGCGACTCATTGTCGCCAAAGATCATAAAAAACGCACGTGTGGACTTAAGAAAACTAAAGGCTCATACTTTTGGTCCCTCACATATAAACACGCACGCATACACATGTATGTAAGTAAAGTCATTTTTTTTAATCCTCTACTTCGGCCAACTATGGACACATTGACTCAATAGACTTTTCCTAGCATATACACACGCACACACGGGTGAACAAATATTTTTATTCAACTGGCCATAGCTATATTTTGATTATTTTTATCCTGTTTGTTATGATTATTAAATTGCTTGTTTCTTAATTTCGTTGTTGTCACATTCCGTTTGTTTACGTGCTTGTAAAATGTGTTGTATTGTATAAATTTAACCTGAAAGTAATTCCCGTAAACTACGGAAGGTACTCAGTACTCCACACTACTAACCAATATAATAATGACAACCAACCCTCATTAATCCTCATTAATTGTGAGCCCGACGTGATCAGCAACAAATTCAAGGTAATAACCTCAAAGAAAATTAGAAAAGATTCAAAGACTACAGCTGCTAACGAGAGAGTGGTGGAAGAAAATATCAACTCTACTATACCAAGTCGCCATTCAGAATATTTTTCTCTCACTAACATAGGTCAAGTAGCCTGACTGCTAAAAACCTGTGAAACTAACTTTATTTATTTAGTATTTTTTGTCTATTGTTATTATATCTACTCACACACACACACACACACACAAATGTTTTCAAAAAGTGGCCACTAACAAGAAAAGAGGAAGACAAAATACAGTAATGGAAGAAACTACAGAAGTCGTATCAGTAAAAATGACACCATTTCTGCCCTCAGCTTTGAACAGCTGGTATGCTATTTGTGAGACATAGTTAGAATTAGGACACATGAAGAATAATAATTCAAAATTCTTTCATATCTTGTCGCTCTTGCCTCCAAAAGTACTATCCAGTCTACCGTCCACCATTTTAGCTTCGAAGGAACTGAAAAACGCAGTTATGATTAGGCATGAAAGAAAGAAGCCTGAAATGTTTGAAAAATTAATGACTAAAGTACAAATGACGGGCAGATCTTCAGCATACCGGTATGATCTTATGTCAACTGCGAGCAGAGTTGGTGTGGGAGATGAACTTCTTCGTCATAAATTCATCCAGACGCTACTCCCAGAAATAACTCCGGTAATTGCTGCAGTAAAGAATGCCCCCCCCCCTACTGGAACTGGACACATTGGCCGATAAAATAGTGGCATTTTTAAACCCAGAATGGTACAAAACACCATCACACCAAGTATGAGGAAACACACCAGGCCTACCGTCTCCACCGCTGCCATGCCTAGTACAACATATAACTCTAGACCCTTCCATGAAAACCAGAAGCCTCAAATATGTCGTAGACACCTATGCTATACGGAGAGGTCCTGAACCCGTAAATCATGGGGCAGGGGCAAAATTTATCCGGCGGTACGGTAATGCTTTCCCCGAGATCATCTTCACCTGCAAGACATGAGTCGGGAAATGTATAATGCAAATTGGATTAGCAACCGACAATTCGCAACTGTTTGAGGTTGTTACAAAAATTGGACCCAAAAGTAGACACGGGTGCCTCGATAACAATCCTTCCAAAGAGAATGGCATTCGGTCTAACCCTAAATGTTACTCCAGTAAAATTATCTGCAACAAAAGACATAAAATGCTTCAGGGAAACAGTAGTAGACAATGGGATTCTGGGACTACGTCGTTCATACACATGGACCATAGTAGTCGCTGATACCATGAACCCTCTCTTAGATGCAAATTTTCTGCGCCACTATGGACTTATTTTGGACTGTAGTAATAGCAGACGTACAAGGATGAGTCCCTTGTATACCTATATATATCGAATACCTATACATGCCATTTAGTCAACGGAACAGCAGCTCGACATTCCATTGATTTATAAACAACATATTTATGGATGTGAGTTGTGTTTTCGTGTATATTGATGATATACTTGTATTCTCCGAATCTGAGGAACAACAATATAAAGATCTCGAGAAAGTTCTTTCGATTCTCGAGAAAAACAACCTTCAAAGATACCATCAACTTTTTAGGCTACAATGTAAGCCCTGGAGGATTGAAGCCAACGACACAGAAAGCCGATAACATTAAAAATGTTCCTGAACCCACAGATGCTAAATCCCTGCGACGAATCCTGGGAATGGTCATTTTTTTTAGACGAAACTGATCCCACAAGCTGCAGATGAGTTTCTGTCTCTAACAAAAGCCGTCAAACATAATCCAGCAGCAAAGACGCTGGAATTAAGTCCGGTTAAAAAAACAAGCACTTGTGAATATTAAAGACATTCTTGCCAAAGTAACTTGATCCAGAGGCCACGCAATACCATCTTGTTACTGATAGCTTTACCTATACGGTAGGTGTGGCACTGCATCATATAATAAATGGTAATACAGTTCCTATTGAATTCTATTCAAAAAATTCATCTGAAAACCAGAGTAAATACTCCACCTTTGATAAAGAACTCTAAGCAATATACCTGGCAGTTTTGCATTTCAAGCCACAGATGGAAAGCAGAAATGTCACCTTGTTCTCAAATCACAAACCACTTTCCCTGGCATTAAAAAAAAAACACCAATGAAGTCGGATAAGCAACAAAGATACTTATCAATTATGATAGGATATGTCGCAGATGTTCTGTACATACGAGGGGAAAAACATTGCTGCTGATTGTTTGTTTCGACCAACGTGTTCATTGGCAGTAGACCCCTGTGATCTATCAGTGATCAGTGAGTCACAAAAAGGGGATGGAGAAATCAACACCTACAGAAGTCAGCATAAACCCTATGAAATGCAAGGGTCATCTTATCTTGAGTGACCTATCGACATCCACTCCCAGACCATTCGTACATGAATCACAACGGAAGAGGATGTTCGATATATTTCACACCATCTCGCATCCAGGACCTTCACCGAGAGTAAAATTAATAAACGTTTGGTACTTCTGGCCAGACATGGAGAGAAAAATAAGATCTTAGGTCAAGGGTTGTCTACAATGCCAACAGCACAAGACTTCCAGACTTACTAGAACAGAAACTACATTATTCTTCTCTACTATCTGGAAGATTTGAAACTGTGCATATAGACGTCATTAGTCCACTACTACCCACCACTACTTATGACGGTATATACACATCACCAGCTAGATATGTACTAATGTTGACAGAGCAACAAGATGGGTAGAAGCCACCTTACAAGACACCACTGCAACCACTATCATATTAAAATTCTCTTGAAAACATGGGTCTTGCGCTTTGGAGTCCCATTACACGTTGTCACAAACCGAGTAAGCCAATTTAAAAGTGAACTGTTTACAGACCTGTCCGCTATAATAGGCACCCACGCGCACCACACGCTCCGCACAAAAGCATATAACCCTCAAACCAATGGAAAGGCAACATCGCACTCAGAAAAAAGCAATCATGACGAGAAAGCAGAACTGGCTGGACGCATTACCAATCATATTGCTTTGTATTAGGGATATACCGAATGAGCAAGGTTTCTCTCCAGCTCTTGCTGTTACAGAGACCCAGTTACTACTTTTGATACCAGTTATTGATCAGGAATATCCCAACCAGACTAAAGATGACATAAAGAATCGCTAAGGAGATTCTAGAGCTTGATGTAACTCTCCTTTCAGAAGGACAGTTGCATACAACACGAAAAGCCTTCCAAAGAGCTGAAAAATTGCTGCGAACTGACAAAATAAGAAAACCTTTGGAAGCTCAATGTTCAAGTCCATACAAAGTTATAAAGAAAGAAGAAAAATATTTTATCATAGTGACATCGGCTGGTGATGAGCAATCTGTTTCGATTGAAAGATTGAAGCCAGCAATATTCACCTATGCCCAAGATAGGAATAAAAAAAGTTTTGCACAAAGCCCAAGTAATAAAGACAATGCAGAAACCATACCATCTCCAACACTTGAAACACAACAATACACACCACAGAAACCAAATGTCACTCGCTCAAGTAGACGTGTTCGTTTTAGAAGACATAACGAACACTTCTACTATACATAAAAATGTACATATATATAATATATATTGAAAAGAATAACACACACACACACACTCACACACACACCTTATAAGAGACTATCTCTCCTGCTAATGCATCCTGGCCGTAGCTGCACTACTCTCGGTGGGGACTGAATAAAAATAAATAAATAAAATAATAACAAATATAAAAAAGAACAATTTCCCAGGAGGCCTCTGACATGATGCCTAAGAAAAAGAAAGGCGTCCTGGCATAAAAAAAAAAAAAAAGAGATGTTTTACCTGGATAAGACTGAAAGTTCCCTACAACGAAATAGTTGTCGACCTGTGAAATAATGGGAAAGTTTAAAGAATTATTGTCTTTGCCTTTTTCATCTTAATTATTTTTACAGCTTCAGCCAACTATAAAAGAACAAGTTAATGGGGTAATAAGAGAAACCAAGGAGTCAGATACCAAAAAACTACAAAGACACAAAAAAAAAAACAATAAATAACCAAACCGGAACGGACGACTACCAGCAAACTACTAATATAATAATAACAACCAACCTTTATCAAGCCCCATATATAAAACTGAAAATGTAAAATAATTACATCTTATTATTGCTTAAGACTAACTATCCCGACGAAAATGTTTAAATCAATAAATTTCTTTGACATCAATCACTTTTTTTCTAGTTTTGATTTTTCATGCGAAATTCCCCTCTCACATATATGAAGCTTTTTCCTCTAATACTAAACGTGTTTTATGTTTTATGTCCATTATTCCTGTACGACATGCGTGTAAGGACGAAATTATAAGCGAAGTTCTGCTATTGACTTCAACACATTCATCCACAAGTGCTGCCCGATCAGCAAATATTTAGATTCATTAGCTCTATGAGGACACTGGATGCCATCTAAAGGACCTGCCAGATGACGAGAGAAAGTCAAAGGAATACGTGTTGTCTACATCTCTTGATAATGATGATGATAATGATCATGATGATAAGCAGAAGTAAATGAATTAAATGAGAAAAAAGACAGTTGTGGAAGACAAAAGAGATTTAAAAAAGAAACGGTCATATTTCTTTAAATCATTTCGCTAAATGTGTCTTCTTTATTTATGATTTGTGCTGTTTATTATAAACGGTTGTAGAATGACAATCTGAGTAGTTGTAACGAAAAGCACCAGAAATCACTTTGAAATCATTACTTGACAATAATCTAATTATGATTGACAATACTTTACCGAATAATAAATTAAATATAATTAATTATTGTAAAATTATATAGTTAAGTTGAAATATCGTGACCTTTGTAGCCTGATATTGAATTGATATAATAATGATCAGATTTTTTAATGTTTTTTCTTTACCGTAATACTACAAAGATGGCACATTTAAACGAGCTTTTTAGTTTTCGCAACAACGTTGAAGTCGCTTAGAAAATATAACAATTTCATAGTTAAATAAAATTAGTAATAATCTTTATTTACGCTCACCTAAATTTTATAATTTTACAACAGATGATGACTATTAAATGCAAATAATTTTGTAATATAATTAAGGGTGATAATCAATTATATTTGGAAATTAGTTTAATTGTAAGTTAGCAAAAACCTTTGAATGAAGTCTAAGTTGCATGCAAAGGTCATACGGTGCACTTGTCGCTTGTATCGGCAGTTTATGAAGTTGAAAGGTTGTTTTGGAAATCAACTGGGACGGCATGCAACAGATTTGTTTTAAAATCGTCGCTGAAGGCCGCGGATATTGAAAAGTAAACAAATTGAATGCATGTCGGCGAACCGCACTGGAAAATTAAAGACACGTGTTCTTATATCATTAGAGGATGATGTAATTTATCTAATTGAGTTTTTAGGCAGTCGGGTTGAGTCAGGAGTAGAGGGGCGAAGTTACGACAGTCCCTTGGGGCGAATAAAAACGTAGTTGGTATTTTCCATTCGTCTACCACCTAGTATCTGATAGCATTTCTAAGTAACAACAAATACCTTTTTATTCAGTTTCTCTCGTGTTACGGATGACGACTGCTGGATGAAATATTACCGTCAGATATAAACTTTTTGAATTTGAAACAACGAGCCCGCCTTGTAAAGCCTATTGATGTTCGAGATGGTGTTGGGTTGGTAAGGCAACGTTACAATTTGACATCGAGTCAATGGCCACCTAAGGCAATTATTAAGCTAGATAGTTTAAAGCAAAATATTTATAATTTTTGGATGAAATATTTTATTTATATGAATTCTTAGCCTCGTTATTCAAAGAACAAATTATCTTTCCTAACTTTCAATGACCTTGCATCACCATTCACACAAATGACCCTTCCTTTTATTTGATTATTTTCGGAGATATTTTCATATTTTAAAATTACGGGAATCCTTCACCAAAGAAGAAATATGATATGAAGCAAAACAAGTGATAATTTGAATGTGACAAGTTTGAAAAAATGATTGAATGACTAAGAATGATGTGTCACAAATCGTTAATTGTTAATTGCGTTGAATTTACAACATGAGTAGAGACGCAGTTAACTCCTTTATTAAGAAGAACTTTTTTTTTCTCTTTCATTTGGGGAAGCTAATTACAACATGGCACAATAATACTGAGTCCAGCTTTCAGAAATTCAGGATAAAAAATTCTTTTTGAATTCCATAAAACACAAAGAACTTTTCCTCTTAGGCTAAAATATTATTCTGGATCTAAAAGCAATTTTCTTTGTACCGGATCCTTTTATTAAATCATGTTTTACCGCCATTGACTACACTGCTCAATGACTTTGATGGTTTTATTTGGCTTCTTTGGGTGATTTAATGTCAAAGAAGGACCAGACAGTAGTGGTACGACTAATAATTGGAGGGATAAGGAGATTCATACTTTTCCCTCGGAGATTTGTCGGAAAGTGAACGTAACTGGGATTTGAACTCACTTACTACGATCTTGCAGTCCAGAAGGTAAACCACTGTGCCACGGAGATACCACCCAAAACCTTTTTATGTTTCACGTAGTAAAACAAATGTTTGTTATTCTGACCAATGTTTACGTTCATGTAGAACCCATTTTCCAAATTCTGAATATTTTCTAAGGTTTGCAACGATTTTTCACAATTGGCTGATTACGCAAATAATAAATAAGTGCGTGATCGTCAAAGATATTTCTTTGATTGCTCTAAGATTTTCAGAAGATAGCACTGCAATATTTTCAGATCAATATATTCATGTCTAGCCTGTATATTTGAAACATTACATAATATTATCCCTGTTTTTATTTGGCTGAATGAGCGATTACTTGATTTTGAACATCGATGGTTATTTTATGCCTAGTGGTCATGGAATCGCGTTCATAGTAAGTTTTTGTTTACTTATTGGTGTAATTTTTTCAAAAGACTTTTTTATATTATATCAAGTAATCCTATACGATACAAAACATTTGCAACAGTTATATGGTTTCAAGTAACTAATAATAATCCTTAGTAAACAATTAGAGCTTCAATTGATTATTTTAAATACAAATAATTTACACAAATTTATATGGCATTGTGTATTCCTGATACGAGTAATTTTCAAACAACTCTATTTGACCCATAGATGTGACCCTAACATTAACTTGCAATCCAAGTAAGAGTGGACCCGGGAGTAATGATAAGATAAAGGGATACTTCCCTCTCCCAACATATTCAGAACTGGAGCTTAACTATCAGATCTATTTTAATCTCATACCCATGACACCCTTTTTGATATAGAGTTCTGACTCCTATGCAGGAAATACACACTCGTATTCTTAGCCTCACCAACCGAGCCTTTATTTCTATTAGTTACCAATAGAAATTACTATATAAGACTATTAATATTTTATTTTATTAAATTAAATTGGTTTCAATTTATCAAACAATGAAGAACGACATTATTATTGAACGTCTGCGACACTGTTTTTTTTCTATTATGTCAATGGACGTTATGATACGTCATGAAATTTACACACATATAAGTCAGCTCATTCGACGAGATGTACATATGCCTTGTGTCACATTAAACACCTTAATACTTAAGTTTTTCTATTAATAATGGAGATTTCCTGCGGCAACATAATATACATTCGAATATTGTCAGAAGCTGGGAAGAATTTTCATTGATAGATTTTTAATTTTTTTTTTTTTTTACTTTTTACTTTTAGCATAGTCAGGATTTTGATGCAAGTACTCATAAAATACCAAAATTAGGAGAAGCAATATCTTTAGACGAGGCAATACATTTCAAATATTGACTGGAATAATAATACTTTTTGTTCCTTTTTTTTCTTTTTGTCAGTCATCAAATCGATGTTGAGTAAAAGGCTGTTTTGGTACGCTTTCTGCCTCTTGCATATTGTTTATCATCGCTTTCTATTGCTTTCCATTCAAAGTCGCTAGTGAAATTTTGCTTAGCCTTTCTGCTGCGTTTTTTTTTTTCTTTTTTTTTTTTTTTTGCTCTGACATCAGCACGCATCGTCTCCGCTATGAATATTACTTCCATTAATTCAATCATCTATGCTTCTCATATATATCTTTGAATCAACTTTGTTCGCGATTCCATGGAAACGTTGACGTCACACCACTTCTGGTGTTGTAGGTGCACGCTAACCTCAATTTGTGACGTTATTTCTTCATCATTTACTGCTGTGGGGTCAGCCAGGACGAGATGATGATTTCAAGTTAAGGATAAAGACATTTTCTTGTGGGAATTAGACACAACAACTTAAGGCAATGCTCTTCTTTTCTTTTTCTCTTTCAATAATCTATCATTATCGATTAGAGGAAATACTATCAAAAAACTCGAAGAATTCGAACAGATTGAAAAGTCTATTCATCTATCAGTTCCTCAGTGTTTCCTGTGTCTCGTAGGACTTTTCATAAATATCCCGAAATCATTTCACCAAATGATAAACTTTTATGAGTCGGTCATCTTTTATACTAAGTTTGAATATTTGGCTAGTTCTCCGTTAGGGTATGATAGGATACCACACAAACAATATGCTTTAGCACAACATTTTCTTAGAAGTTGTTCCTAAACTAAATAGACATCGGAATCTGGTGCTCCATTGTTTTCCTAAGAGTATGCATATATAAATACGAGTGTCATTCAATAATTTAGAGGAATATTTTGGAAAAATGCGAATTTCTTTTTGAATTTTTTCCATAAATGAATTGCTTATTTAAAAAGTATTCTTTTTTTTTTGCCAAAATATCTATTTTAAAGCTATTCATAATAATACCAAATTAAACCGAGTGATCCAGAGTTGAACAGAGGTCTGTCATCAAATTTTTGATGGCTGAGAAATGCAAAATATGTGAAATTAACAGAAGAATATGAGAGATGCACGGAAAATGAAAGACAAAGAAATTTGACTACATACTTCTTCGATAATGCAACGCTGTGTAGAAACAGAACAAAAGAGTGAACTAGACAAAAGGCTGCATCTCCATATTTCTCCTCCCACCCCAAAAAAAGACCATCAAGGACGCACTAAGAACTGTAAAGATATAAATCTTATTGCTATAGCTGTCAAGGTTTATAATGCCCTACTTCTCAGACGTATCCAATCTGAAGTAGAGAAAATTCTTAGAAAAAAAGCTAAACGATTTTCGAAGACATCGATCAACAACTTCTTAGATTCTGACTATTCGTTGAATCATCGAAGAAATACATGCAAAAATCTCGAGATAACACTTTTGTTTGATTTCATAAACAGATAAAAGATATAGAAAATACTTTTAGCAAAGAGGATTACCAAAGAAAATAATACCATGGTGATTTTCTGCAAAGACACGAAAGCAATGGTTTTCTCACTAAATGTTCACATTGACATTGTCACTGGAATCTTGCAAGGAGATACATTAGCACCATTTCAAGGAAATTAATAAGCATCGTTTCTATTTAGAATCTGCTAAGATTTCGTACAACGAGCGTTAAAGGATCTAATGAAATAGAATCTATTCGCAAAAAAAAATCATAATGAATTCAGTCCACACAGATGATCTAACGCTTCTCTCATATACACCCACACAAACCAAATCTCTGCTGCTTAGCTTCGAGTTGGCAACAATTCATGTGTTTTAAACAAGATTAAGGCATCTCCACATCAAATGACAAGCTTTTGAAATTAGTAAACCAGTTCACATACCTTGGTAGCAATATCTCATCTACTGCAAGTGATGTCAGCATTGGTATAGGAAAGGCATGGGCTGCTAGTGGCAGGTTGTTAGTCATTTGGAAGTATTGTCTCTCTGATAAAATAAAGCCAGAATTCTTCCATGCTGCAGTATGACTGCACCACCTGGACACTAACCTGGAAGCAATACCACAAGAAACAATATCTGTCGGGTTACTTGCCTCCCATCTCAAAAAACATACAAGACGAACAAGACATGCTGGTAACTGGTGTAAAAGTAAGGACGAACTCCGCAGCAACGTTCTCTTGTAGATTCCTACAAATGGACACACCAGTGTTGGGCAACCTCCTATGCCCGTTCTTGTAGAAAATTTGAGGGTGTACATAAAGCTCATTTTTACAGACCTCAGCACAAAAACTTACTTCTTTTTATTTATGTAACCACCCAGAAAGTATCTATAACTTTGATCTCTCATTTTGCTCCTTGCAATTTTTTCAAAACAGTTTTAACTGGTAGTTTCTCACAAAAGTCTGAGTGAGTCGCCTCAGTTCTCCAGGACTCTTCTAAGTATCTTAGCCGATTTTAATAGTGTTGTTATCAAGATAGTATTGATTCTTTCTCTTATGTCCTGTTCCCCCAGTCTCTTTTCTTGGTTCTCTGGGACCGTTCCATGGGCTCCAACAACAACTGGTATCACCGTCGCCTTCATGTTCCAGCGTGTTTTCAAACCTCTGGCAAGATCCAAGAATTTGTCTATATTTTCGCTTTCTTCTATTTTTACCCCATCGTCCACTGAAACAGTAAAATTCACTATTTAGCAAATTCGTTTTCCTTCACGTGATCTCAAAGTTGCCGAGAATTTCATGAGTCTCAATTTTCTAGAACAAATTCTGGTTTTGTATTTATTATTTTTCATCATGGCCACATTTTAATCTCTTGCACAATTCCCAATGGATCAACATTCCTACACATTCAATCTACACTTCTGTTCTTTTTGTACTAGTTTTATGTATTTGCTTAAAAAAGATTTACTGTTTCATCGCTGCCACTATAAGCACAACAATTGCGATTCTTTTGCGTCAATTTTTGCTTTGGTAAGATTGGTTCTTATTTTGTGTCGCTATTAAAAGAGATTCAATTTATCTCTTGATGTCAGATCTCCTTAGTTTGTTGCTTGAATTATCTATACAGTTGTTTTTCTTCACATTTTTCTTGATTTTTATTAGTTGCTTTTCTCTCTATTCTAAATTCCATTCATATTGCTGTTTCTGACGACTGTAATCAGTCTTTCTTTGCTCTTTTTGTAGAGTCTTCCAGTTCCTGCATTGATGCAATTTCACAATTTTCAATTCTGATGAGACCTTTACTTCCTTCTTTACTTGACACATAGATTCTGTCAATTTCATGGTCGGTTGGTTGGGTTTTATGGCATATCAATCTTTGTAGGTTATTTAAAGCCAAATCCATTTTTTAATGAAAATAGAACTATTTCAAACAATTCAGTTTAGGATAAGTACGAAGTTTAAATGTAAGTAGAGTTTAATTGTGAAAAACATTTCTATTTCAAGCTATTCAGTTTAGTCAAGCAGTTCTAATTCCGCTAATTCAGTTTAGTATAAGTGCAGATTTGATTTATACACAGTTAAATGTTAAAAACGTTCTGGATTTAAAAAATCGGTTTCGTGTAAATACAGTTTCAATGTCAAAAAACAGTTTAGCACAAACACGCAGTTTAAATGTAAGTACGGTTCAATTGTCAAAAAAAATTCCATTTCAAGCTATTCAGTTTAGTCAAACAATTCAGTTTAGCATAAGTATGCCGTTAGGTCTATTCAACCCATAGATAGGGCCCTATCAGGTGCTACCATGTCGGGCCAGAGTGGACCTGGGAGCAATGACAATGAAGAGATGCGCTGCATTCCCCAAAGCCCCAACATTGCCCTCACCATCAGACTGTTTAGTGTCATATCCAGGACATGCATGGGGGGGGAACTTACCCGTCTGCAAAGGTACAGCCCCAGCCGACTGGGCAATGACAATTTCATCAATCAGGTGGA
>OY757918.1:112773504-112793504 GCA_963585895.1 Sepioteuthis lessoniana
AATCATATCACCGACACATAATGAACACGACCACCTAAATATTCCATTAGAATAGAATCAATCGAGCAGTCGGCAGTACATTAGTACCCACGTCATCGACAATGATCGAAAATGGTCGAAAGAAACCATGCTCGGACTATACTAACGGAGTCTTCAGAAAGTTTTTAAACTGCCAATAACTACAGAGTTACGACGTCTTGTTCACCAACAAGAAAAGCCGAATAAAAAACTAAACACTTAATCCTTGTATATTATTTTCAATAAAATACACATACAAGAAAATCTGCAACCTCAATACTCAATATATATATATATAGAGAGAGAGAGAGAGACAGACAGACAGACAGACAGACAGAAAATGTATCGGTGTAATTTTTCATGTATGTATCCTGTGCGTATGCAAGTTCATATGTATATATGTATGTACACTTATACAACCACATATTTGATTCCAAGGACAATATACTCTACTCATTATTCCAAATAAAAGACAAAAACTAGATAGATTTAAAAGAACATTAAACAAAACTAAATTACAATCACGCATCCATCCATCCATCCACCCATCCATCCATCCATCCATCCATCCACAGGTGTATACAAATACAAACAAACATGTACACGTACCGACTTTCTGAAACACATCAAGAACTGATGTAAAAATCAGTCTCACACACATTAAACTAACCGAGTGTTCTTGAAATTATATATATGCATGTAGACATTAGCTTACATACATATATATGTGTGTGTACACATAAACACAGAGAAGATCCATTCATAAATATTGAACATAATTGAGTATATGCGTATGTGTGCGCACACACACACACGCATGCGCGCACACAGAATACATATTTACATACACGCAAAAGCATTTCCATAGACTTCACGAACAATTAACTCCAATGAGACATTCACAGATACTAATCGGACAGTCAACAAAATCAAAACAACCTATGAAAAACAATCTTCACTATAAAATGAAATGACCAAAACTTACAATTCAAACCACCATCAAAACCTGTGTCCCTACATTCATCACCTCAAAAGGACATAAAGTTTGAACCATGTAAAGTCGTGCACAAGTGGAATAATAAAAACCTAAATAACAAATTTTAAATTATTTGCGGACTTATTCATTTAAAAATATTCATTTTTCTCTTGTTGAACAACAACAATTTTGTTCTTTTTTTTTTTTTTCTTCTCATCAATAGAGGAGTAGCAATAGTTTTCTGACTGAACTGTTTGATCATGGCCGTTAACCTGTGAGATTTTTCCGACCGACATCTTGTGAACCACGTTGTCGACCTGTCTGTCGATTCATACCTCTTACTTAGTGTCCACTATGCTGTTTCCCGTTATTTCAAATGTAATACGTATAATACCTGCCACTCTCAGAGACTGTAATTCAGTGATAAATCGGCGTAGGATAATTTTTGCCGTTTATTTATCTATTGGTCGCAGGATTATTCATATCCTGTGTTACGTTTATTTTGCTAAAGTGAGTTTTCCTTCTTAGAGGAAAAAACGTTTTATACTTTCGCCAAGTATTTTCTTAAGTTTTAATCTAGTATAGATTTAACTTTACCTTTTTTATTTTATCAGGCTTAGTGGATTTGATCTTATTACATTTGAGGATTAATAGACTTTTGGGGGACTTTGTCGCTGCTTTTTTCTTTTCTTTTTTTTTACACGATGTTAAACATTTGCACAGAAAAATTTTCTACAGTATAATTTGTCACTTTTTCAACAACACCATTTTTTCGAAAACATGCCACTGTTAATATTTACAGATGAAAATTAAATAAATAGCAACTTCAAAGAATCTGTGTCTGAAAATTACACAAGAATGCTATGTGCTATTTTGAGCAAATCCTGGAAGCAGCACCCCAGAAAACAGCTATTTTATTGTCATTTACTTTTATCTAACAAAACATTACAATAAGACAAGCTATATATGCAGAGCACTGCTAGTGAAGTAACGACGAAGTGATAAGCGACGTTGTTCTTTTATGGAGTCCTACATACGGACATATCAGTGTTGGCTGACCAACAAAGACTCAGGTACATCAGTTCAGAGCAGTCACTAAATGCAGCGTAGATGACCTGCCAGAAACGATGGACAATAGAAATGAATGGCTAAAGGGTCAGGGAACTCCGTGCTGTTGACCCAACTTGATGAGGATAATGATGATGATATATATTCTAGCCAGTTCATTTGTTTAGGTGCAACAAATATAAATATACACTTGTATATAACCATGTCAATAATATTCTTATCCGTTTAAGCTCTGATCATAGAATATATAATTGTCCCCTTTGTGTTTTTATTTCCTCGTTCGTGCTAAATCGACAATGAGTCTACCAAATTTGCTACTGAACTCCCAACGGATGGTTTGATTATCGACACGCAGCCTCGCATAAAAACATACTCTATTCCCTTGATCCCTTCACCATTTTTGTATTCTTAAATCACTGTTTCCGGGCCATTATTATTTTGCTTTCCGGCATTGACGGATGACGTCAATTTTACGTCATCACCCTTCCGAAAAGAAATGGACAGTGAGGGACATTCAAATCTACACTACTATTCGTCTCAAATGAAAAGAAAAGAAAAACAACAGTCAATTTTTGTTTCCACAAATAAATTAACAATTCCTTCAGATGAGTTTTATTTTTTAGGACTGTTTCCGAATCTTCATCTGGACGGTGAATCCCATTTTAAATCATTGAATTACAAAGAATCATTAGAATCAAGATTTATGCCAACGTGATGTGATGGCATTTTATTTGCGGTCATATGGTAATTATTCGTAAAGATACAAGAGGATTATGAAATTTTCCCTTTTTACATTTTGTCTATTTCAAGAAGAGTTGACGTATTTTTACGAAAGGTGTTTCTCGCTGTTGTACTTTATAACAAAGCAGGAAAATCAATCCCTATATATATGCATCAGCATGATTTAAGGGAGAGATAATGAGAACGTACACGTGATCTTTCAAATATGAGTTAGCAGGGACAGAGAGGGCTGAGGAGAGGCATTCCACACGACAGACAAAAGTTTAATAAGTAAACTGAAAGATATTTATTGACAAATATTCATAAACTGTGCAAAAATGTTTCATGTGTTTTTGTGAAAAGAGCATTAAAATGTGGGAAAGAATTGACGGTAAAACAAATCTTGGCTTGGTTTGGTTTTATGGCATAGCAACCATTGTAGGTTATTCAATGTCAAATCTTCTTTATATATATATATATATATATATATATATATATATATATATATGTGTGTGTGTGTGTGTGTGTGTGTGTGTGTGTGTGTGTGTGTGTGTGTGTCGTGTGTGTGTGTGTATTAAAAATATATGATTAGGTTTGCTTTGGTTTTACGGCATATCAACTATTGCACGCTATTTACCGTCAAATCCTCTTTATATATATTCATTTGTAAACACATTTTGTTGATAACATTTTTAAACGAGCACTCAATTAAATGGTTCCAAGTATTGCAATGTATCACTAACAATTCAATTAAACATCAGTCATTTATTTACACACTGTTAAATGATCTAATAGTTCTATTTCAAGCAATTCAGTTTAGCAAAAGTCATTTGTTTTTACTCAGTTTAAATTTTAAACAGTTCTATTGGGCCCAAAGATATGACCTTATCAGGTGTTACCACCCCGGACCGGATCGGAGCAGGAAGCGATGGCAATGAAGAGGTAATCCGCATTACCCAAAGCTCCAGCATTATTGGAGCCTTACCATTAAATTGTTTAGTATCATATCCAGGACTCTTGTTGGGGATCTTACCCCTCTAAAGAGCTGCATTAGGTGTACTCTACATTCCCCTGCCAACTGGGCTAGCTAAAGGAAAGAGTCTATGCGAAAACTCAGTGCTAATTTAACTCATACAATATTGAATTAAACCCCGAAACGAACTTCCTAATAGTCGCGTTCAGTAGGTACCTAGAATATGCTTTTTTATAAACATTTACTAAACTGAACCTAACCTTGCCCAAATTTATAAATGAGATAATCAATAGAAAATCGAATTAGTCTTAGAGACGAGTTTGCTATCCATAAGATTGTCGTAGATTTTTAAAATATATCAGGTCTTTTGATAAAATGTTTTGATATAATCTAATATAATTTATTTGCAATATAATGCTCATTAACTTTGAGAGCCTTTTTCTAAATTTTGATATAAAAACAAATGCCCCATCGATATAAAACCCTCTTTAATTTCAAGGAAAAATATTGGCAAACCAAAGTAAACGTATTCTAAAATCGGGCAGTATATCTTATAATTTCGTATTTCCATCTTCATTGGCAACCATTTATTCTAAAACAAACCAAATATACTATTTCCTTCCTTACTCCTAAGCGGCTATATCCTGTTTCATATATTGTTTGAAATGTAATTTTATTTTCTTCTTAATAAGCAGTCCTTTCCCGTAAAGAAACCTAATTTTTATCATGGTATAATTTTTGTAATCACACAATTTTCTGGTGCTATTTTATCTACAACGACACACAAGAATGCTGATAGGGAATTCTCATCAGTCCGTTAATAAATAAGTTTGTTTATTGACTATCGGTTTCCTTTGATATTTATTATCAATGCAGGTGCGTTCAGAGAAAATTAAGCACTAAAATTCGCTTAGCGTAAATGAATTTAAACATTTCAACAAAGTATAACTTGTCTAGCTTCACGAGCGAGCGACAGGTAGGCATACAACTGCATATTATGTACATTTGTGTAATGTATCGTTCGGATTTCACACTATAAGGTTAGAATTTGTCAACGGGTTCAGATAGAGTTTTGAAATTAAAACATCATTACCAATTTCTCAGAAAGCACGGGGGCATAAAACCATTTAAATGTGTAACCTTTATTGTTATTACTACAACCAAACAAATACAGGAGTTACAGAGGTTCAGATGGCTTCATGTGTGTATGTGGGGCGGGTAGATTTTGAATGGTGAAGAGTTTGTAGATAAAAATACATAATAGAATTCCTTTTGGTTATATAACTTTCCGCTACGAATAATGGGATCCTGATATTTTAGGTTTGAAAGAAAATCAACTTTTATTTTAAAAATTGTAATAGGTGTACTTATTTATGAATGATAATTTATACATATATAACAAAATAATATATATGTGTGTGTGTGTGTGTGTGTGTGTGTGTGTGTGTGTGTGTGTGTGTGTGTGTGTGTGTGTGTGTGTGTGTGCATGTCGCGTGAACAAATACTTAAAACTCAGATTAACAAAACGAAACCTGTACGAAACTATATATATATATATATATATATATATATATATATATATATATATATATATATATATATATAAGATAGATGGAAACAGGTTTGAAAAAAAACTGACACGTTTTGATAACAGTCTAGGATCATCACAATGAAAAGGAATTTATTTTAGCAGAAACGAGTTCTTGTTCAAAGTCATATTCCTTAATATCAACGTTTTTATTAGTTAATTATTGGGAACTACTAACAAATTCCCTCTAGAAAATGTCCCACTAATTGTAGATTAGTATTAATTTGGGATGTTACATGCCTACCTCCAGTCAAAGACTCCAGTTGTAAGGCTGTCAGGTCTGTATATCGAATTGATTTTATATAAGTTTAGTTACTGGTTATCCTAATGCTTTGATCTTATACCAGACTGATTACAAAGTGTAAGGACAAACATGATATAATGATTTTAAACCTAAAACGCACAAGGTCATATACTTTTGGGAGACTGACATGGTAGGCATTTACTTAACTCCCTCCTCAACCGTAAAGATGCCACAAAATGTTATTTTTTATTCAGAGTAAAATTGCTTATCATGCGTAAAGAACACATTCTGCAATTTGCCAATTGCTAAAGGGAATTGAAAGGTGTTTGTGCTTTTCTCAAATTATACTGAAATGCAAACTATCAATGTGAGGGTTTGAACTCAGTTCTCCAATTTCAAATCCTGCGACGATAACTGCCACAGGAAAACATTCAGGGCGAGACTTGTTCTACATTTCAGTTGTTCTTGTTGATATTTTATTCATGTGGAATTTATTCCGAGCAAAAAGATATATAAAAAAAACATGCATATGATTAGCCAAATTTGGAGATAGCCGGATTTATGGATGGTTCATATCAGTACACTTTCCATGAAAAAAAAAAAAACATATGATAGTTAAAGACGAGCAACATTATGTCAATGGGAGAGTGATTGAAGAGATGAAATATTTTCTTCACCGATAAGACCTCGCATTCGATTCTCTAACCTATCAAAAACTGACAGCTTTCGGGGAGGAGCCTGTTCAAATGTGAGAATAGTACTTCATTTTGGAGAGAATCTGAAATTTATAAATACAGTAAATCATCTACTGTAAAACATTTTCTAGAGAGATAAGAAGATCCTAGCTTTCTAAATTTGTCTACAACAACAGATTTTATATATGATCCCAATTCAAGAGTTTGACATAGCAAGTCAAACGTTAGAGAAAGGTCTAATGTCGAGTATCAAAGCTTCTATCAAAAGCTTTATTAAGCCTATACGTAATGAATGTGAGTAGATCATCAGAAGATTTGAAAGATTTTGAAATCTGTTGTACAAATCACCGAGAAGTTTGGTTTTGTCCAAAAATTACTTGGTGATGGAAGAAATAAGCACCAAAACTTTTAAAGACGAAAAGATGAAAATTTCCATCATTTTATTAAGCATTTTTGATTAAAACAAATCACCGACTAAATAACTTTGTTCGTATTAAAGACAACACAGCAAAAGACTTTTAAGGACATCAACTGGGATTTTAGCTGTGTCAGTTGCCTTTTTGGATTCGAAACCGTTTATAAGGTTTGATAACTCTTTAATTGTTACTCTAACATTAGTTTTCTTAATTGAAAATTTATCAAGAGTAAGATTTAAGAATGTGGATGTCATTAGAAAAAAACATATGATGTCACAGCATCACACAATATCGAAAGAGTTATTACAGAGATGTTTCGAACAATGGAAAACTCGCAGGAATACTTAAGTTGAATGACAATGTTACAATAATTAGAGCCTAGATACGGACACCAGTTCAAATATTTTAGTGTATATCAGTAATAATTCCTCTGTGTGTTTCTGGATAAAGAATGGTCTTAGTGACACACGATGGCTTTACAAGGGATTAACTGATTGGTTGAGTGCATTAGTGTTCAATGGGGATGTGAAATAATCAAATGTTGATCTTCAGCGGATGATTATGGTCCGTATTGAGTGTCTCTCCTTTCTTGCCTTTGTGCTAGACTAAAACAACTTTAGTAAATAGTTACTTAGTAAGCTTACTATGGCACAAGGCCAGATATATGGCTGCATCCAGTGAGTATCTAAATCACTAGTAATAGACAGCTCGTTAACAATTACACAATAAGTAAATATCTGTCATACATCATCACTATGAGATAATGGTGATCGAGATAGTTTACTGGATAATTACAACTAAAAATGAAATCAATGTTTACTGAATGCTTGACACCTTCACTTGTAATCTTCAGCTGAAAATATATCATTGTGGTTTACACGATTATTAGACACAATGAGTTTTATATTATAAATTACTGAGTGATATTTTTTTGGTCCCTGTGAACGTCGTTCTATGCCGGATTATAACTCACGAGGTTTATCTTTTATCTATATCAATGCTTTTGTTTTTGCTTTTGTTTTTTTTTTATTTTGTGTTTTTATTTATTTTATTTTTGTTTTGTTTGTTTACGTTTTTTTTTTGTTTGCTATTTTGTCTTCGTTTTGGGAGTTTCTTTCTCTCCCTTTTTTTTTTTTTTGCATTGTTTTTGCTTTTTTCTTCATTGTCCTTGTTCTCAGCTCAAATGACTTCTGTGGTTATTCATCGAGCGTATTTTGTGCATTCAGACAACTGAAATAAGACTATAGAAATAATATCATAGATTGGCTCTGTATACTTGTATATAGGTCAATAATTGTTTCAAAGTTGAAGTTATTTACTAAGTTTTGCTTAGATTTTGCTCAAGATAAAAACTATTACACAAACAGTGAGAATATTACACACTCCGTGAGAATTAACTCGTTTAAAAAAAGGTACCAATACACTGTTCAATTAAAATTATATATATATATATATATATATATATATATATACATATATATATATATATATATATATAAACAGGATTTGGCATTAAATAACATCGAAGGTTGATATGCCATTGAAGCAAATAATTTCACCTAATATTAGTAACTCTCACTGCGTTGAAAAAGTTAATGAAGTAGAATTATTCAACATGGCACTACAGCAATCAAAAACATGGAACTATTTAGTACACAGCCATGGTGTAATTATCAGCAAAGTAGTCTCAGTGATCAATTACTAATGATAAATAAGTTTGATCATTACAAGGTGCCCTATACATGTGATCTGGTACCAATTCTAATCTACACTTGGTAAATAACTCTTAAATTATAACCTAACGAGAAGCGGGGCGGGGTAGTGAAAACAGTGAGTTATAAATAAATTTTGTCAAGAAAATAAGTATTATTATCGATGCAGAGCAAACCAAATTCTGAACGATGCTACAATTTACTTGGGTGTCTCTGTCATTTTTAGATGACTTCCCCTTAAGTCCAGACAAAGTATAACTAGGCTAAAATTTGCTAAATCAAGAACGAAATAATGTTAAGTATGTCTGTTAGCGTTGACCTCCACTTTTCTCTTTCTTTGTCTACGCACATATATAGACATTCTTGTTGAAGGAGAAAAATGGCTTCCTTTAACAAGATTGAAGGCTATAACAAAACACAATCTTATTTTCTCGCTTCCCTAATAATGTTCGATATTATCTTGAATGCCGTTGAGAGCAGAATGTGAAAATCGTTGATGCTAAAAGATAAAGGTAAATATAAGAGAAAAAAATAACAAAGAAAATTGGCGTTTTATAATGAAATATCTTTACGTACAGAAGAAGGCGGATTTTTACCCAAATACAAAACCAACGCTCAATTGGTCTTATCAGTAAACAGCTAGTAATAAATTGATGACAGTACTTGAAGAATACAGAAATATACGTCTGAATACTTTGTGGTCGAAGTGCGTTCCTTTTCGTAGTGTTAGGTATTTTAAAATCTCGTATTGTCATCTTGTTTCTTACAGTTGTAGCAGATTTATGAGTATATAAACATTATCGACAATTTAGTTAAAATCAAGATGTTTATAATAACAATGTGCTCGGATTTTTTGTTCAAAATAAAATGAATCGAAGAATTTAAACTAGAATCTTGACACATATACATCTAATATGAAACAACCAGTTTCAGAATAACATATCAATATTTAAGATTTAGTTTAACTCGGTACACGGCTACAATATGTCTGGTGGATCAAACAAACTTACCCTGCAAAAATATCTTAATAATAACAAACCCAGGAAAAGGAAACCCCTTATCCATACATTTATCTGTTATGATTGGGTACTTTTAATAATTCCAGTTTGTTCATATAGAGAAAATTTTGTTGATGCGGCAGTTAGATTAAGTTTATTTTCAAACAACGACGATTTACCATCAGTCAAGAAAAAGTCTCTGATTCGTCCCGTCATTGTTCAAAGTTGCCACTTCCTCACAAAAAGATAAAAAGGATTAACAATAAGGGCAACACCGTAGAATAATGATTAACAATTTTGCTTGACATAAGTTCGTTCTTTACTAAATGCTCAACAACTCTGGTCTTGTACCAGACTAGACTTGGCTTACTAAACAGCAATAATCATTACCGAAATGTACGCCTTTTCTCGTTAAAAATGTTCATAACTTCTTGAATCTGTTAATTGAAGAATAGTGGGTTCGAACGTGACTCAAGCTTTTACCGTTTTTTTTTTTTTTTTGCTATTATTTTACCCTTTTGAGAGAATCCAGACACCAGTGTTTGCTGATAGTCTTCCGCTGGAGTCTGAATAAGATCAAGTCTCCTCAAATCTCCAGGACTCTTCTCAATATTCTGGCCGATCTCAACAAAGCTGTAGTTTTTGATGTTCTCCACTCGTCCTATTATTTCTAAGTCCTCCAGTCCCTGTACCAATCCTTTGGTGACTTTACCGAGCGCCTATTATTATTATTATTATTATTATTATTATTATTATTATTATTATTATTATTATTATTTACTCATTGAGAGTTTTTCACATCGGTTTTACCTAATTGTCTTTCACTGGAGTTTGAATGACAGTAAGTCTCCTAAAGTCTCCAGGACTCTTCTCAGTATTCTGGCCGTTCTCAATAATTCTGCAGTTTGGGTGTTCTCCACTAGTCCTCCACAATTTTATTTTCGGTTTCTTACAATCCTTCACTTGGTCTTTACCTGAGACTAAAAGTGAGAGAGGTTACTGATTATATGCATTCTGTGTATTTATGTTTTTTGCTGCGTCTTTTCGGGAATAATTTTTCCAGTCACATTTAGAGTACTTTCCTGAAAAAAGGCAGGTCCACAAAGTGAAAGTTTTGCCATTTTATATTGACTGGGACTGCCATGTATCTTGTTGGTGTGTTTATCTGTCTCTTTCTTAATCATACCCAGTGCTCCCACTATTACTGGCATTACTGGTAGTTTTAAGATGCTACATTTTCTCAATTTCTTTTTCTATGTCTTTGTATTTACTTATCTTATTATATTCTTTGATATGTTATCTATTGCTACAACCATATCAATTAGTTAGCATAGTTTTCTTTTATACTCCATAACCACAATATCTGATCAATTGTTCTTTATTTTTCTATCACTTTGTATAGCCATTTCCCAGAAAATATTGGCTCCTTTTCTTTATGTTATTTGTTCTGGTTAGTGTTTATACCATTTTTCACAATTCGATATTCCTTAGTATTTACATACTTTACAATAAATGTAATGTCCGATTTTATCTTATCTTTCTTTACATTTTATGGATGTTGTAATTAAACAACCCGACACTAAGTAGTCAATTGTTTCAGTTTTTTGTTTGTACAATCTACATATTGAATTTGATTCCATTTTTTATAATGTTTGGCTGATTGTTTCTAGCGGGTAGACTCTGGTCCTGTGCTGCTATTATTAACCCCTCGTTCTCCATCTTCAATCCAGCATTTTCAGTTATCGATTAGTCTTCACTATATCTATTTCAGTATTTCTAACTCTTTGTGGATATCGTCCATTCGGAAGGTTTAGTTCCCAGGCGTTTTTTAATTGATTTAGTCATTGTACTTTTGCAGGGGGTTGTGTCCTCGTGGTGTAATGGTAAAAGCGCAAGACTGCGGAATCATAGTAAACGAGTTCGAACTCCAGTCATACTATTACGTTCACTTTCGGATAAATACCCAAGAGAAAGGCATGAACTCTCTTATCCCCCCAGCTATGAGTTAACTAGCATCACTGTCGTTCTTGTAGAAGAATAGCTTTCTAAATGTTTTTGCTATTTCAATTGATTTATATTTTCTGTCAATTTCTTTTCGTGTGAAGTCGAGTTGTTTAGTAAATTTAGTATTTTCTTTCTTAACTGAATATTCTTATTTTGTTTCCATGTGGCACAAGGCCGAATAAATGGAGCACCTAATGAGACATCCAGTCTGCTGTAGTAATTTACGAAGCTTTTGCTTCGATGTGGCACAACTCCGAATGAATAGGGCACCCAATGAGATATCCAATCTGTTGTTGAGTTCAAGTATTTCTTTAATCCAAGGGGCTATTTTGTCGGTCAATTCTAGTTGGTTTAATCCTCTTCCACGATTTTCTCTCTTGACGTTGACGTCTTCTATATCTGCTCTCGGGTGATGCATTCTGAAGCAGTTTATTAGTTTCCTGACTCCCATTTCTGTTAGTAATATTTAAATGAACAATAACACTCGTTTCCTCTTGATTTTCAATTTACGATTTTCAGATTATCAGACAAAACTAGCTAAACGAATTTGAGGTCTTAAAAGAAATGGAGATTGCAATGCTTGAATATCAAGTATTGCTCCCAGCGTTACAGATATTAAGCTTGGTTACTTTTCTATAGAAATTCATTGAAAATCTAATAAAAAGGGATTGTTAAAGGCTAGGAATTAAGGTAATTCTTACTGATAAAATAGGGCTTCTGTATGTATAGAGCAAATGTTTTTACAATAGAAATGAACATTGCAGATGATCTTACAATAAACATGCATTGAAAAAGCATAGCATGATTGTCAGGGTTAGGTATTAAGGCAAGGCATTACTGACAGAATATGGTTATGAAAAATGTAAACACATCGTAAATTAATTTTACCATAGAAATGCATTGAAAATCAGAATGGAGGTGATTGTTACGGGCCAGGATATAATGTAAATGTTACTGATAGAATGTGGCTATTATACGTACAATGTGCAGGTTTTATTAAAGATATTTTACTGCAGAAGTGCATTGAAATTTAGAAAGAAAGGGATTTTTAGAGTTCATGAATTAATGCAAGCGTTACTGACAGAAAGAGTTTATTATATGTACGTGTGAGAATCTATTAAGTGTTTTGCTTTCTTTTGCAGACGAAAGATTAGTTTTATTGTCCGGATTAACCCAGCCAATGATATCAAGTCTGCTTGTGTGATTGACAGTCGAAAAGCAATTTCCCGCGCTTGCTTTATCTTTCCAGGCCACTTGCAGTCTTAAAAGACAGACGATAACTGACAACCGACTGTTTTTCCCTCTCCCACAAAAGAATTTGACTCAGCGGTCGCCATTTGAGAGAAAAATATCAATTCCGGTTTATGTTCATTTTTTTTTTTAATATTTGGTCGGTTTTTTCCCCAGAAGTTGTAACTAGAATAAAGCAGTAGATAATGTCATCAACACGGTTTTTTGTTTAAACTGGGTTCGTTTTTTGTGTTGGAAAGACTTTCATTCCTTGATAAACTCATACTTTACATGTTCAAAATATATCTGATAAAAATAAAAACAAGAAAATCAGAACAGTTTACAGATAATACTTTCTTAACGTCTTGACCGATATCAAAATAAGAAGTTACTTCTTATTATGTGTGTGCAGAAGTTTCAAGATCATAATTTTTTAAAACTACTAACTGAATACACACTTAAAGACTGGTTTTGAATATTCTGTATTTAGTTGATAAATTCATTCATTGATTTTAACGGCATGTCAACTCGTCTAGGGTTGTTTTATACCTAGACGTTGGGGAATTGCGTTCATTGTACTTTTATATTTACATTTTTTGTAGTTTCTAAATTGTGTTTTACATACAGTATTATGATATCAAGTATTCCTATATAAAATAAATAGTTTTGAAGAGATCTATTTGATCCATAGATGGGGCCAAACAGTTCAGAGTGGACCTGGGAGCAATGACAATAAAGGGGTTGTCCACACTCCCCAGATCTCCAGCCTTACCATCATATTCAGTTTGGTATCATACGTGGTGCCTTTAGTAAGTTTCCAGACTTTTTTGTACAGGCATTTAAAATTGTTGTATACTCTTGAAAATTCACTATGTTATTGCTATACGGCTTATGGGATGACTGGCCAATTTTTATGATTTCAGGTTCAAATGAACAGCTACAGTAGCAATTGGAATACACCCAACTAAAGCCTAATTGTCACAGCTGGGGAATTTCAAAAAAGCAATCTGGACGTGAGGAGTCTTTCGAAGAACGATATGCAATAAAATTCTGTTTTAAACTTGGAAAAAATGCCACAGAAACGTATGGAATGCTTCAGGCTGCTTTTCGACCATCTTACATGAATCGATCATCAGTTTTTGAGTGGCATAAGATATTCAAGGAAGGCAGGGAGTCTGTGAATGATGATGAGAGGTGTGGGAGGAGTAAGGAAGTCAATACACCAGAGTTAATTGGCCAAAGGGTTAGGGTTAGGGTTACTATGTTGAGGTTTTAAGGGAGTTCAGGAAGAGATTCTGTCGGAAGAGGCCAGCACTCTTCAAATCAGGTCTGTGGCATTTCCACCCGGACAGTACACCAGTCCACAACTCCATCCTTGTCACAGACTATTTGACCAAGATGAGCGCCAAGACAGTTCCTCACCCTCCCTATAGTCCAGACCTTGCTCCCTGTGACTTTTGGTTATTTCCTAAGCTCCGAGGCTGTCGTTATGAGACAATTGAGGAGATGAAAGAGGCTGTGACGAAGGTCATTGACACGCTTACACAAGAGGACTTCGATGGGGCCTTCCAGAAGTTGTTGGAACGGTATAACAAGTGTATTACAGCCGGAGGAGATTACTTCGAAGGGGACTAGAGTTTCATGTGTGTACTATCAATAAAAGTGTTCATACGAAAAAAGTCTGGAAACTTATCGTATGCACCTGGTAAATGTAATAAATAACAATAAAATAAAACACGTGTAACCATGCATTATCCGAAAAGTTATGTAGTGGACAGAAAATAGTTTATTTCCCTTAGTCGTAGTAATCTCAGCTTTCATGAACTGTTATTTTTCCACTAAAGGAATAATTCAGATTTCTAGGAAAAAAATCGGGTATCTTGACATTGCTTTCACTGCTGACGACACCGATGACCAAGATTGTTGCTGGAAACTTCGTCTGCATGACATGAGACATGTCATTGTGTAAGAGAGCAAATCGCCTGTTGTTTCTGGGTGTTGATTTTCTTGTCTGGGCAATTTTTTTCGTCGAAGAACCACTGCATGTCCGGCTCCACTGGGTGTTTCAATGTGTTTATCATCTTTGTTTTCTGGAGTCGCTTTTCCTGCATTGCCTTAGACAGAAATTATCCCTTCCTCATCTTGTATGAAAAATAGCGAATGCCCTAATACACCACCAGCCTGAAGACCTTTTCATCGACAACTTTCTCTCTTGCAACAGCACTCAACGACTTGCTGTGATGATTGTTGATGATCTGAACTTGAGCAATGCATTCTGGCGTTCTGACAACGTTAAATCGTCTCGCATGAATCTTCCTCTCTGCTGTCGCTTCCTAATCGAATACTGAATCCTCCAGTTCCTTCCTGGCCTTTTTTTTTACCATTCTTCTACTCATGCTAAAAAAGTTTTAAATCTCCTTTGTTGTTCTAGTACGGATTCCAAAGAGAAATTCCATGCCTCTTCCACAAATTTGAAGGTTCAAAATTTTCAATAGTAAATTATTCTGCAAAAAAAGAAAGCAAAAATGGTCGGTGTTTTCAAGCAAAAAAGACTGACAACGAAAGTTTTTAAAAATACGCGTAAATTTAGCAGTGTAACGCAACAACACCAAATAGACGCTTGCACAACCATGATTCTCAACAGACACTTCTAGGACTACGACACTACATAGAGATTTGTACCACCACTGTTCTAATGGGTCGATGAGTGTAGCACTACGCCTTAAATTTCAGTTGGAATACTGTTGTAACCTCGCCGTGAGAAAAAGTGACGAACACACAAAACCCTGTCTTGGCTTACTAATACAAATGTTCATTCGCTACTACGCTTCTTGGTAGTCGCTGAAGAGAGAAAAAACAGAGTATGAAAAATGAGTCGACCGATCTTGATAGCGAGAAACAAACCGTCGCAGGACGATAGAGGCTGACACAGACCTTGATATTATCTTTCACGTTTGCAGCTGTAGTTCTCCAGGTACTCAGGTTGCTTCTTCATGATAGCGCTCTGGTTTCGATTGGGTGCAGTAATTTTTTACCCATCTTCACATCTCCGTGGTTAATGTCCACCTGCCTTTCTTTTCCTGTTTTCTACCCCGCGTGCCCAACCAAATGGTTTCTTCGTTTGATTTGTTCCTAACAATCAGAACGCCGATTTGCTGCTTATACATTTCTATTTTTAAGCCAGACGTTTGCTGTTATTTCAAACTTGACTTCCGGATCCCCACTCCGTTTAGCTTCCCATTCGTTTCTTACTTATAGCCTTTCTCTATCTATCTCTGTGACTGCTTCAAATATCTTTCTCATATATGTTCCTCCCTTTCCACAGTACTGTGGTTGACCTCTAAATCTAGCTAGGAAATAACTTACTATTTAAACAATCAAATGCAGTCCTTAATTATATTACAGCATTTGAAAATTGTGAACGAATACCGTTACTACATAATACCTTAAAACTTCCCTTAGCCAACGTGGTATGCTTGTTAGCCGAGAAGTCTGAGACATAGTCTAACGTAAAGTTGGGTGGGTTTCGATCCTGGCTTCGAGCGTCCTACGTGTCTAGCCATACCGAAGAGTTCTGATAGAACGAAACAGTCTGTCTGTGGATAACAATATATATATATATATATAGATATATATATATATATATATCTTTCTTGCGTCCTCTTGAAAAATATGCAGTATCTACAAAAGGATGCAATTTTCTGTCTTTGATTGTTTTTGCTCAGTGTTGAATTTCCCCTTTATAAAGTGCCTAAGTTTGATGTCTATTTGGCCATTGATAATTTCTTCAGTTGGTTTATCCATGATTTCAGGAGGGTTTCAAAGCATATCTCTTGGTTGTGTTCTTTCCACTTCTGAAGTTTTTTTTCTCAGCTTGTAGCTTTTTAGTATTGATCTCGAGATGCTTTTTCTAGTGGTAACTTCATTTACTGTCTGCCATGCTCATTATGACGGTTTATCTTCAACAGATTTTCGAATTTTATTAATTGTATTCTAACTGTACTTTTTGTTATGTTTTTGTTCTTTCTGAGCTTTCTTAAGTTTCTGTATATTGGTGTTTGTTAGTTTTCTTTTTATATTATATCGTTTATTCCTAATTACTCTTGACTCTCAGGGAACTCTACATTTGGCTCTTTGTTGAGCTGATATGCACTCAGCTGCTGCTTCTAAGTGAGCATTGACGAAATTTTCTGATTTGCCATTTGGAGCAAGTCTTACAGATATCTTCTGAAGATTATTGATTGCATCTATTTTACTATTGGCAAATAAATACCAGTCATATCGTATGCATTTATCAATTTACAATTTATTTCTACGTAGACTCAGGCGAATCTTTAGTGAGACTATTCTGTGATCAGAAGACGATCCTACAAAAGAAAAGTATAACTCACAGTTCATATACTGAGATAGCTGTATTTTTGTGTTCTTTGACTTAGCATAAGTCCATAGTTTTTTCCCTTCCTGAAATTTGATGTTTAGGTATGTATGCCTGTTCTCGAGAGAAAACTCGTCTTAATGTTCCCCATTGCAGAAGGTGATGGTGTTCGTTTTATCATTGTCATTGTTAAAAGTATTTTTACCTTTAAGTAAGTTTGGTTTTGGTTTTGGTTACTGAAACTAGCGTGAAATTGAGGTGAAAATTGAAGTGAAAACGTGACACTAACAGTCAAACATTTCTTTCATGGTGGAATGAAACAGTGATGGACCAAAGGGATCGGGGCTTGCCTCAGGCAGCACTTTATGGGGGACGACATTTTGCTGGTGAAAAAAAAAATTAAAGACATGATCATTCATTTATATGTTACGGTGTTTCAAAAAAGAAATATATTTTGTTTTTTCAATTCAATTCTTTTTGCCTTTTTGTTTGGAAGGTCACAAACACATGACATGCCGCCCTGTCGGTGACCTCAGCTTTTAATAAACTCTGCCGACTCTCTGAGAAGTCGCTACTTTGATCTGGCCATGCTAGCTGAGAGTCTAAGACCACATCGGGACATTTCAAGACATCCCCACAATATTGTATATTTTCTACAACCAATATATATATTTCCTTCCCATGTTTTTGTATTGCGATATTCCACCTATTTAATTTTGGGACCATTTTAAAATTATTCATAATAAAAATAAGATGTCTGAAGATTTTTTTGTTCAATGATTTCAAAATCAGTTGTGAACATATTGAAATTTTAATGAAATTTTTGGTATTTTATTCATTATTAAATTGATTTTATAATGAATTGTATCTTTGATTTAAAATAAAACTTTAAGAAATGATTTTTTATCATTTAGCAGGAGAGTTTCAACGTTTGTTCATTTAAATTTAAAAACATTCTAATCGCTAATTTTTTATATTTCCAAAAAGATCAAAAACGAAAAGACCAAATATAAAAAGGAATCAAATTTACGAGGTGATCACCTTGAAAAAGTTATTCGAAAATTTTAATTTTGTTTTCAAAAATAACTCAAAAAAGAATTTTTATACCGTGTTTTTTTTTTTTCTAGTAGAGTTTTACAAACAATGTTTTTTTTCTTTGGGTTGATAAAAAAAATTTCCTCTGATGCAATTTACCAACATTTTATTCATTTGAAAATTTGACTTTGACTTTTGAAAGTCTTCGAACTCTTCTGCCTAAAATGAAATATTTGTAATTAAATAAAGATTTATTTAATCTATCTAAAAATGTAGGATTAAAACTTCCCAATGTATGATAGCATATTTTCCGAAATTTTGACATATTTAGAAAATATTAGAACGATTATTCATTCAGACTAAAGTTGCTTGAAGAAATAAAGAAACGTTGTCTTTGAAGTCTTAAAACTTTTAAGATTATATTATGGAGAAATAAAATTGATCATTATTTTTAAAGTTGTACTCCTTCCCAAACCAGACGTCTTTTGGGCGGAAAATAAGAAATAAAAATAAAATAAAACATCGCATTTTTTCAAATGTCTTTATTAGATTATAATTTATATTTTATCTTAGTGTCCATGAAATTTGTAAATATTTACATCATTATTATTATTATGTTTAATTAAAATGGACAACACAGGAAGAACACCCGTGTATGTAAATCTTTATAAAATGACCCCGAATTTAACAGCTCTCCCATTCCACGTTTGAAATATAAGGGTCGCATTCCCGTAAGAAACGAAAAAACAAATCTTTAGTCGCTGTTTTGAAATTGACAACTACCGAGTTTGTTGTCTTTTGTCATTTACTAAACTGTTTTTAAATGCATGCTTTAGATTTTATTTTGAGTACGAAAGTGTAATCTTGGCGGAATATTATCTGTGATTTAAATGAAAAGTCAATACTAATAATTTAAAATGTAGTTTTTAGTTGAGCTATTAACAAAAAGAGCTAAAATGTTTTTTTACTTCTTTTCGAAATACGGCACAGCCTTTGAAAACCTGAAGCAACTATAAATGAGCAAAATTTATTAATTAAAAATATTTAAAAATGCAACAAATTAAATTCAATCAAATCAATTCAAAGTAAATAAGTTCAAGTGTCCTGCGTGTCTGGTTCGTCTAACTTGTATAGTTTTCGTGATGGGAGGTAGGTGGCCGTATAGTTGGTGCCTTGTGGGGTGTTGCCGCCAGGACGTATTCAATATTGCTCTCAACAATCTTGTGTAATTGCCGTCTAGTTTCTTCTTCAGCTGTTTAGTTAGCGTCCAAGTAGTGCATCCATATAGCAGTATCGATACGACTACTGCCTGGAAGAAACTGCGCTTCATTTTATCGGTCGGGTCTGATTTCCATATGATCGAGAGCCTATCGATTGCTGTCCACGCCTTCGTTAGTCGGGTGTCGATGTCTTTTTCGGTTGATGAGACGCTGCTTCCTAGGTAGGTGAATTTGTCTACTAGTTTCAGAGAGGTTCCGTCTAGTGTGGAAATGTCTCCTGTTTGGTTATAACACATATATTCAGTTTTGGGTGCATTGACATGGAGGTCAATGCTTACGGCGGCTCGTTCCAAACTATGCAGTAGTGTTTCGGCTTCTTTAGGTGTATTCGCCAGTAAAGCTATGTCATCGGCGTAGTCGGCGTCGGTAATTGATTTTGCGGGGTACCTTCTGTTTCTTTTCTTTGTCAGCTCGAAGCCATTTTCGCTGATTTTGTTGATCGAAATTCTAAGCACGTAGTCTAGACAGATGATAAAGAGGTATGGAGCTAGCGTGTCCCCTTGTAGTACTCCTGCTACAATGTCGAAGTATTCTGTGTCTCCATCCGGTGAACGTACTTTCACTTTGGTGTTTCTGTAGAGAATTGTTATTGCTGCTACGGTTTCTTTTGGTAGGCCGTATGCTAGTAGGATTTGTTCTATCTTCCCTCTGTGAATGGAATCGAAGTC
>OY757918.1:112798504-113092095 GCA_963585895.1 Sepioteuthis lessoniana
CAGTAAACGAAGAGAGTAGAAGGAAGAGTACTGCGAATGCTAAACTGAAAGCTGCCAGCCAAAAAGAATGAATACACCTGTGGAAACATTTCAAGAATTTACTTGGAAAACCCCCCAATGTTACGGATGAGCCTATCACGAAAATTATTAGAAATCAACTAGACACCAAACTAGGATAGTTTACGCTTGAAGAACTCGACGTAGTACTAAGAAAAATAAAAAAAGGAAAGCTGCAGTTCTTAATGAAATACCCCTAGAAGTATGGAAGACAAGGGAATTCGACGACATGCTGCTCCTATACTGTAACGCCGTATATAAGCAGAACACAATAGACAGATGGACAAAGGGCTGCATCCTCCCTTTGCCCAAGAAGGGTAACCTAGGAATAGCCAAGAACTACAAAGGTATAACCCTTACTGCCATAGCTGCCAAGATCTACAATGCTCTGCTACTCAATCGCATAGAACCTAAAATCGAGAAAATTCTTTGGAAGAACGGTCTATTTTAAAAAAAACCGTCGCAGCCACAAAATCAGGAAAGTAAAAGTTCGCTCATTGGATAGAGACACAGACTACTTTGACATTATCGCAGCTGTGCTACAAGGGGATACATTAGCCCCTCCCCATACCTGTTTATTATCTGTCTCGACTACGGGCTTTGAACGTCAATAGACTTAATGAAAGAAAATGGCTTTACGCTGGCAAAGTCAAGAAACAGAAGAGATCCTGCACAAACTATTGCGGACACGGACATAGCGCTTCTGGCAAATACACCCCCGCCTAGGCCGAAACCCTGCTACATAGTCTGAAACGAGCTGCTGGTGACATAGGCCTCTATGTGTATACGGACAAAACAGAATACATGTGTTTTAATCAAAGAGACGGCATCTTCACACTATATTGTGGTTCTCTGAAACTGGTGGAAGTTTACTTACCTTGGAAGTAGCGTCTCATCAACCAAAAATGATATCAACACGCGACTCGCAAAGAGATGGATAGCTATCAATAGGCTATCGCTCATATGGAAGTCAGACCTGTCCGATAAAATAAAACGCATTTCTTTCCATGTAGCGGTCGTGTCAATACTGCTGTATGGATGTACCACATGGACGCTGACTAAGCGTAGGGAGAAAAAGCTTGACGCCAATTATACAAGTGTTGAACAAGTCCTGGAGGCAACATCCCACAAAACAGCAGTAGTATGGCCACCTACCACCCATCACGAAAACCATCCAAATTAGATGAACCAGACATGCGGGACAGTACTGGAGAAATAAACACGAACACATAAAAGATATACCCTTGTGGACCTCATCACAGGGACGAGCAAGAGTTGGACGACCAGCTAGAACGTATTAACAACAGCTCAGTACTGACACAGGATATAGCCTGGAAGACCTGCCGGGAGCGATGGACGATAGAGACGATTGGAGAGAGAGTGTCAGGGAAATCTGTGATAGTGGCACGACATGAAAATGATGATGATGATGAAATTTCCGATATTTTTTTTACATATCACGGGATACTGATTAAATTTAAGAGCAAAATCATTAAATCAAAATCTGGATTATAGATTACTTTAGCAGCAAATGATAACGCACATGGGTTTTAAAATATTTGGGTTTTATTGTTTTATAGCTCCAATGTTGTTTATCCTCGATAAACTGAACCGTAGAATCTCGACCCCAACTCAATTCAACTGTAGAATCTCGACCCCAACTCAACTCAACTGTAAAATCTCGACCCCAACTCAACTCAACTATAGAATCTCGACCCCAACTCAACTGTAGAATCTCGACCCCAACTCAACTCAACTGTAGAATCTCGACCCCAACTCAACTCAACTGTAGAATCTCCTTCCAGACTGAAGAACTGTATATCTCTAAAACGTTAAAAATAAGTTATTTTTTCTTTTCAAATGTTTTTTTTTTTTTTTTTTCGTAGAAAAAGATTGGAGATTTTTTATAAAAAGAAACATTCCAGATAAAGAAGAACTACAAATATTCACGATTTAAAATTTGTTTACATTTCGAAAATTATTACTAAACTTGCAGTTTTTCGAGTAAAAAACAGTATTAGATTTTAAAAGATTTTCCATAAAATCACAATTTTAGATTTATTATGTGAAAATAACAACCTTCTACATTTTAAATTTTTTAGAAATTTTACATCTAAACATTTTCAGAAAAATCAAATCTAGTGCATTGATTAACTTTTATATTAGTATTACAAACTAAAAAGCATAAATTTGTAATATAAAAAGGTAAGTTAAACGGCTGAAGAAGAAACTAGACGGCAATTACACAAGAATAATGCGAGCAATATTGAACAAGTCCTGGCGTCAACACCCCACAAGGCACCAACTATACGGCCACTTGCCCCCCCCCCACATCACGAAAACTATACAAGTTAGACGAACCAGACAGGCAGGACACTGCTGGAGAAGCAAGGACGAACTCATAAGTGATGTACTCCTATGGACCCCCGCATATGGCCAAGCAAAGCAGGACGACCAGCTCGAACATACATACAGCAGCTCTGTGAGGATACGGGATGTAGCCCTGAAGACCTGCCAGAAGCGATGAACGATAGGGAGAAGTGGCGAGAGAGGGATATCCGTGCTAGCGGCACGACATGATGATGATGATGATGATGACATATATATGTGTGTGTATGTGTGTGTTTGTGTATGTGTGCGTGTTTGTGTATGTGTCTGTGTTTCTGTGTCTGTATCAGTCTGTCTGTCTGCATATGTGTTTTTGTGTCTGTATTTTAGTATGTGCTAGCTGTTTCATATGTATATCTTAGAGCTGTTTATTTTAAGAATCAACAAGTTATTTACCAACCAACAAAAAACCCAATGATCACCGCTTTTCTATGATGCTATATTAATTTGTTATTATCTATCTGTACATCCGCGTATAGGAAACTGGATACAAGTATCTACAAATAAATTCATCCTATAGATATTTAGTACTTTTATCTTGACTAAGATCCATTGTTAGATAATAATGATGGGATTAATGAGAGAAGGAAGCAATGAAAGTTATTCTGAAAGTTTTACATTATGTCTTTTCATTCTTTCCGTATATCCAATTATCTTTGGTGGGTGTGGGAATTTGAATCGGAAGAAAAGCAAACCAGACGCTTATTCACCCGAAGTATTTTATGTTCATCTGGTGTGTCAGCCATATTTATAAAGTGTCCACAGAAATTAATTTTATGTACAATTCTTTGGTTGTCATAATATAGAAGGCTGTTAAATTTCCACTACAACGCGCCTTTCATTGTTTGGTGAGAACATAAAATTGTCTGACATATCAATTCATCTGCGCTATTCGCACGCTCTTCTTTTTAAAAGATTATTCCACTGGGTGAAAAGAAAATTTTACTTGATTCTATAATACATATAAGCATTTAAGGACATACAACTAAGGGAGGGAAGCCTGTGTGGCTTATTGAATTTTCTTACAAAAGAGCCTGTTCTCTGTGAATATTAGATATATTTTACAGACTTGAAACTCTTTACCTTCACCAAACATTTGTTTCATGCTCGAAAATGATCATCAAATAGAGATTAGTATAGAAACTTCAATCGACTAATTTTTTCCCGTTTTTCTTGTTATGGTAAATATCCCATACCCAATATTAAGCTAGATACGATTTTTTATTCTTTGATAAAGAGACCCACTTCATGGTGATGATGATGATTATAATGATGATAATTTTACCCGTGTAAAAAAGTTTAGTTATACGATAAGTAATAACATCTAAATGACTATGATAAAAAAATTTGAGAATATCCAAGTTCGTCGACTTTAGTGAGATTGTCAACCAAAAAACTCGTTTTGTTTCTCTGACTGAATGACAATAGAAATGTTTAGACTCTCTGTAGCTGTCTTAAATCTGGCACGATTATGTATGTACTTTTGAAAAGTTTTACTTCCTCTCCGGAACCTAGACCTATGCTAAGTTGAATGTAAGACAGACAGTTACCCATACAATATACCTCCTTTGTCCATGTCACCAATTCTGTTAAAATAAAAACTGAGGCTCAATATAGCTTGGTATCATCAAGTCACTATAAAGAAAACAATATCGGGCAGCCTGAGAGACTTGTGGACTTTGTCTTTGAAGTTTATATTCCCGTCTTTCCAAAAGTAAGTATAATTTTAAGATAGCAGAGATATACATTCAGAATGACGACCCCCTCATAGACAAGTTTCTGGCCAAAGCTAAAGAGTTCATTTTCTTACAATTTAGCAAATACCTGGTGAGAAAAACAGATTCATCTCTTTCTCGAGAGTTAAGGAAGATAATGTCTTGGGCAGAATTTGAATTCGTCTCGGCAATTCTATTTTTCGCCTAGTTTATCGTTTGGTCACCTGCATTTCCATTAGTTTTTTTTTTTTTTTTTTTTTTTTTTTTTTACTGAAAACAAAAAATATTGCTTTCAGTAATCCTTTAACACTTTTCATATAAATCTGTATTTTTATTTTTGGTCGAAATTAGTGTATTTTTTGTTTATTCATTCGAAAACTGATACTATAAAAAGTAAGCATTGATTTTGACGTTCGATGACTTTTTTTATTAAAAAATCTAGAAATGTAATAGAAATGTAAAATGGAAACGTTTAAAGATTTATCGTTTAAAAAGTGACTTTTAATGTTTTTTAGTCGAGGTTAAAAGTAGAGTAAAGATAACCGGAAGCTGAAATGTTTAAATCTTATTTATAAAATCCTGGCTCGTTTACCAAAAATGTTCTCAGTCCTTAATGATACTTGTATGAGATGAATAGGATGTAAAAATTTTCAGTATCGAGTTAATATTAGTGCGCTTTTAACCTGGATTATTTTGATATTTTTCGCTGATATGTGCTCCACGGTTAGGCATGCGAGTTGAGGTTGATAGCGATCAAATTAAAACATTTCCTAAGAATATTTAATGTTATATGACGAGACATTCGGCCGTTTCACTCAAAATACGCAAATCAACAATTCAAAATCAATTGCATCAGCTTAGTTACGTTAGATGCTGAGATATCGGATTTACACAAAACGAAAAACCTACTTGACCATATATTGTTTATTGTTGAAAATTTACACCCTTTATGAAAAAAGTGAATACTTAACAATATGAATTTATGGGTCAAGTGAACAGAATCACAGCTAACAAATGAAAATTCCCACCCGAAGAAGCTGATGTTATGTATAAAATGTTATTGGAATTAAGTTCTACTCTATGAAGCGATTTATTCGAACAGGTAGCGTTCCTAGAGGGAAAGTAACAATCAACGAAAAGATTTCGTCAAGAATAAATCTCACAAACAGCCAAATAATAATATTCTATCAGAGTAAGGCAGAATAGTGGGTTTGTTTAGTGTCAAAAAGGCAAAAAAATTGCTACAGTTTTGCTGAAAATGTTTTATTTATCCTCTATGTTCAACAGATATTGCAATTTTGGTCTACTATTTAATCCGATCTTTATATAATTCTCTTAATGAAGGAAATCCAAATATCGAAAAATTATGAAAGATACCTTGATCAGTTTTGTTATCAGAACAAGTGAAGAGAATTGCAAAGTTACCAAAAAGAAGGTAGAAAGTAAAAATATTTAACTGTAAATGTTCAAAATGAATTTAATAAATAAATAATCATCTTTTCCTGAATAAACTGAAGGAACTTTAGCGAATAAATCCATGACATTAGCAAATAATAATAATTATTTATATTTCGCTTCATGTTCTGAGAATTTTGCTGTTGTCGATGATTAGTCTATTTATCTATTCAGTCTTCAATTAATGTTCTCATAATTTACCGCCTGTGACAAAATCAGTACAGTTGGTCGATTTGATTGAGTGATCGATTTTAACGGCTTGTCAACCCGTCCAGGGTTATTCTATACTTAGACGTAAGACAACCGTGTTCATCGTACGTTCATATTCATATTTTTCGTGTAGTTTTTTTCTGAAGAGATTTTTGTTTTTGTTTGTTTTTTGCACGAGGTTATGAGTTAACCTGTGATCGATGGCAATGAAGAGGTATTAAAGGCTCCTCAGAGCTCTAGAATTGGAACCTCACCAACAGATGTCGTTTAGTGTGGGAGATACAGTCAGTCCCACTGAAAAGGCTAGAAGATAATCGAGTTTGAAAATGTTTTTATGGAACGCCGTTTTTCGCCGTTGTCAAAAATTCAATGACCACCATGTCGATAGAATTTGTTGAAGAGATTTAGGTTTCATCTTTCATGAAAGAAATCAATTCTCGTCATGCAAATGATGTTGAAAACCTACACAAGTGTAAAGATTACTTCATGAAGACATACACCCCCAAATACTTTTTTACTTATAGGTCATTATTCAATTCTCGTCTTTTATTCGAAACAATTTGCTACAACTGATTTGATTTTTAAAAATGACAAACATCGTATCTGCTATAATTCAATAATTTAAAGTGACTTCTCGTCCAATGGAAGATTGAAGAAGATGCCAATCGAAATGATGTTAAAAAAGATGAAGAAATTATAAGATATATAGAAACATTCCACTTACGTTTCTCGTATGTATGTAGCAAATCTCTGTCATGAGCAGGTCAATTTTTACTTGGTAAATTCTAAAACTGACAGCAGTTAGTTTTAAATTCAGAGTTTTCCTTCTCCTTGACTGGTTGTCTTAACAAGGCTGAAGAGCCCACGTTTCTGTACAATTTACCAATAGCTGAAGGGAAAACAGATGGATTTATCTCGTTCCCAAGAAGCATTAACACAAAGTGAGGTGCAATTAATTACGTCTAGGATTTGAAATCGGATCACTGATTTCATTTCCTATGATGATAACCGTAACGCTAAGCATCTCTCCTTACATTTATTGTTTTAGAAAGTGATAAAGAAATCATACTGTCTAACGTGAGACGAAGTTGAAATAATCATTGCCCTGAAAAGCATTAATTCAAAAACCTCCTTTCTTAATGATAGACCTGGCCCAATTAATTCAAAGAAATTATATACAACTAACCATTGATGATTGATATTGCTTCTCTGCATATTTCGATTGGATACTTTATTACTTTGTTCGAGAAAAAGCACACAATTATTGATTTGATGTGCATTCTCGCACAACACAGTGATACAATGCCACAATATATTCCGCTAATATGGTGAGCCTGATAATTACCACGTTTTATAGGTGACCTTACGTGAAGACCAAATGTTCGATTTAGAAGAGGTTGCAAGATCTGACGCCAAAGAAAGAACGAAAAATCTGGCTTATTTAAAAGAAGAAGAGTGATTATAATTACTGGAAAAAGAGAAAAATTCAATTGCTTTACTGTGCTTCCGACACTGCACTGGGTCATTACATGAAGTCATTTGTTTTTGGGGAAGTTTTCTTTTCGTCTATTTTTTAGGGGTTTGTAGTAGTGAGGAGCGTTTAAGATAACAGTGACTAACTGGTTTACAATTTACCAGTTGTTGAAACTGGGGGTTTTTATAATCAGTTTGATATGAAGAAAATTATATCAATATGAAATAAACATATTTAGAAACAGGAAAAATAAAACTCAATCACAGAATTTTGTATGTATTTACTAAGCTTTTTGCAAAGATGTGGCACCAGGCCACATGAATAGGGACACCCAATAAAAATCGAACGCACTCATGAATGTTGGCAAGTCTATCTTGTTAACCATTACACTACCAAAAAAAATTTTCATATAATGAACTGTGGTACATTTTCTATTTGTTTCTTGATCAGCATCTTTTTACTCAGTTTAAGATGAAAGCGATTCTCTTCTGCATTTTATCGACGATCAGCATCTATTTACACAGTTTAAGATGAAAGAGATTCTCTTCTGCACTTTTATCAACGATCAGCATCTTTTTACTCAGTTTAAGATGAAAGAGATTCTCTTCTGCATTTTATCGACGATCAGCATCTATTTACACAGTTTAAGATGAAAGAGATTCTCTTCTGCATTTTATCGACGATCAGCATCTTTTTACTCAGTTTAAGATGAAAGAGATTCTTCTCTGCATTTTATCGACGATCAGAAACTATTTACTCGATTTAAGATGAAAGAGATTCTCCACTTTTATCAACGATCAGCATCTTTTTACTCAGTTTAAGATGAAAGAGATTCTCTTCTGCACTTTTATTAACGATCAGCATTGATTTACTCAGTTTAAGATGAAAGAGAGTCTCTTCTGCATTTTATCGACGATCAGCATCTATTTACTCAGTTTAAGATGAAAGAGTTAATTGTTCTAAAATGTGTTGCATTTAATTCTTATTTTTATGGTCAATAAATTTCCTCGACTGACCTCTGACCTATTGAGTCACATGTAACAAACCATAACTACTGCAGTGAGTTGGAACCTCACAGATGGTTCCTTGCGCAAGACTAAAATAAGCTTAATAATAGGCACCTCGCTCACAAGTACTGCTTAGCAATCTAATATCGCAGACAATTACTGCTTAAGTGAGTTCGTGGTTATCCAGAGCCGGAGCCTTGTGTGAGTGTAAGCTAAGCCTAGTAAATCGTTACTATCACCTGCAACATAATATATCTTCTATGACAATTTTTTTTCAAAATCCTATAGACAGATGGATGAAGGGATGCATCCTCCCCTTCCCTAAAAAGGGTGACCTCGGATTAGCCAAGAACTACCGAGGTATAACACTTACGTCCATAGTGGCCAAGATATACAATCCCCTACTACGCAACCGCATAGAACCCCAAATTGACAACATACTTAGGAAGAACCAAAATGGCTTCTGGAGAAATAGATCCACGACGTCACAAATTTTGACTATCTGTCGAATTCTTGAAGGTGAACGCATAAAAAACATACTGGCAACAATATTATTTGTCGACTTTACTAAGGCTGTTGACTCCATTCACAGAGAAAAGATGGAGCAAATCTTTCTCGCATACGGCCTACCAGAAGAAACAGACGCAGCCATAAGGATGCTCTATAGAAACACCAGGGTAAAAGTCCGTTCTCTGGATGGACACACAGACTATTTCGATATTGTAGCAGGTGTACTGTAAGGAGACACATAAGCCCCATACCTCTTTATCATATGTCTAGACTACGTGCTTAGAACATCAATCGATAAAATCAAAGAAAACGGTTTCAAGCTAACAAAAGAAAGAAGCAGAAGGTACCCCGCTAAAAGAATTACTGACGCTTACTATGCCGATGATATATCACTTCTGGCAAATGCATCAGCACATGCTGAAACCCTGCTACATAGTCTAGAACGAGCCGCTACAGGCATCGGCTTCCATGTCAACGCACACAAGACGGAATATATGTGCCTCAATCAAACAGGTGACATCTCCACACTAAACGGTAGCGCTCTGAAACTAGTTGACAAGTTCACTTACTTAGGGAGCAGTGTCTCATCAACCGAAAGACATCGACACAAGACTAGCAAAGGCATTGACACCTACCGATAGGCTATCGATAGTAAGGAAGTCAGACCTGACCGATAAAATGAAGTGCAGTTTCTTCCAAGCAGCGGTAGTATCGATGCTGCTGTATGGATGCACTACGTGGACGCTAACAAAACGTATGGAGAAAAAACTTGACGGCAATTACACGGGAATGCTGCGAGCAACATTGAAGAATTCCTGGAGACAGCACCCCACAAAATAGCAACTGTACAGCCACCTACCACCCGTCACGAAAACTATCAAAATTAGACACACAAGACATGCAGGACACTGCTGGAGAAGTAGGGACGAGCTCATAAGTGATGTACTCCTGTGGACCTCGTCACGGGGACGAGCAAAGGCAGGACATCCAGCTCGAACATACATACAGCAGATCTGTGCTGATACTGGATGTAGCCCGGAAGACCTGCCAAAAGCAATGGAAGATAGGGAGGGGTGGCGAGAGAGGGTCACAAATAACCGTGCTGATAGTGCGACATGAGGATGATGATGATGATTTTACAAAAAGATTTTATTACGCTATCATATATGTTTCTTCCTTCCTGTAAAATAATTAGGGACGCTCGGTATAAAAATAGAAACAAATCAGCAGAGAATTGACAACGAGTTCTGATTGGCTGAAGAGAACTCAAATGAAAACGCGATAAGTCAGTAGATGCAGGATAGGAGACAAGAAAGAGTTAAATGATGGCCAGACGCGACGAGGTAAACACAGGCAGTTGGACACCAGACACGACGTATTGAAGATAGCCAAAAGTTGCAGCCCTCATTTTGGGTGAGCTCCGAAAAGAGGTCTCACACCCAGATGCAAACCTGTGAAGCACGTGTTTGAATTACAATAGAAAACGTGAAAGAAAATCCAAGGTCTGTCTCTACACTCCTTATCCTCGCACAATTTTGTTTCAGTATGTCAAGCTAACGCGTTCGACTTAGTTTTCATACTCTGTTTCTCTCTTCCCGACGACTTCTACAATGTGTAATAGTGAATAAACTTTTTTTATTAGCGAACCAAGACGGGGTTTTCGTATATTCGTCACTTTTCTCGCGGTGAAGTAATCACGAAGTCCGACTGAAACTTAAGACGTAATACTACACTCATGGACACATTAGGTACGCGTTGGTAGATGCGTGTATACAGTAGTACAAATGTCTATTGGGACAGCACCAGCACGGACTTCCATTTGAACATCGTGAGGTTGCAAACTTCTATTTGTGCCGTGTAACAATTCAACCCTCCAACTCAATTACACTATAGAACCCTGGCCTCAAGATAACAACATAAACACATTTTACCAATATAAAACTTTAAAAGAAACAATATGTATAACATTAAAAGAAGTCACGACAGAAGAAACTGCACATTTTAAGAGACATAAAAAAGTTCAGTCATTAATCATAGGTAAAGTCTCCTTAACAAGACTTGTTGTAACTTTTTCCCAACAGTTTTTTACCCCTCCCATCTCTCTCTCTCTCTCTCTCTCTCTCTCTCTCTCTCTCTCTCTCTCTCTCTCTCTCTCTTGCCTCTACCAATCGATACCATATTTTTATCGCTCAATTTCCGAACGCATAAAATTTTGCAACATTACGTGTCTTTCGATGATACTTGCACTTCGTTTAATCTTCACCTGAAACATCAACGTCACTCAGGTCATAACATTATGCACAGTTACTTTTAAGTAATGACATTCACAGAGCAACATTTTTGTCATATGCTGCACAACATAAGATTCAAATATAAAAAAGATGTTCATGATTACATAGAGTCTTATTCTTATTTTCGTGGACTGTTAGCAAATTTCATCATCATCATCATTTTGTCGTGCTATCAGCACGGATGTCCCTGACCCTCTCTCGCCACCCCTCCCTATCGTTCATCGCTTCCGGCAGGTACTCAGGGCTATACCCCATATCCACACAGAGTTCCTGTATGTAGGTTCGAGCTGGTCACCCTGCTTTTACTCGGCCATGTGAAAAGGTCCATAGGAGTACATCACTTATGAGCTCGTCCCTACTTCTCCAGCAGTGTCCTGCATGTCTGGTTCGTCTAACTTGTATAGTTTTCGTGATGGATGATAGGTGGCCGTATAGCTGCTGCTTTGTGGGGTGTTGTATCCAGGACTTGTTCAATATTGCTCGCAGCATTCTTGTGTAATTGCCGTCAAGTTTGTTTTTTTTTCCCTATTCATTTAGTTAGCGTCCACGTAGTGCATCCATATAGCAGTATCGACAGGACCGCTGCTTGGAAGAAACTGCGCTTCATTTTATCGGTCAGGTCTGACTTCCATATGACCGATAGTCTATTGATAGCTGTCCATGCCTTTGTTAGTCTCGTGTCGATGTTTTTTTCAGTTGATGAGACACTGCTGCCTAGGTAGGTAAACTGGTCAAATAGTTTCAGAGAGCTAACGTTTAGTGTGGAAATGTGATCTGTTTGATTCAAGCACATATATTCCGTTTTGTGTGCATTGACATAAAGTCCAATGCCAGGGGCAGCTCGTTTCAGGCTATGCAGTAGGGTTTCTGCTTCTGCGGGTGCATTTGCCAGAAGCGCTATGTCATCGGCGTAGTCGGCGTCGGTAATTGTTTGTGCAGGGTACTTTCTGCTTCTTTTCTTTGTCAGCTCGAAACGGTTTTCTTTGATTTTATCGATCGATGTTCTAAGCACATAATCTAGACAGATGATAAAGAGGTATGGGGCTAATGTGTCTCCTTGTTGTCTTTTTGTTCCACGTTTATCAATTAGACTCTCTTAACTACAGCATTCGAATCTTTCTTTAATAGTGAAATGTGCTGAAGTCGCAATTGTTCTACGGATGAAACAATTCGTATTTCCGCCAATTTATTTATGAACATAAACGATCTGAACTAATCTGCATTCCCTAAAGCTTACCCCTCTGCAGAGAAGCAGTCGGTGTATTCTACAGCCCCAGCCGACTGGGCAAGACAGTTTATTCACTTACTTAAAAAGAATGTTGATAAAATAAAGTACTGCAAAATCGTCATTAATGACATCTTTTAAGAGTAGTTTGATACAAGGCCAAACATATACATACACCACACACACACACACACACACACACACACACACACATATATATATATATATATATATATATATATATATACACTAATAGTTATCTTAAAGAGGGGAATCATAATTTATTTTAAAAAATCTCTAAAATACAACTAAAAAACAACGAAACTGGAAGGTCTTTTTGACCGGTGTTTTTCAGTAGCTACAACCGGTGAAATTTCACTAAAATTATATTACAAAATATGGGAAGAAAAAAAATTACGAAATCGTGGAGAGGAGGGACGAAAAAATGCAAAAAAATACTACTCTCCAGGTTCCCCGCCCCAAAATTTTAATGGGTAGGTGAGTTTTCTCTGGTTGCACAGGATAAGGCAATGATCAGCTATAGTTAATGCTTCTAATATTACTGGTTGTATCTTACTCCTAGCCTTGTGGAAAGCAGAGAAATACTCATCTGAAGTCACTTTTTACGTGCCCCGTGATTGACTGAAAAACAATCAATCACGAGACGCTGTCAGCACATCTGCCGTAACAGCACACGTGCGCGCGTTCTCCCCAACTAACATCCTTTGTTACTTTTGACGCCAACGATGTAATACGGAATCTTGACTGCTGATGAAACAGGCTACCAGTCCATGTGGCGCTACATACGTGGATACTCTACGCACAGGGAGACCTAAAATTCTCCTTCTTCAAGCTTTTGAATTTGTACGAACCAGCCACCAAAACTACATGGAACTGAAAGAACTGTTACCTAGACGAATTCTATAGCTAAGTCTGCGGAAAATACCTCTTTTTGCAATTCTTCTTTTCTTTTTCTTTATCTTTTTCTAACTATAAACCCTTTTTTCAACCAAATTGTTGCTTTGTTCCTTTTCTCTTGTCACGTCTCATGCTACAGTTAGCCTTATTTTTCCTTATACTGCAGATGTACATTTTTGTCTTATTTTCTACGGGTAAAATCCCAACACTTTGCAGCACTTTGCATTTTGCGGGGGAAAGTATTTTTTGTAATTAACAAAAAAAAAAAAAGGAAAATTTTAAGGCATCTACGTGACTGGCTTGAGAAAGGATATATATTTTTAAAAAATGGTGCCTAAGGACTTTAATAGCATTAATTTCTGTTATTTTTTTCTTTGAGTTCTGCCCCACGTAATTTTCTTTGTGCTTTGCATGGACCTCACTCATTAATTTACAGGCCTGTTAGCTTTCAATTAATAGTCTTTTCATTATTTTAAAATTACGACAGTCATTTTAAGTGTATCGTATACGAACACTAACAACGCAAACGGTTTCAATTGCTTTCCGTGGCATAATGACTGTCTTTAAAATTTTCAAAGGAGTTAAATCCTTGTTAGTTTCACGGGACTCCATTAAGAGAAAAATAACTACTACGCTGGATATCATGCTAAGGGAGGACTCCCTAAAAATTCCTATTTCCAAAAGCAGCAAGATATAATTACTAAATGGATGATATCGACCTTGTAAATTCTAAAACAAACGAAATTTGCGAAAAGACAGATATCGATTCAGAAAATAGTGGTTTGCTAGAGTCAGAAATTTTGGAATCTGAGTTTATCTTACAAGTATTCAAAAAGCTTTCCGAGATAGAAAGCATTTTCTAAACTCCTCCTTCTCCTACCTCTTCAGTCCCTATACAAAATGGAGCTACAGAACAACAACTGTATACACACGTATATAGATTCAATATACGAAATTTAGCGGTGAGGAGGTTGGCAAATTCGAATTTTAAAATTTCTTGGCTCAATTTGGGAATTGTGTTACCTCGGTAGAATCCCAAAAAGTCAAGCTATCGCCTTTAAAAGTTTTTTTGACTGGCCACGCATCTCAACTGATTTCGAATCATTCTCTCGTAAATGAAAATTATGACGTGGCTATTAATTTATTAAAAAATAATTTTTTTGGATGTCCCTTTCATCATATATGCAATATTTAAACAAATTCTGGACTATAGTCCTAAGTTTGACCCAGACCTCGACAATGTAAGAAAGTTTTTATCGAGGTTTAATGCTGACTTACCTGAGCTTAAATCATCGTTTGGCTTGGATTTTTTTACGAGAACTCCCCTGGCTTTGAATTAATTAGCCATATGTTTTTTTTTTAAATTGCCTACTTCTTTTCAAAAAGAATTAATTCGGAAGTTCGATAGTAACTATCCGAAAATTAACCAGATTTTTTATGGTTATAACGAGGTTCTAAAAACCTTAAAGTGGAGAAGTTCCAAAAAGATAAAGAACAAACACAATACTCAACACCAGAATGGGTTTAAGTCGCGACACGAGAATTTTAATAAGAACCATACCTTTAAAATAGTGCTTTTACACTTGAAAACTTTTCCACGAAGGCTAGTAAAACTGTTACACACTGTATACTTTGTTCCATAAACGGATGTGTTATGGGTCAGTGTGCCAAATACTCTTCTTTTGAATCTTGTCGTTTTAGATGTAAAGAACTTAACTTGTGCCTTCTTTGCGCAAGTACTAAACATAAAGCTGGTAGTTGTCCTGGTCAAAAAAATAAATTGCCACGTGCATGTAAAATCTGCGGTTCAAGAGGCCACATTAGCCCTCTCTGCAAATGTCTTCTGATAATAAAGGCACTTCTGTTTTTACGCACGGGTGCACCAACACTGGCATACAAGAACAGCCATATATTTTGTCTATAGTTGCAATTACTGTTTCTAGGGGAAGACGTAAATTCAGACTGAACTACCTTTTTGACACTGTGAGTCAAAGGATTTATTTCTGTAGGCAGGTGATAAAAAGATTGGGATGTGATAGGTCTTTCCTCACTCCGGTAGAATTCGATGTAAAAACTTCCTTAGGGTCTAAAAAAGACATTAAACCAGGTCGTATTGGCTATTGGGGTAGATACGTTTAGTTCCCTGGCCCTACCTGTTCTTATTGATGATGAGTTTGATATGAACTTCAGATTCGATAATTTCAAATCTGTTAAAAATAATTTAATTAACTTAAATTATAAACTGGCTTTTCTGCCCGAACAAAACGACGTTCGTGTTCATGGTCTTTTGGGGGTGAATGTAATTCAGTTTACGAAAAACATCAAAATGGTGGACTGCATGAAGGGCTCTGCTTGGGAGTTTCTTACATGCATTTCTCCGTTTGGTAACTGACAAAGTTTTTTGTATAGGAATCAAATTACCCCCACAATAGTTCAGGGAAAACCTTCTCAACACAATTATCAAGCCATAGTGTCTAAATATTCAACATGTTCAGACTAGAGTTAATTTTGTCATGAACCCCATAAAAGCTACCCTGACCTCTTCGCGGAAATATTCGGCGAAAGTCAAGTGGAGAGGAATTTAGAGAAAGTATTCGACGTGGATTCACTGGGCATATCTCCATAAAAAACAGTCTGTCTGTGATTATGATAAAAAGAAAATTAAAGAATTTGAAAACTCCATCAAATTCAAAGATAACGCCTATCATATTAAGCTTCTTTGGCATGAGGACAAAATAAAGTCTGTGCCTTCCAAACCCAGAGTTGCCCTTTCAGTTTTAAATTGAGTGGTTAACAAACTCGAGCAACAAAAATTACTCAATAATTATATAGAGGTATTCCATCAGCAAAAGCGTGATGGTATAATCGAACGTTTCGACGTGGTGCCCGAAGATTTTACCAAGCCTATCTGGATACCACATAGGCCTGTTTTCAAGACGGACGAACAAACCACTAAGATTTGACCAGTGTTCAACTGTTCCCTAAAAGCTGATGAAAAATAATACCTAAATGAAGATTCTTATCCTGGTATGAATTTAATGGGAGATATGCTAGAGTTACTGCTACTATTTAGAACTAATAAATATGTCATGTTAGCAGATATACGTAAGGCTTTCCTAATGATTAAACTAGGATCTCTCGAAGACCGTAACTGGTTTTATTTCTTTATGAAGGAAGGAAATAAGCTGGTTTGTTTTAGGCATACCACCATTATATTTGGTTTTAATGCCAGTCCCTTCATTTTTAATTTCATAATAAAACATCATGCAAATATATTCCCCGCCGATAACTGTACTGATATGTTTTTTAAAAATTCCTATGTAGATAATCTTATTAAAACAGGGAATTCTATTGATGTGTTATCAGATCTATACACAAAGGTTAGTAAGCGTGTGAAAAAAGGTAATTTTAACTTTAGATCGTGGAACACGAATTGTAGAAAGCTTAAAAATTTTATGATAAAAAATTTTAAAATTCGTAGAGCAGGGATGTGAGCTTGAAAAAGTTTTGAGATATAAATATTCCACTTTAGAAGACACACTTCAGATTTCTGGGTCTTCTATTGTTCAGTCGGTTAACACTAAAAGAGGAATATGAACCCAAACAGCAAAGTTTTTCGACCCCCTATCTTTGTGTTTGCCTGTTACTATCCGAGATAAAAATGCTTTTAAGAGATTTATGGTCCCAAGAGTTGGGGGTGAGATGACATTGTTTCAGAAGAATATCAGATCCTATGGTCTGCTTTATTACATGATCTGGCCAAGCTTGATTCATTGAAGTTCCCTAGATTTGTAACCAACGAGGATAATCCTGCCGATTTTTATATATTTTGTGATGCCTCTAAGTGTTTACTGTCCCTGTTGAAAGCTTACTTCCGAATTAGAATCGGAGATAGTGAGATATCGATAGATGCTCAGGTTGTGTTGTCATGGCTTTTGTCGATAATTCTTGAAGAATTTAATCTTTTTCTAATTTCATCGATGTATATATGCTAGGCTAATTTTTAAGGATAAGGAAACAAATGCCTTTGAGAAATCTACAAATCAGTAAATCACCTCGAGGTTTTTTGCACGATCTCCTAAAATTTGATGGATTGTTAGAAATTTGTCATATTGTGGTTCACTTTCTCCGAAAACGATTTTGATTCTTCCTAAGAATTTTCTCATTTTCTCGTTTGATACAGTTGAGTAGCAGAGCATTATAAATCTTAGCTGCAATGGAAGTAAGGGTTATACCCCCAGAAGTTCTTGGCAATTCCACTTTGTTGAGGAAAGGGGGGGATGCAGCCTTTTGTCAATCTCTCTATCGTGTCTGCTCACCGGATGGAGACACAGACTTCTTTGATTTTGTTGCTGGTGTACATCAAGGAGATACATTAGCCCCGTATCTGTTCATAATCTGTCGATAGATCTAATGAAAGAAAATGACTTTACACTGAAAAAGGTAAGAACCAAACGATAACTCCCACAAACTATTACGGACGCAGACTACGCAGATGACATAGTACTTCTGGCAAATACACCAACAAAAGCCGAATCCCATTTGCATAGTTGAGAGCAGGCTGCAGGTGACATTGGCCTCCATGTCAATGCAGTCGAAACCGAGTACACGTATTTTAATCAAAAAGGCGATATCTCTACACGAAATGGTTCTCAGAAACTAATGGACAAGTTCACCTAACTCGTAAGCAGCGTCTCATCTACTGAAAATTACATGAGTATGCGACAAGCGAAAGTGTGGACAGCTATCGATAGGTAATCGGTCATATGGGAATCGATCGTATCCGATAAAATACAACGCAGTTTTTTCCAAGCAGCCGTCTGTCAATTCAGCTATATGAATGTAGCCCACGGACGCTGACTAAGCGCATAGAAAATAATCTAGACGGGAATTGCGCAAGAATGCTACGAGTCATATAGAATAAATTCTAGAAGCAACATCCCACAAAACAGCAGCTGTACCAACTTCCCATCTCTAAAACCATCCAAATAAGACGAACAAGATATGCAGGACACTGTTGCAGAATAAGAACCAACTCATAAACGACGTTTTCCAATGAAGCTCTTCACACAGACGTGTAAGTGTTGGACGATCAACTAGAACCTATATACAACAGCTCTGTACGGATACAGGATATAGTCTAGAGGAGCTGCCGGGAGCAATGGATGATGAGACGAATGATGGGAGCAAAATCCGTGCTCACAGCACGACATGATGATGATGACTTCTTCAACACAATAGCTGTATATTTTCATAAAACTAAATCTTGTTAACTATTGTGACTGTAGGACTATTTAAAAATATTAGATATATGATTTACAAATACATTAATAACGTTAAATTTTATTCTGGATTTATTTTTGTGTTTGTAAGCATTACAAAAAGTAGATAAGTCATGAGATGTGTAATAGTGTAAGTTCGTGCTAGAATGAAATGGTTACAGGACGCAAATAGAGGAAGGTAACAAAAAAAAAATCAGCTACAATCAGATGAATTGACAAAGTTAAAAGTCCAACCAGAAGACGAAATGCGATAGAAATTGGCAATAACGACCAGTACACTTTATTTGACACCCTAACTTAAAAGCAGCATTTAACATCGTGTTGTTGATATTGTCAAAACTCAGTCAGCTCAGTGGGTACGAGAGCAGATTAAGCGGACCACGTACACTTTCAGAAGTTAGGATGCCCTGTTCTAAGAACTCCTATAAAAAAAGCTCGATTATTCCAAGTTGGGGATTCTCTGGTTGGATACACTCGAGTAAGAGAAGCCACAGCGAAGAATGAGGCAAAAAGAACCTCAAATATATGACTTGGTTAATCTTGCCGCAAAAATGACCAACTTGATTGCGAAAAACTTGTGAATCTCCAGCCAAATAGCCAGTGACAGTAAACCGTTTCCCCATATTTCCTCGGCCTCAGTAAGTGAATGAAGTAAAGAAAATGAACGATGAACGGTTCTATATTAGAGGTGAGTTATGTTTCTGTGTTTGTTTTCCCTCAACCACAGAACGATCAGTCTTCATCATTACCATGAACATAGCAATGATCGGTGCCAACGCCACCGACGCATCCGGTTTGTTTTACGATAGTCATTCTATAAATATTTTGGAAATAAAACAAAACAAATCTTTTCTTTAAGATTTATTTCTGTAAGCATAAGCTTTGCATAGTTTTGAATTGAATTATCGCAAAAATTATTTCCCTAAAAAAAAATATTTATTTTGATGCTATTCAAAATGGTGGTAAATAGAACTGAGTGCTCCCGGTTGAACAGAGGTGTGTCATCAAATTTTTGCTGGCTGAGAAGTGCAAATCCTGTGAAATTTACAGAAGAATGTGTGTTATGTGTCGGAAGTGTAACAAGTTTTTTTGTAAAAAAAAATAAAGCTTTACATATCGGTTAACCATAGACTTGTCACTTGGAACCTGAATCGAAAAGTTAGTCTATGGGGTGGAAACACACTGACTATGGGTTAGAAACATACTGTCTTGGGGGCATGAAACACACAGACTATTGGGTAGAAACACAGTGACTATTGGGTGGAAACACACTATCTATGGGGTAGAAACACACTGACTATGGGGTGGAAACATACTGTCAATGGGGGGACACACTGACTATTGGGTGGAAACACTGACAATGGGGGCAAAGCATACTGACTATCGGTGGAAACACACTGTCTATGGGATAAAAAACGTTTCGAGTGTTGGGGTCTGTAAGGAAGATTATATTGGCAGTCTTTGGGGAAATTAAAGGACCCATCATTAATAATTTCTCTGAAAAAGATGCAACTGTAAATAATGTTTTTTTAGCAAAATTTCGGCAAAATTCACCTTTGTATATTTGTTTTCTGAATTTTTAGCCGAGAATTCAATATCTGTACATTTTTTTCTTGGCGAATATGTAAATATATCTCATAATATGAACTAGTTTGAACATTAATTCCAACTACCAAGCATTGATTATCTCCCTACATATTATCCTTCCAAGTTATCTCTCTCATTTATCTATTAAAATTGCCTGATAGAAGGTAAATCACTAAAGAACAAATTTCCTTCGGGATCTAAAAGTTTGGCGAGAAACACTCATTATGATTGAACGCAAACGTTACGCTTGTTAGCCTTTTTTTTTTTTTCTTTTTCATCGCTAGTTGATCTCCCTCTAGGCACAGAATTTAATTCATCCTACGTGATTCTATGCGGTCCGGTTCCCGACATTTTTTTCTCTTTTGCTTATATTCCCTTTATTTATTAAATGTTCCGATAAGCTGAGGACAATGCGAAACTTCAAAAGAATGAGGTCAGAGAACACGTAAAATGGCGGTCAAAACCTCCACAAAACATGGCACAGAATCAAGTCTGTCCGGAGAGAGAGAGAGAGAGAGAGAGAGCAATTGTTTATATTGTTTATTGATATGCAGTCAGATTGTCTATGACCATTTTGTCATAAAGGAAACTTGAATGTTCCGCTTTCATCATTGCATTTTTGTAGTATTCAATCATTTTTAGCCACATCACCACAGAAGAAATAATAATTAGAAACCTAATCTCTGCGAGAATTATCGTTGTAGTGAGATTGATTCTCAAAAAATTCTCTTCACGTAAGATTATTTTCTTGTCAGATATACTTACTAAATACCTAAAAATCCTCGAAGTGAAATAGCTAATCTACTCATGACTACTTGAGTGAATTTGATCCCAACTGGGTGCAAGTTCATATTGTTTGGACTTGCTATATTAAGTTAAGCTTCATAAATGAATTACAGGCCAACCTCAATTTTACGCAAATCTCGACGACACTTAGAGATGGAATTAATTCGATCTTCACTGGGTGCCTTTAGTGAAATATAAGTAAAAAGTTGGCGACCTCTGTCGAAGTTGACCCAAAGGCTCCCTTTTTCAATAGCTACAACACCGAGGTGTAGGGGAGGGCGCAACTCCATTCACTGGATTGGTCCACTTTGCTCTTGATCCTTACCTTATAATGCTGAGTGCTAAGCAAGGCGGCATCAAGTACCATTTTTTTTAGTATTTGGTACGACTCGACCTGGAATTGAACCCTGGTCTCCTGGACCATTAAAAATAAGCAAATTATTTTCTTAAAGTATCATTACTGCTGTGAGATTTTGCCTAACCAGGGTTTCTTAGTTTTAATTGTTTTTCATATTAAACTGTTTAAATATGAAATATCGTTAGATCCTTACAACCTACGTATGTGCACACATTTATGTTTATGTGTGAATGTGTTTGTGCGAACTTTTCAAAAACTGCCTCTTTCCTTCGTCCTAAAATGCATTCAAACTGCATATAAACTCTCATTCGATTCATACAAACTTTATCTAACTAAAAAGACATGGCCAATATCTTAATACAAAGATTACACTGGTTTACAAAGAAATTGAGGCAAGCACAAAAATACCTGTTTTTACCTAATTTGAGGGTGCTGAATTCAAATTTGAAATCCGTTTTTACTCATCACCTCTATTTTTTTTTAGATATCCATAGTGTCCATTTTGTGCATATACAGTACATAAAAGCGTATATGAATTCAGGGTTAATTCTAATATTATGAGACTTATGGCTTATTTTTTTAGTTATTATGCACTAAATGTAAGTGATAGCATTACATTATATATATATATATATATATATATATATATATATATATATATATATATATATATATATATATATATCAAGACGGATTTTGACAGTTAAGGCAGCAGGTCTCAATCCACACTCTGGCAGTCATTGGAAGAGGTTGTCTCGCAGGTGGCACAGGAGGTTGGTGTTCCTCAACTATCGCGTTACACATCTTTTGGGTTACTAAATATTAGTATTACATTTTCAAATGCACATTTAGTTTTACTTTGTTATATTTTCAGATTCTCTAATGGCTTTAAGCACGTCAAATACACCAGATCTTCTAAGAAAACACACTTTTGACTGTCTGTGGTACTATGAATTGTGTAATTGTGTCATCCAAGTATATTGATTCAATCAGTGTTCTTTATCTATCCTGTTTTATCTGTTATAAGCTGCTGCAACTCTTGAAATATGCAGATATATTCTCTGTTTATACTAAAATGAGACTATTTAAAAGCCAGAAAACTAGAGGTGATAGAGCAAAACTATTTATTATTTTGAATTCAGCACACCCAAATTAACAAAAAACACCAATCCCCATTTTTGCCTCAGACCAAAAATTTATTTTTGTAAACCAGTGTTATTTTTTTACACTAAAAAGAAATCAAATAGTTAACTTACAATGTTTTGTTTCAGCAGCTTATACTTAAGCCGGGAAAATTCAGCAGAAATAAAAATTTAAGTGCATTCACATTTTTCAACAAACGAATATTTTTGTGTTCAGATCAAATTTTGAGGACCTGATTTTTTAAAATAATTTTAAGGTTAAAATTCAAATATAACGTGAAGAACTAAGGGAAGAGCTTTAAAATGAATTTGATGAAGTAAAGATTTTTTACCAGAATTAACGGAGTAACTTATATACAAAATAGATTTATACTCGTGAAAACATTGGCAATTATTGAAATTTATTAAAACTCGATGCATTTCGTTGTGTTGATGACTGATTTTATTTATTAAAAAGATTTCAAGTAAAGTTTATTAAAAATAGTTTTACTTTCATGAACATTCTACTCAACCCTTACATTAATGAAATCTCATAAAATACTATCTGATCGCGAAAACGTTCTGTTTGTCTTATATAAGTATTAACATGGCTTTTCTAGGTGTCCTCGTGGTGTAATGGTTAATACCATGGACTGTGGAATCTTAGTAAGCGAGTTCGAATTCCAGTTGCGTTCTCTTTCAGACAAATACCTTTGGGAAAGGTATGAACCCCGTTATCCTCCCAGCTATGTGTTGAATAGCACCGCTGTTATTCTTCTATAAAGACGTTTTTGGTATGAAAAAGCCTAGGAACGTTGATATACCATTGAACAAAGAATACAAACTAAAACTGTTTTATTTAGGTATTGGCTTTTTTGCGGAGGGGTCTAATTTTTTTTTTTTTTTTTTTTTTTTTTTACTTTTTGTGCAAAATAAAAATTCTCACGAGTCTAAATTTAGCTCTCAATAAGACATTTTGTTTTTTAAAAGATTTTTTAAAATTCAATCAGTTTCTGTAAAAAGAATGTATTTTAAAATACATTGTTGACTTGTTTGGTTGTTGTTGTTTTTTCACTGTTGATCTCCTGGGTAATATTACCAGATTCTCGTGTGGACAGGTTGCTTGTGAAACTTTTCAAAAAGGAATCCAATCCAGCAAATTTCTTTTTTCGACATCAATGACATATCAGCAACAGAGTATTCCGCAGCGAAGTTAAAAGCTGGTTGTCTTTCTTCACAACGTCAAATCCGACGACATCTCCGCACTCCAAGAAATTTACAGGAACTTTCAAAGAGGTGAAATAACATGTCAAAAGAGGGTTCGTTAACATTGGCAAACATCCAAGAAGAAAAAACTATATCTGAATAATTCCGAGAAATTCACAATAGCCGAACGAAACCAGTTTATCAAGTGTATATAAGGACTCAAGTAATTCTTTTGGTCTTAAAAAAACAGGCGTATGAAATTATCTCCTTTTTGGAGAATTAGAAAACTCCATATTTGAAGAATTTCTATCTGACTTCAAAGAATGTTCGTACATAACGTCCAAATATTAAAAAGAAACAAAATACTAAACATTTGTAAAAATGTATAACGCTTACAACAGTAAATTTTATTGAAAAACTCGCAAAAATAACTCTTTATCAAAACAAATCACAACAATTTTTGTCCCTTGATTCTTTTAATGTTCAAGGAAAAACATTCATATTACTGCAAACTTCACTTGCATTTCAAATCTTTTGATGACCTAACAGACTGAAGCAAATATTTCCAGAATTTTTGACAATTTTTTTTGTTCTTATAAAATTATAGCATATTCAATACATTTTCGAGGGCTTTCGATTACCTTCCGCTGTCATGAAGGTCGATTATAGTGGGGATTATAGGAGGGGAAGGTCGGATCAGAGCCGAGGCTCGAGCCCTGCTTGACTTTGCTGATTATCGTCCCACTTAGTGTGGACCTGATGAGCCAAACATAGTCGAGGCACAAATGCCAAATTATAGCTTAAACTGGACAACGAGGTTCAGTGCAATACAAAAGTGAAAAATGAGTCGATGCTACAGCTCGCCTACCAGGAGTTGGCCCAGTCGAAGTCGTGGGTCTTTTGGCCTCAAGTCTGCCGGGCAGTGTTGCAGCTCGTCCACCCGAAGGTGGCCCAGCAGACACTGGGGACCTTTTGGACTCAAGTCTGCCATTGAACATTGACCGTCCGGCACGGAAGCCAGACAGTCCGCTGAAAACCCTCTACACGAAGTAGTGGCTGATCACGGTATATTTGACGCACGTCCCACCAGACGGACGAGTGTAGCACAAGGCCTTTTTTTAGGTGGGTCAAGGCACAGGGACAAAGCCTACACGCGCCCGACGGCTTCAAAAATGCCTCAGGCCTCGTCAGCATTCCCCTAAAGAGGGGCGCTTCAGGTGCCAGGCGATAAACCTAACCCCTCCAAGGAAGGTTAAAGCCTGGAGACGGTCCCCTGAGGCTTGATGATGCCGGTCAAGGCGTAACTCGACTGACTGTCAGCGCCATCACAATCATAACACACCCGACCAGATCCGTGCCCTCCCGAACACGCCCGATCAAAGCGTGAAATGGGTGGGCGTGGGGTCTTTTTCATTCGTCCCACCAACCGTCCCAGGCTTTTTTAAGATGGGTCCGGCGCAGAAGCAAAGCCCACACGCGCCCGGTGGCTCCAAAAATGCCTCGGGCCTCGTCGTCATTCCCCTAAAGATAGACGCCTCAGGCGCCGTGTGATAAACCTAACCCCTCCAAATAGGGTAAAAGTCTGGGAGACGGCTCCCAAGGCTCGAGGATTCCGGTCAAAGCGCGCCTCGACCGACCGCCATCGCAACCAGAACACACCTGACCAGATCTGTGCATGCCTGACCACGGCTGATCAAAGTGTTAAATGAGTGGGCGCAGATTTTAATTATTCTCAGTTAGAGAATCATATAAGCTCTCTTTCACACCCATGGAAATTAGGCAGATTAATTTACCAGTATCACTACAGTGTCATTCAAATGAGCTAATTGCTCTCAGTAATGTTGCTTAGTTGCACTTTATTCCGGTGTCGGCAATTTTTTATATAGACATTTTTTCTTTGAATCCTGACAAATACAAAGAACCTATTTCTCCATTGAATTCCATTTAGGTCGAGATGTTGATAGCTATCGTAAATATAGCTACGATATTCTTTTTAAACTAATTTTACGTTACCATTGGTAATTTTATCTAAAAATTATGTTTTCCATTACCGAACAGAGATTAAAGGTAAAGATTTAATGAATAAAAAGAGAAATTAAATTTTAATCTATATTTGTCCCCGTAATGAACTGATTTTTTCTTGTTTAGGAATTTTTCTTAAGGCTTTTAAACGACGTACTACAGTTGACTAGTTGTAAAAGCAATAAAAAGCTGAATTATAAAGACACTTCGATGATTCCCCAAATATTGTGCATGAGATGGCATTGGGATTTTTTTTAATATCAATACCACAAGAAAACTAATTTTCCAAAAATTTACCTATGATTTGCAAATACCATTGTATTCAAATTTATGTTGAACTCAATGTCGGCATTTCCCGCAATTGTAACATTCTCAGTTTTTATTTATTTATTTATTTATTTACGTCAGAAATTATCAATACTTTTAAATGTTGAAAAAGCTTAATCCAAGTTATTCTCGTGCAATATTCGGAATACAAATCTTTTCTTTATCTTTAAAAACACAAATACATATAAGCATTCAGGCACGCACACAAACACAGGAGACACATTAAACAGAAATAATTTCTTTGAATACTTTACTTAAATATAAATACTTTCTTAACCAGAGTTTTTTTTTTAAATGCACACACACACACACGTACACAAACGCATGCACGTGGGAGGGAAGATGTTGGTTTCCACGCATGTACATACACACATACATGGCATAAATCCTTATCGAAAAACTTAAGCAAATTTAATCAGATTAGAATAAATCTACAGTTTATATACGTTGCATTCTTTTATTGTTTATTTTTTATCTATCACATAAATATGATGTCTCATTTTTTTCATTCTGATCATAATCAGCGAACAAAATAGCTGCTTATGGTTGGTTAGAGTTTAGATAGATAGATAGATAGATAGATAGATAGATACCAAGCACTTTAAAATTACGTGTTTTAAACGTACAAGAACATATAAGAAACAGATAAACACCCTGAACATTCACAAAAAGCAAGACTAAAAATAGCAGGGATCTATAGAATCTTTAAAATTATCATTCGAAATTCAACTCTTTGCCCTGACCATAAATACCCTGTGAGCAGATAGGAACAGATTGAATACAATAAAAAAAGAAAAAAAGATGAGAGAAATGTTGCATCAATTTTCAGATCAAATTTAAAAACTATGAAGTTCGGTAAATGATAAATTTTTATTTGGTTTCGTAATTTTTCTCGGTTTTTCAAAGAAAAATTGATATCATTTATAAATCGTAGTTATGCTGTAGTAATAATTGATTACGTAATTGATTATCTAATTGATTATGTAATTGCTTCTTTTAAGGCCATTCCATAGGGTGTTATAGTTTTTGTATTGTGACAAATGCTTTTATCACAACGTCATTAGAATCTTCGTGGTAAAAAATTGAGATCTATTTCATGTATATTTAGCAGGTGTAAATGGAAAATGTATTGATTTCTAGATCTGCTCTCTCTCTCTCTCTCTCTCTCTCTCTCTCTCTCTCTCTCTCTCTCTCTCTCTCTCTCTCACACACACACACACACACACACACACACACACACACACACACACACACGCAATAGCCTTTTACCAGCAGCATTCCAGATTGGAATTTTCATTTACATTCAACGCCTCATCCCATAAATGTAATGGATGCTATTATGGGAAATTTGTCCATTCCATCACATTGATGTAATGCGGAACAAGGTCTCTTTTAACGAGGGAAACCTCACATATTTCTGTCTAGTTAAAAGCAAAAAATACTCACTTCTACAGATTGTCATGTGTAACCCTGAACCATTACAACAATAAGGAACTGCTACTTTTATGACGGAACTACAAATATAGGGTTAATACTTATAACAAATTTTTCGCCACAAATGAGAACCTAGTTATAGGATAGTGGTTGGCAAGCTGGTCTTATAGGTAGTTACAACTAAATAATAATTTTGACCCTCATTGTGTCTTTTTACCACACTTGATAAATAGCATTTCTGGCTCCGAATACCAATAGATTTGTCAAAGATTTTAAGTTACTGCTATTATGCAATCACGACTTCTATTTGTGAACAGCGTCAATCCTTTTGGGAAATTGATACATGGAAGTTGATTGTAAGCAAAGGTCAGAATTTTGTTTGAGAAAAATATGACCGAAAACAGTATATACATCCAATACAATTTACTTGACAGTCAAAAAAGATACTAAAGTGATGTTACACCCTAGATAAGGCTAATGTCGGTGGCGATTTTGTGTTAGGATTGGACAATTCTTTTCCGCTCTGTAATACTGCCTAAGTCTTATAAAAAACATGTTTCGCTTTCATGAAATGGCCATTATTTCAGCTTACATGTTGTTGCGCCATCAAAATGCTATGAATGCTATCTTCTTGGAGAGGAACAATTTATGGGCAAAAACACGAAAAGAAATAAAAGAGAAAATAAACATAAAGAATATAGGAAAACAACAATCTAAAGCGAGACCCTAAAATCAGATATGACTGATCTTATATAGTGATACAAGTTAGCATATCATCCCTTGTAGAATGAAACAGGGAACAACACTAAAGAGAAAACGAAAAGGAGAAAGCACGTAGTTTATCGATAGATATCAAAATTAATCAGTGGGAAATTTAGAACAATATGAGCTTCAACGCGCAGGTTAGCTAATCAGCATTTGTTTTGTTTTTGTTTTGTTTTTGTTTTGTTCTTAGTTTGTTTTTTTGTTTTTTGTTTTGTTTTTTTTTTTTTGTTTTTTGGTGGGGGTTGTTTTTAATTGACTGTGTCGACACTATGTTTTGTCGCTTTGTGTACTTTTTTCGTTAAGGATTTAACGAAAAATGTTTGACTGATACTCATGGCTGAACTATACGTCCAAAGAAAAGCCGACGAACGCATTAGCCTAAGGATTCAATAAAAAGATGAAGATAATTGTCTGAAAATATTAAATAATGAAAATAAATCATCTCAGAACTTCACCAGAAAGTGTTAAGAAATCTGAAGGAAGTATCGTGTCAAACGGTATTTAAAGAAAAGGAGAAAAAATCAAATCTTATGGTAACAAGATGTTTTATTAGACTCTTCTGCATCAGGCCCTCTAAGCGCACTCAAGCACACACACACACACACACACACGTTCGAAAACTTTTGCAATGTTCTATGAACCTGTTAATGAATAATGAGAAATCACGTTGCTATGGCCACATGATTTTTACATTCTTTATATTGTTATCACTTGGTCCAAAATAAATCAATTTGAAGTTGTATAAATATGTTAAATAAATTATAATCTTATATTTTCTAATTTTATATTTTTTACTTGGATAATTTTTAATTTTGAATCTTATAAAATCTAATAGTTTTTAAATAACTGTGGGACTTCTACGACGACATTTTTGTCCTAAGCAGAACTAACAGATACTAATCTCTGATTCTTAATAGATCTGGTCCATACATAACCTCGTCTGAAATGACAGAAACTATGGTAGTATACAGATTAAACTTAGTAAATCAATTTTAAAAAGTTGGTCCTTAAAATAGGTTTTATTTTTCTCTTCAATAATTTTGTTGTTTTCTTTCGGAACCATCAGTTTGAAAATAGACAATAGTTTTATAATGTTCTGTATTATAATCAAAGAAAGAAATAAGAAAAACAAAATGAAAACTGAAAAGTAAATTGACTCAAACTAGAACTGAAGATTATATATTCCTTGCTTTCAAATATTTTTCTTTTCTATAATTTTCTTGTTTTTGTTTTTTTCTGGTCTATCACTTTAAAAAGAGACAATAGTTTTACACTAATGGCAATTCCATTAAATGGTACAATAAGAAAGACTTATCGATTCTGGTTATGTCCCAGAAGAATTTATTGTTTCTCCGACCACATTCGTCATTTTAATCAAAGTCCGGACAGCTGAACAGTAGACAAATTTTGCTTCTTTTATAAATGGTATGTCACTATATGTTAAGTAAAAAGCTTCGGAGGAGAGAAGTGAGTCTCAAATGAATATGAAAACGAAACTGTCAGTGAAATTATATCAATAAGTAAAGATATACTTAAACCATATAAAACTGTAACATCTGGCACCAGCGTATATTTAAACATTCTCGAATTAGCATGTTCAGGTCGGTATATATGCAGGAAAGCTGATGGCCTACCGATCAATAACTGATTTGCTGAAGATTAAATTAAACCTACACACACACACACACACACATTGATAGATACACACACACACATTGATAGATACATACACACACACGCATTGATATATAGTTGCAGTAATGGTGCAGTTATCATGTGATAAAGGACTGAAAGACTAAAAGTCAAAGTTCTCGATTCAAGAACAAAAAGAAAGAAAAACTAATATCAACATATATTATACATGTGATAAGCTTATGTCATTATATATATATATATGTATTGACCGGACATTGGCCTAGGGGTTAGAGTGTTCGCCAATGGCCCGGGAGACCTGGGTTCAATCCCAGGTCGAGTCATACCAAAGACTCAAAAAATGGTACTTGATGCTTCCTTGCTTAGCACTCAGCATTATAAGGTACGGATCAAGGGTAAAGTAGAGCAATCCAGGAAAGGAGTAGCGCCCTTCCCTACACATTGGTGTAGTAGCTATCGAAAAGGGAGCCATCGGGTTACCCTCGACTATGGTCGCCAACAACTTTATATATATATATATATATATATATATATATATATATATATATATATATATATATATATGCCATTCAGAGTTTTTCCTCTTCCGGGCCGTTTTCCATACCAAGGTTAAAGAGCCTAGCCTGCTCTATATAGTTGAAGGGAGAATAGTTGGATTCATACTGCAACGTGATATGGTAGGTCCACGTTATAAAGAACTTTTCTGGGGAAGGAGAGAGAGAGAGAGAGAGAGAGAGAGAGAGAGAGAGAGAGAGAAGAAAAATGAAGAAAAAGCAAACACTGGGGAGTCAGCCCAAAGCACCAGTTGTAGGTCAGCCAGTCATGGGTGAATGGTTACGGTAATTAAAAATGACTAGAAAAAAATTAAAGGTCTCAAATCTTCTGTGCAGGTGTGGAACCACCGGAAACGGATATGTCCTCCCTTCGACAGCAGACGGAAATAAGGGGACGACATGGGTTTGAAAATTAGTTCGCTCGGATACGTAACAAATTAAGACGCGAGTGAACACTAACAGGAAATGTGAAAATAGTCGAAATTGGCGGCCCTTATTTCGAGATGGACTCCGAAAAGGGGGTTTCACGCCAGACGCATACCTGCGAAGACGAAACCACCGAACTAGCACGTTAGAACTACAACATAAAACCAGAAAGAAAATTCCTGGTCTGCCTCTGCTCTCCTTCTCTTTATAACATGTTTTTTCTTGTCCAGCTGACGCGGTCGACTCAACTTTCATACTCTCTTTCTTTCTCCCGATGGCTACTTAAAAGGTGTAGTAGCAAATAAACTTTTGTGTTAGTGAGGTAAGACAGGGTTTTGTGTGTTCGTCAGCTGTTCCCACGCCGAGGTTACAACAAGGTACGATTACTACTTAAGACGTAGCGATACTGCCATTAACACGTTCAAGCAAGTAATGGTAGCACTGTGCATTTGGTGTGTAACATTATAAACGTCTATTTGGTACCGTTATGGTATAACCTTCTATTTGGTGCCATAACCAGTCTACGCCTAACATGACGTGGTTAGTTAGAACCTTGGTCAGATAAATACAAGGTGGAAAATAAAAGAAACAAAGAAAACAAAGAAAAATGGGGTAAAACCGACAGAAAAAAAGGAAAAAACAAGAAGAAAAGGCGAAGTACATAGATGGAAGAAAAAGGAAGAGAAAGAAAACGTAGAAGAACCCATAAAAAAGGAAAGAAAATACAGAAAGAAAGTACGAGGAAGAAAAAACACAAGACGAAGAAAAGGAAAGAAAGGCGGTCTAAAAAGAAAAATGAAAAAAGAATATACAGTCAGACGACTAAAAACAACCCGTTGGTTCGTTTGGGAGATACAGAACGGACGGGAAGAAGAGGTGACAGCGTCAAAAAGAAAAAAAAAACAGTGACAAGACTGAAGAAGAAACGACAACAGAAAAGTAGAAAGAAGAAAACACGAGGAAGCAACATATGAAGTTTCGTTGGTTCACGTCCGATAAAATTTAGCTAATTACGGAAAAAAATTGGAAATCTTAACGAGTCCCGTATTTCTACATATCACAGTTTTGTTACTGACAATTACAATAAGTTGGTTTAACAGTGGAATTGACGGCAAGGGAAGAGAAAGAAGAAAAGGAAAGTGGATAAGTGAACAGACATTTGCCGCGTGGACTAGGGGTCATTGTATCAGAAAAAAGTTGTCAAATTTTTTCATATCAAAACTTCGGATGTGTAAAACATAAGAATTTAAACTTTTCATGAATGTGTGGTCCTATGCTAGTCACGGAGCCAAATGTGGTATGAATAATAGTCACAGTACTTGTTGTGGCTATTGTGTTCGTGACTACCACATTAGCTTCCGACTGTTTGCTTTGTCAAATCCTTCCGTGCCCGCGCTGTTTTTGAAAGATCCACGGAGAGTGATTGACACAATTCAGCCGGATCTTCTTCTGACGGTCAGGAAATATTGGTGGCTAGATTGTCTTACAACTCAAAGAATAGAGAAAATCCATTGTTTAACAACAACAAAAAATCGTTTTCATTGAAACACGTTTGTGAGACAATAAATAACAAACAAACTGTTGGGATGTCTCCTCTACAGATGGGCTCGCCCTCATGTGACACATACCGGCTTAGCTCTCGTTTGGGCAGTCTCGGCGAGCCGTCACCAAGAACGGGTGTAATGTTCATGATTTTGTTAAGATGAGGAGAGGTTTCTCCCAGCTTTATGTATGTACTATTTTCCTTTAATATATTTTTTATCACTCATTTCCGAGTTGTGTAATCATTTCAACCTCCTCTCGACCATAACAACTGGCGGACGACGGATTCGAGGAAATAAGAACTTACGCGAACCCCATTAAACAATTGACAAACAGAAATTTGGAAAATTTCAACAACACGTGTCTCATTATGGCATTGGTAAAATAAAATAAAAACTGTACGCTAAAAACACAAGTTCACAAACCAAAAAAAAAAGTAAATAAAATTAGAACTTTTTTTTGTTGATACAAGTTACCACAGTGTTGTAGTGTATTTATTTTTCATCCCCCTCTGTATATAAAAAAGGTGGGGAAGACGAAAAAATTCTAAACTATTGATAGAAAGAAAAGACTTTGTTTTCTTGAAAAAGAAAAAAAACTGTTAAGGATTATTATTTGCTTTATTTTTTTCTTTTCCTCATTTTCCCCTCATGTTAAAAATAAAAACTGCCTATATTTTCCCCCTGTCTTGGAAAGAGAAAAGTCATTTTTTCTCTAATGGATAAACGCGGTCTGTGGCCGTATATGCAAATTTTGTTGAGAGAGAAGCCATTTTCTTTTACAACGGAAAAAAAAAAATTTTAAATAATTTTCTTTTATTTTGGCCCCTGAAAATACCTATCCAAAAACATTATGGAGGACTTTAAGGCAATAATTTTACAGCTAATGAACGCTCAAAACGAATATCAACAGAAGGCGGAGGAGTGCATTCAACAACAACAACAATTTTTATAGTAGTTTTATAAAGAACAGGAAGAAAAACAACTAGAGCGGCAACAAAAGTTGGAGGAAAAATTGCTCCTCCAACAAAAAGAACAAGAGGAGAAATTACTTCAACAACAGAAGGAACAACAAATTTAACGAAAACAGCAAAAAGAATTATTCCTTAAAGTATTAAATAAAACGGAACCCAGCGAAAATAACACTGACTTTTCCCACAACAAAATCTGGAATTCCATAAGATAAGACATTCGAAGACAGAAAATACGAAGATCTTTTTTACGGTGGATTGCGAAGATTGGACTAACGCTAAGAAGGTTCGCTTACTTTTAAGGAAGTTAGGAACCACTGAATATAGAAAGTTTGTCGACTAAATTTTACCGAAGATGAAAAGTGAATTGGAATTCTCTGAAGCAGTTAAACTCCTCTCTGAGTTATTTAGCCCGAACATAACACTATTCCACAAAAGATGGAAGTGTTTTAACTTGTCGAAGCGGGACGACGAAGACTACCTTAGATTCGCGTCCATAGTAAATAAGCATTGTGATGATTTTCGTTTGGCGGAATTATCAGCCGACGACTTTAAATGCTTGATATTTGCACAACAAGTCTCTGCAAAAAATAAGATAAGACGGAGTGTCCTGGCAAAGTTAGAAAGTGAATCAGGGCTCACACTACAGAAACTGGCCGAAAACTCCAAAAACGTCGAGGAATCGGGAGTGGCGTATGTCAAAAGGACAACTGCAAGCTGAAAAATTATGCCCTTGGGAAAAGCAGTGAAAACAAAAAGTAGGTTCTGACATAATCAAAGAATCGACGACCAATGCAAAAACCGAAATTACCCACAAGTCCATGCAATCGTTGCGGTGGACAACACTAGTAAACAAATTGTTTCTACAAGAACGAAACTTGTAACGAGTGTGGTAAAATTGGCCACAAAGCAACACGCTGTAGGAACAAAGGTAATAAAAACAGAGTCAGACAAGCAAGATCAAATATTAAAACAGAAAAGAATCGACGAAAGTTCGTAACAGTCAACATCTTGGATGAAAACATGGACCTACAACTAGATTCAGGTTCGGACCTATCAATCATTAATCTGCACACATGGAAAAAATTGAAAAAAACCAACGATGAGAAAAACAAACAAAACAGCTCGTGCAGAAACAGGTGACAAAATGAAGTTCGAGGGTGAATTAACACTACCCGTAACCTTGAATGGTACCAATAAAAAAGTAAAGTTTTTGTTCACAAAAAGTCCGAGAATCTATTTGGAACAGATTGGATGGGACCAACCAATTAACAATTTCTGCCATAAGATAGAAAACTCAACTACAGAGGCGCAAGAATTAAAAGACAAACTAAAAGAAAGATTTCCTGAAGTTTTTTCGGCGGGACTCTGGAAATGCCCAAAGGCAATAGCAAGATTTAAACTAAAAGAAAATGCTCTGCCCGTCTTCAAAAAGAAAAGAAATGTGCCATTCGCGCCTGTCGAAAAAATTGACAAAGAGCTGGATCGACTGGAAAAAGCTGGTATACTGTCTCCAGTGAATGGGCTGCACCCACAGTATACGTCAGAAAGAAGTCCAATGAAATTCGGATCTGTGCGGATTTTTCTACGGGCCTTAACGCGGTCTTGAAAGACTATCTCTGCCCTCTTCCTACACCGGAGGAGGTATTTAACAAACTGAATGGTGGTGTAGTATTTTCTAAAGTGGACTTGAGCGATGCCTATCTTCAGATCCCTGTCGAGGAGGAGTGTTCAAAACTCATGTGTATCAACAACCACAGGGGCCTTTATAAGTTTGAAAGGTTAGCCTTTGGGGTCAAGGTCGCACCTGCGATCTTTCAGCAGGTCATAGATACCATTCTGGGCTGTTTTGATTTTGCGTGTGCCTACCTGGATAACATTGTGATTGCTATCAAATCTACCGAAGAACATTGCAGACAAATACACGAGGTTTTCGAAAGAATACACAATTTTGGGTTCAGAATAAAATAAACGAAATGTGAATTCTTAATACATGAGATAAGGTACCTTGGACATATAATCGACAAAAACGGAAGACGTCCGGATCCAGAGAGACCAGAAGCTATAAAAACATGCCTTCCCCAAGAAATGTTACTGAACTTCAAATTTTCTCGGATTAGCAAATGTTTATCAAGTGTTTATTAAAAATTTGCCCGAATTGCGCACGCCCCTAAATGACTTATTGAAGGAAGACAAAAAGTGGAAATGGACAACTGAGTGTCAGGTGGCATTTGAGAAGATAAAACCACTTTAACTTCGGAACTATTCTTGACTCACTTTGACTCTAAATTGATTATTATTGTTGCCCCCGATGCTAGTTCGTATGGTATCGGCGCATGCATACTGCATTTGATGCCTGATGGATCGAGAAAAAACCCATTGCGCACGCGTCTAAAACTTTATTGCCAGCTGAAAAAGTGTACAACCAGACCGAAAAAAAGCTCTCTGCATAATCTTTACAGTTACGAAATTTCAACCTACAGACTGACCAATATTTGGCTCGAAAAAGGGACTTCCAGTTTATACTGCTCATAGACTTTTGAGGTGGGGTACTATCCTCCTCAACTGCAACTTCAAACTGGAATATTTACCAACCAACAAAATTGGCCATGCCAATGGTCTTTCTAGACTAATCCCTAATCAATGCCAACTACTTGAAGACTCAGTCATTGCAGCACTTCGGTCGGACTGTGAAATTAAATCCATCATTGAAAATACTATTCGGGATCTACCGGTAACTCTGTCGGAGATAAAGAGCGAAGCGATCTCAGATGACTTTATCAACAAAATAAAACAAAGAATTGCATCAAAGGTCAACGGCGTTTCAGATGTGTACTCATTATTCGACAGCATCTTATTGTACAGTGACAGAGTTGTAATTCCTAAGAAACTACAAAAACGAATTCTGAAGGATTTCCATAGAAGACACCCCGGAATAAATCGCATGAAAAGCCTCATGTGGAGTTAGGTCTACTGGCCGGCTATGGACAAAAACATAATTGACATGATTAACGCATATAGAAGATGTGCCTTGGCGGCCAAAGCACCAGCTAACACATTCAATCCCTGGCCAAAAACGGAGCAACCATGGTCACGCATTCATATTGATTTTGCTGGCCCACTAGAGGATCACTACTACCTTATTGTGGTAGACAGCAACTCCAAGTGGCCGGAGATATTAAGATGCACGAGGCCGACAACCGCCGTAACTATCGGGTTCCTGCATGAACTGTTCGCAAGATTCGGAGTGCCAGACTGTGTCGCCAGTGACAATGGCACACAATTTATATCGACTGAATTCAAGGATTTTTGTAACACATTCCAGGTCAAACATGTAACAACGCCACAATACCGCCCAAGATTGAATGGTCAGGCGGAGAGGTTCGTCGACACGCTAAAAAGAGCACTCAAGAAAGCACAAGGAACACCGACCGACAGAGCCTTACAACAATTCCTACAGGTGTATCGTATAACGCTGAACCGAAATACACCTTCAACCGGCTCACCAGTAGAAATCATGTTTGTCAGGAAAATAAGATCTGCATTCGACAAATAAATCCCGAAATAATCTGAGACAAATACGAGTGAACATGTTACAAGAAAGCAATTTCTCCCAGGCCAGAAGATTTTTTTCAAAAATTTTCAAAAGAATATGGTGTACTGGGAAGAGGAAACGATCCTATGTAGGATCGGCGAAATGGTATACATAATTCTAGGGCAAAAACATAGCCATAGGAGACATTTAAACCAACTGAAAAAACGGCATGAAATGGATTCTAACAACACTCAAGACGAAGTGGAAGAACCCATTGAAGTTATCTACGACACATTTAACCTTGAACCCCCTCAACACACTTCTGAACAACGAAGATCGGAGAAGAGGAAAATCACAGAACCCTTATCAATCGATCCAAAATGGAAGAAATACTAATGGAAAGAATAAATCCTTTTGAAAGCAAAAGGCTCGGGAGGGGTGTTGGGGTGTCTCCCTTACAGATGGACTCGCCCTCATGTGACATATACTGGCTAAGCTGTTTCGGCGAGCCGTCACAAAGAACGGATGTAATGTTCACGATTGTGTTAAGCTGAGGAGAGGTTTATCCCTGCTATCGTTTATGTATGTACAATTTTCCTTTAATATATTTTTATCTCTCATTTCCAAGTCGTCTTATCATTTCGACCCCGCTTGACCATAACACAAACGAAGTTTGCCTTCCTGGAAAACAGAAGAAAGAATATCGAGAGAGGAAGAGTGACGATGAGGTGCGGTTTGAGTAACACTAACGTCTCTAAAGTCTGGGACTTTGAATTTTTGTAACATCTAAAGGTTGTTCGGTGTGCCTCGGGTCTAGAAGAGATACTTCTTTGGCAGTCTTGAGTTTCTTCTTGGTCCCTTTTTCTCATCCTCTCTGAGGATTTGTTTCCTTATCCCATTTTTATAAATCAATATCTGGACTTAAAATGGTTTCTGATTGGTTGTCCAATAAGAGACAATTAGGAGTCAAATTCCCATTGGTCATCCAATACTAGTTCAGGATTATATCTTACAGGTATAGGGAAACCCTTTTTAGATGCTTTGATCAACGCAAACAGGTTCAGAGCAATGGGGTTGAACCAAAAAATTCTCAGCCACACCTGACTAGAAGAGCCATTCCCAGCTCACCTTTATTTAGGGTGGAGCAAAATTAAATCTCTTTCGACATTGACCTTCAAGATCAGGACTAAAAAAAAATATGTTTTACGAAATTACCCGTTTCATCATTGTGATTGATGAATTTAGTTGACATCCAAAAAACTAAATAAATTTGCTAACCTTTAAAATAAAAAAAAACGATTGTCTCGCACTTAAATGACCTTTAGGAACGATCAACCAGCTTTTTAGGTCAATATAAGCCTTGAACAAAAAACACTTATTTTAGGGATCTTTTCTTGATATATATATATATATATATATTAATTAGAATATATTTCATAAATTCTAATTTTTACATATTGATTAGGTACTCAACCGCACGTCATGTCTCAATAACCGGATACAAGTGTTAAGTATTCCTGTATTGTTACTCACCTGCAGTTAGGATTGAACCTGAAACCTCCAGATGATTGTCACTTACAAGTTTAGGGAGCCAACGCCAATAACCATTACGCTATGTGTCCTGCTGGAGAGTAAATATCATAAACGAGTAGTTATTTGAGTTATATTGAGAGTTCTTTTACTGGTTGTATTTGATTCTAGGATTTGTTCAATATTGCTCGCAGTATTCACAAAACAGCAGCTATACGACCACCTATCACCCATCACGAAAACTATCCAAGTTAGACGAACCAGACATGCGGAACACTGCTGGAGAAGTAAGGACAAGCACATAAGCAACATATTCCTGCGGACCCCTTCACATGGACTAGCAAAGGCAGAAGGACCAGCGAGAACCTATATACAACAGCTCTGTGCCGATACAGGATATAGCTTTGAAGACCTCTCGGGAGCAATGGACGATTGAGAAATGTGGTGACATAGGGTCAGAGAGATCTGTACTGGCAGTGCGACATGATGATGTTCGATTCCGGGCGTTTGGGATATTTCGATGCGGCTGTGTATGTAGTAGGGGAGGCTCATGTACTTTTGGACCCAGAGTTAGGTGAGTGGGACGGGGTTTATTACGATGAGAGTCCGTGGATAAATCGAGAAATTAGGTATCGGAAAGGTCATGGAAATCGGACTATTATTTTAGTTGAAGACGGCATGCTTTGCACGCATGTGTTGGACGAAGAGATTCTTTTAATTTGGGAATTAAGATGTACATGGCGGAAATCTTCATGTGTCTCATGGTATGCCCTGGGAAATTTCGAACACAGGTTCGAATCGAACTTGAAAGAGTAAAATAGATGAATAAATGGATAAATAATGAAGTAGGCTAGTTAATTATTGAAAATTAAAAAGGAGATTGACTGATGAATAGGAATAGTTTGTGATTGGAAAAAGAATACTCAGGAAATTTAATCTCATTTTTGGGTAGTGAGCAAGAAACTCGTATTGTGCTGTCTTAGTAAAGGTAGACAAAAGAAATGGGAGAAATGTCAATAGTTTGATAACGAATTGTACTTAGTGTGTGTAGAAACTTACTAGAAAATGGAGGAGGACACGCAAATATCTGTTAGGTTGTGTTATCCGAAGGAAAAGAGAGATTAATAGACGTAAGAACTGTGTTGTACAGATGTAGAAAGGAGACATCAGGAGAAAAGAAAATAGAGAACGAACTATTAAACAATGAAAAACAGTAAGAGAAGAAAAAAAAAAGAAGAAAAACTGAAAGAAAATACATAATGATTACTACTGTAAAACGGACATTAAGTCATCGCTTAGGAGGAAAAGAGAAATTGAAAAGAAAGATTTGATTCCTGATAAGTGAAATAGACATTTGAAATTTTGGTTTGGGAAGAGTTAAGAACGGAAAATAAGACAAAAAAAAGAAAGGCGAAAAGAATGATATTTAGCAAATTAAGAAAGACATTGATTAAAAAAAAAAGATTAAAAAAAAATTGGTTTGGGCAAAATAAAAAGAAAAAAAAGGAAAACTGTATTGACTTTAGCAACGGAGAAAGGGAAAAAAAGAAAAAAAGGAAAAAAGAGAATGAAACAAGAACAGAAAGAATAAACATTAATGAACAATGAACTATTGAATGTGGTGCATGTTTTTTGGTTTGTTTTTTTTTGGGGGGGTTACTTTTTTTAATTGTATTGTTTGCTTGGGGTTTTTTTTGTTTTGTTTTGTTTTTGCTTTTGTTTTGGTTTTCATTGTATTCTTATGATCGTCGCGGAAAAATGACAGAAGTATCAGTTTGATGGGATTACGGAGACGAACCCAAATTAACAACAACGATTAAAGAATTAAATAATTACCTATATCTTTGAGCCAACAATACAAGATCATAGTTTTGAAATTTTTTTACGGAGTAAAAATTTTAGAATTGTCCTAAAGAAGTTATGTGACGTGATATGGTAGGTCCAAGTATTAAAGAAAATTTCTTAGGAAGAAAAGAGAAGAAGAAAAAAAAGAAGAAAAATGTTGACTGAGAGTCTACGGGAACGGTCAGCTGAACTCTGAGTAATTCAGGCCAAAGCAATCATTGTGTGTTAACCAGTCACGGTTGGATAACGACGATAATTAGAAATTACTAGAAAAACCAGAGGTACCAAATCTTCTGTGCACGAGAGGAACCACCAGAAACAGATATGTCCTCCTTCCAACACCAGGCAGATGTAAGGGGACATAGGATGTAGTCTGGAAGATCTGCCTGAGTCTATGAACGATTGAGACGAATGGCGAGGAAGAGTTAAGGAAATCCGTACAAGCGTCACGACTTGATGATGACGATGATACACACACATAAACACACACACACACACATTTGTATATATATATATATATATATACATGTATATCAGTAAGGATAGTGTTGACATAGAATAAACGGCCCTTGGAAACTATAAATTTCTCACAAATGCGATCATCTGCCCAATGATAATTGCACAGACGAGAAAGTAAGTTATCAAGTGCTATTGACTCTATGTCTACACTGTCTGGATTTCGATGTTCCTTCATTGATTCTGAGAATTACTTATTTATACATATTGCAAACTATATTATTGATATTGATATGTATTCATATATGTACACAGTCCACGACGAAATTATTCGTACACCCAAGAATATTAAATATTTGACACATTTATTAGAATTTGATACTCGTATGATGCCAGACTTTTATAAGTAATTAAGCACAAACAATAAATATAAAACCCACTTTTGAGAAGGATAGATTAAATTTACTAAATATGAGAAGAAAAATAAACGAAAGGGGAAAAGAAAAAATGTTTCCTACAGTATGAAAAATTGAAAGACTTCAGCAATTTTTACAATATTGATAGTATTAATATTATTAATATTGTCATTAATGGTATCAATAGTATGGTTTCTCATCTTTATAACTTACTGTAGTCGTTTTCTAAAGTTTTTCATGAGATTTGAACAAGTCTTTTCTGGAATTTTCTTCCATTCTTTAATGGTTAAACGTTCTAATTCCTGAAGGTTTTTTGGTGACCGACAATTTATTCAAACTTTCAGTTATTGCCATAAATTTTCAATAGGATCCAAGACAGAAATCATCAAATGCCATGGCAGAACAGTAGTCTTCTAATTTAGAAGTATGCTTGGGATCACTATCTTGCTGGAAAGTAAATCACCGACCTAAATTAAGTTTTTGCGCTGATAGTCATAGATTTTCATCCAGAATTTTTATATACTCATCAGATTTCCTCTTCTTGCAATTAATTGTCCAGTTCCCTTTGAGATAAAACAACCCCAAAACATCATCGAGCCGCCTCCATGTTTTAATGTTGACACTGTGGTCTTTGGGAGAAAAGCTTTACCTTTCTTGTGCCAAATCTTCTATACATCTTCATTATGTCCAAAAAGTACAATTTTTCTTTCATCACCCCATGATACTCGCTCCCAAAAGCAATTTTTTGTCTCTGAACGTTTTGAGCAAAAGTAAACCGACCAACGATGTGAAATGGTTTGTGAAGACGGGTTCGTCGTGGTTGGTTTCCATACAACTCATTTCTATTTGAATAACATTGTATTGTGCGAGTACTTACGCTGATACTCATCGTATCCGAACTTTTTGTGTTGTCTTTCAAAATAACTCTTGGGTTTATATTAATCTCGTGACAAAGTGTTTGGGCAATTCTCGATGACAATTTGGCTTTTCTTTCACACTTAGACAAATTCTCAGTTGTGCCAAACTGTAGATCTAGGGATAGCTAAACAGGTAAAGCCAGGGGAAAAATCCCCTATAAGCTAAGTTGTAAGGGCCAACATAATGGAATGAATACCACGACTGCCGGCCGCCTAACCACTCGACACGAATGCCAGCGTGGTTTTCGCAGATATTTATCCAAATCCCACAGCATAAGAATATGGCATGAGGCCGTTTTATGGTGGGAGCCGCGCACGAATCGAGATGCAATCGTAGCAAGTACAAGAATTCTAGGCTTCGTCGTCAATACCCAATTGGGGTGGCTCAAACTTAATCAATAAACTTAGTCTAAACAGGTATATCTTGGGGTGAGAGAAGACCCTTGGAGACCAATTATTAATTGCCAACATCACGGCTCGATAGAACGTGACTGCAGACCATAAAAACACCCGACGAATGCTTGGGTGGTGATATTTATCCGTACCCCCTACAAAGTAGGATTTGATTGGTCATTTTAATGTAGAGGTGCACATGAATCGAGACTTATGAACAACAGGGACAAAAACTCTTGGCCTCATCGGTATTCCACTACTGGGGCACCTTAGATACTAAACAATAAACCAAGACCTGCAAGCAGGTAAAGCCTGGTGAGAGAATGACCCCTGAGGTCAACTGTTGAATAACCAATATCACCGCACGAATGCCGCAACTACCGGCCTCAAAACCATACCACACAAATGCCAAGGTGGTTTTTTTCCCTCGTATTATCACAAATAAATATTCTACTGAATAAATAGTCTAGAAAGCAACACATAAAAAATAATTATGTAAATTACTTATACGAAAGCGAATCAATGAATTTAGAACGATATTTTCTATTGCATGAATGATTTTGTCTTTTTTTGTTGTTATTGTTGATGTGGTTGTTTTTGTTGGCTAATTCGACTGTAAAATTTGTTGTATTTAGTGTATTGTTTTGAAAGTTGAGTTTTATATTCCTTTTTTGATCTTACTAACACATAAAAATCCTGGCATCATTCGGGCGTTAGATTCTGAGAAATGCATAAGAATATTAAAAATCTATGGGTGTACAAATAATTTCGTATTGACTATATATAGAGACAGACAGACAGACAGACGGACAGGGGGTGTTTGCGTGTGTGTGAGTGAGAGAGAGAGAGAGAGAGAGAGAGAGAGAGATGGAATAGAAGAGGAACAGAGTAACGGTTATTGGTGAGGTAAAACGGATTGAATTCCAACTGCTTTTGTTTACGTGGAATAAAAATCTAGTGAAAAATCACGAATCGATTTTACACTATGCCCCATCTTATCATCAGATACGTCGAGGTATGACTCTTGTTTAATGTATGATACCTACTTGAGGTTCCTACTTGTTGTGAAATTTGGACTTTTGTTTAGCATTGCACCATCAAATCTGCTTAACGTTTCCATTTGCTCATGTTGATAATTGATTTAATGAGTTGTAACTGAACGTTATCGCCTACCATTTCGGAGTCTGTCAGATTCAGTTGTTGTTTTTTTTTTTTATATATAGCGTGCCTTTATACTACGAATTGAATGAAATATGATGTTTTTTTCTCAAGCCAAGATACTCTTGGGGAAATTATGCGTGTCATATTCATTTTTTCCTATAACTACTGTCTTGGGAAGTAAAATAGTGATGGGAGAGGGATTTTCTCAGGTGCTGAAAATCTTCTGTATCAAACATTATAGAATGATATTCCTTTCAACAAAGATCTTGGAATCGAGTGACAGAAGGTCTCTTCAAATCACTAGGACTCTCCTCTGTATTCTCATCAACTTATTTTTTATATCTTCAAGCCTTTTACCGGTTTCACTTTAAATAAAGGTTTAACTTAAATATCATCATTCAGGAATATGCGTTCAATTATAAAATGTTAAATTCAATATAGATTTAAAGATAAAAAGTACTTAAACGGCCAATACGTCGTAGAAAAACCCTATTAAACAAAAAGTTGCCATATTTACGACGGATTAGTTTATTTGGTTTTATATACTACAGAGTTTTTATTTTCACTCTATGTAAGTTCTTCACGCCAGTTTTAACTGGTTGTTTTTCATAGCAAGTCCCTTTAGGTTTTCAGTTCCTCAGTCTCATGTCTAAGCATTTGGGGACCATTGCAAGTGCACCGACTACTACTAGTATCACTGGTACCTACATATCCTACAGCTTTTTCAACCCTCTGGCAAGATCTAAGTATTTGTCTATCTTTTCGTTTTCTTTTATTTTCTCTCTGTGGTTCACTGGAATAGCAAAAGCCACTAGATGACATGTTTGTTTTTATTCTGGAGAGGGTGATCTATTTGTATCACAAAATTCCAGAGAATTTTATGCGTCTCATTTCTTAGACGAATTCAAGTTTGTGCATATACATTTGTTTGTATTATCAAGTTATAATCTCTTATACAGTTCCCAATGGATCACCCTTCCCACCCAGTCATGTCTACTTTTGTACTCTTTTTGTGCCAATTTGCTGCATTCATTTATCATGTGATAAGCCGTTTCTTCTGTTCTTGTATTCTTGTTCTTCTCAACAATGCAGTTGTCTGTATTGTCTCGGTTTGTTTTCTAATTTCCAATCCTTCTAGTATCTTTTCCAAGCCCTTTGGGAAGGGAACCCTTTCAAGTTCACCCACTAAAATTGATATCACCGTCACCCAAATGTTCCACTGCTTTGTTTTAACTCTGGCAAGATCCAACTATTTGTCCATTTTTCTTTTTATTTCATTTTTCCTCTGTGGTCGGTTGGAACAGCAAAATCCATTGAGTGACATGTTCTTTTCTTCTTAACTCAATGTCTTCTCGTCTGGCTGGGATTCGGGGATCTGTTTGCATCTCAAAATACCAGAGACGTTTGTGCGTTTCTTTCTCCAAGACGGATTCCAGTTTGTGCATATAACACTGGCATTATGATCAACTTTAATTTTCTTGTACAATTTCCCCGTGGATCAGCCTCACCATCCAATCGTGTCTAGTCTCAGACTCATTTTGTTCTAATTTGCTGCTTTTGCTCATTATGTGATTAATTGTTTCGTCTCTATCATCACATAATCTACATTTGCTATTCTGTTGCGTCTTATCTATTTTCGCTTTTGCATAGTTTGTCCCTATGGCGTTAATTTGTGCTACAATTAGAATGCATTCCGTTTCTCTCTTCAAGTTTCCTTTCCGTAGCCATGTCCAAGTCTTTTCGTGTGAGATTTCACTTGTTTGTCACTTGAAATATCCATACAGTTGTTTTTCTTCCCATTTCTGTTTTCTAGTCATAGTTCTGTAGATCATTATGTTTTCTATGCTGTTTCTGACTGTTCTAATAAGTCTTTCATTTTTTATGCAGTCTTTGAGTCCTTCTATTGATCCATCCACGCTATCTGACGACTCCTCTTCTCCTTTCTTTTCTTGACACGTTTAATCTCACAATATCATCTTTTGGATATAAGGCCCTAAGCATTGACATTAGTTTTCTTATCCTCTAGACCATTTGCTTAAGTTATTCCCCCGTCCATTTGAAGAATGGTTCCGAGTATCTTACAAGGTGTTTATCCCTTTGATGAGATTCCAGCTACAGATCTTCGTTTCGAAAAGTTCTCGTTCGTTTAAGATACACTTTTATAATTATTATTATTATTATTATTATTATTATTATTATTATCCTTGCAAGTATTTTCACGTCAGTGTTTGTTGATTGTCTTTCACTGGAGACTGAGTGACAGCAAGTCTATTTAGGTCTCCAGGACTCTTCTGAATATTCTGGCCGGTTTCAACAATGCTCTAATCTGCCTTGTCTCCATTCGTCCTCTGATTTCCAATTGAACAGTTCCGTTTCAAAGCTTTTGAAGACTGTTCCACGCGAGCAAATTACAATTGGTATCACTGTCACCTTCATATTCCACAGTTTGCCTAGTTCTTTGGCAAGGTCCTAGAATTTTTAAATCTTTTTCTCTCTTTCATTTCCATTGTATGATCTGCCGAAACAGTGAAATCTTCTAGACGGCAAGTTCTCTTTTTTTCTTTTTTATGTTAATCAACACGAGATCTGATTTTTTGATCAGGATTACAGGATTTGCTTAGATATCAAAATCCTACAGAATTTTAGGTCTCATTCTCTTAAACGGATTTTGGTTTGCACATATACTATTTGGGTGTATGGTCAAATTTTGATTTCTTGCACACTTCCAAGTAGATCCCCTTTCTTACCCAGTCATGCCTCGTCTTGTACTCTTTTCATATTAGTTTGCTGCATTGACTTATGTGGTAATCTGTTTCGTCTATGTCACCACATTATTCACATTTCAATTCTGTTGGGTATAATTGATTTTTGCTTTAATATAATTAGCCCCAATGATTCAGTTTCTCTCTTGAGGCTTCCCATTCGTAGCCATGTCGAGATCTTCTCGTGTGAGATTCATCCATCTTTGCTCTTTTTAATATAGTCTTCAAGTCCTCGTACTCATGAATCCTAGTAATCTTCAATGCCTGCAAGTCCTCTTCTTCCTTTTCTTGACACAAAGTCTGTCAATGTAAATTCTTGGATGTAGATCCTTCTACACCGACATCAATTTTCTTGTCCAAAGGTCCATTTGTGTGATTTCATCCATTGTCCATTCTAAGAATTATCCCGAGCATCATACAATCAGGACAGTCCACATGTTTATTCCTTTGATGAGATTTCTTCTGCAGAGCATGGTTTCCAGTAGTTTTCTCGTTCGTCAAAGGTAATCTTTTCTGATTTTTATTTCATCTCTGTTTGATGGTGTCCCCTTCCAATATTCTCAAGTACCTTTTCTCTGGGCATTCTGATTCTTTCTTGATTTGACAGTTCTATTCTGTTATTTGTCTTTTTCTACTTTTCATTATGAACTTGGCACATTTTTTCCTATGCCAAAATCTATTTTTACATCCTGGTTGTATATTCTTATTGTTTGTATCAGATTTTCCAGTTCATTTTTTTGATTTTTTGCAAACAGTTTGATGCCGACCAAGTACTTGAGGTGATTGATCTTTTCTTGTGATTTTGTAAATGTATAGCCCTCAGAACACCTCCTAAGTATATAATTGAGAGGCAAATAATAATGGTGACAGGGCATTTCCCTGAAAGATGCCTCTTTGAATTTTTACCATTGTTGACAATTGCATTTATCCTATTATTATTATTATTATTATTATTAAGTTGTACGCGTTGCTTTTTCACACTTGTAGTAACTGGTGGCCTTCACCTGATATCTTGTTTCAGCAAATTACTTTGATTTTCCAGCACCCTCCTCGGCTTGATAGCTTCCTATTTTCCTCGAATTCAAATTCTTCAAATCTTTTTGCAAAGCTCTTCCAAGCATATCAAATGGTTAGAATTTTCCCCTTGTCCAATTTATTCAGTTTTCTCTTCGCTTTCAGTTTTTATACATTTTTCACTTTCACTTTGTGATTTACAAATAACTGCATCTGCCGATGGATTAATCTTCTTTTGTTTGTTCATAATGACAAAAATCTTATTCACTGACCAAAATTGAGCAATCTGTTTGAATTTTGTCTTCTTTCACCAATTTTCTATCCGGGGAAGATGTTGCTGTCTTTAAATTCAACATTCAAAGATTTGGATTTTTTTACTAGTGCCCGAACACCAACAATTACCTGCAGTTAGTTTCACACAACAATCTAAGACTGCAAGCAAGTCTAATGTAAGTTAATTAATAGTTGAAAGTATCTCTTCACAACAAATGAGCTTTTATTTAACATTGGAGTTATAAGAGAGAGAGAGAGAGAGAGAGAGAGAGAGAGAGAGAGAGAGAGAGAGAATTTGTGTGAGAGTACACCTGTGTAAGAGTCAGAGAGTGCGTTGTATAAGAATGTGTATGTATGCTTCTCAATCCGTGAGTGTAAGAAAAAGAGAATTTGCTTATACCTCATTGTGTATATGTGTGTCTGAATAGATATGAGAAATAGTGAGTGTGTGTGAGAAAGAGTGTGTGGGAAGCAGAGAAAGAGAAAGAATGTCGAGATAGAGAGGGATTATGATTGCGTGTGAATATGTAAGAGTGAAAATGTGTCCATGTCAGCATATATGCTTGTGTGAATGTCTATGCAGTGACTATATGCATGCGTGCGTATGTCTATGTGTGCGCACGCGCGTTCGTATGTGTGGTTCAGTTGCGCGGACTAGTGTAGAAAACGTCGACTGTGAATAATTAATTTCCTGAAATACTTAATTAAATTTTGACACTCCACCGAATGCAAATGAGAGCAATTCTTCCATTACCAAAAGTGAACTATCGGAACCGAAGAACAATAAGACCGCTTATATATATATATATATGTATATATATATATATATATATATATATATATTACTTTTACGGTAAACTTATCAAGCTCGTCTTTAGTGGGATGAAAAACGCAATCTGCGAACCAAGTTCAAATCCAGACTTTGACTTCTTATATTGACTTTGCTCTGATACCTTTGTGAAAGTATTTTTTTCTGCTTGTATAAAATTGTAACTTACAAGAAGAATACTGGCGAAGAGTCTGAAGATTTTATAAAATTTGCTGTTCTTCACAGATTCAGGTGTGATTTGCTGTCCTTCACAAGTTTACGCGTGATTTGGCAGCTTCTTAAATAAGGAATCAGTAGAAACCATGTAATGCACAGGGATAAAATAATTCACCTTAAGACGATGTTTTTGTCTCCATCAGAAAACTGAAGCAGTCTTAGTATACGAAAACGATCTATTTTAGCTTTATAGATATTTGTGTCCAAAAACCGAAGCCAAGAAAATATCGTCAAAATATTATTACATTTTTGTTACGTCTTCATACCACACGCAGTTAAGCTTCCAATATATACTTAACTCGGCAAACACACTGTTACACTTGTAGCTTTGTTTAGCAATCAAATTACAATATAAGAGAAGCTGCTTCCTATTTACGGACTGTTACGATATTCTAAATTCATTGGAGTCAAGAAGTTATTTTAAAACGAACTGGAAAAGAAAAAGTAGCTTCTGAATAAATATGGAGATAAAACAAAAATGCAATAAACTTCAGAAAAAAAAAAACTAAACCCCCATTTTTGCTCAGTTTGCAAAGAAAAAAGATAAAAATGTCCACTAGTGTTTATCTGGCCGATGTCCAAACGAAAAATGCTACGCTTGCAATTTTCTTCCTGAATAAATAGGAATGCCAAAAAATAAATAAAAGATGTCTGCTTACTTTTAGGGCTAAATAAAGTTTTCGTTGGCTGATTCATCAACTCCAAAAGACTCCGACAATGTATGATCAGTACAGTCTAAATGATAACATATGATAACAATAGATTGAATCAATAATTGGGTAAATTCTTAATATATAAAGAGGATTTAAACTTTATAATATAGGTCATGCATACCGAGTTATGTTTTGTGGAGAAATATATAGAAATAGAAACAAAGGGGAGACAACAAAGAAGAAGATATTTTTAATCAGTACTGATTGAATATTTAATATAAACCACACAAAATCTATTTTTACAATACGATGCGCTTAATATTTCTTTTGTGGACGTTTCACTATAAAAGTAGGATTATTAAATTATTATGACGACATAACTGAGTTCAGTCCCAGTAAGAAAACGTCCATAATTTTTAACTGTATTAAATCAAATTTAGTAAATATCAATATATTCGATTTAGTCAAGAATAAACATATTTAACAATCTAATTTTGCTGGTTATTTATACTCTAGTGAGTTCGATTCTCACTGAGTTGCATACTTATCATAAAGGGTTAAACTTAGGAAATATAAGTATTTTGAGTCACTTTGTTATGATTGTAAATATCTAAACACCTCATCTCAGAACTGCAGTTTACAATTTAGTCTCTCAGACGATCAGTATTGTAGGGAGTTTGATCCTCACTTGGTTCCCGACAGTTGTAGCGTTGCGCCATACTTTGGTAAAATTTAATAACAATCGAAAAAATACTCTTTGAAGATTTAAATATTCAATTTCCGTCAGAGATTCGCACAAAATGTACACCTTACTTCGCTTCTTTTTTTCTGAATAAAAATTTATTACAAGAGTAATAAACTTTTCACAAAAGAAACACGTATGTTTGCTCTGTTTAATCAGGGTATCACTCAGTGAGGCTCAGTATTACAACAATAACTAATGATCAGATTAGTGCAATCTATATTTTTAGTGACGCCAATTCATTAAAGTAATACAGACCAAAGGTGTTCAAAAAACAAGTCAGTTTTACAACTGACTAAATAAAACTAATCACGCATTGAGGTCACAATATATATATATATATATATATATATATATATTTCCAATTTCCTGCTGTGATTCCAAAATAAGCCTTCTCCTCCTTACTATTTTCCAAATGGAAAATATTTGCTTGGTATATCACATTCTCGGGATTTACACCTTTTCTCATGGGACATTCTTCTTTATTTCTATAATTACCATCTACTTTTTGTTCTCAGAGGATCCATATGTGATTTATCAATTAATTTTCTGTTGTGGTTATAGACAATTTTCGATATATTATTAGTGCAGGAGTAACTAATTTTTAATGTGTTCCAATAGAAATTTAACTTAATGGGTTGTCTTTTTTTATATGTTTATCGATTAAGTTGTGGAAATATTTTCCTATGCCAATCGTTGAAAATTTACAGAAAGGTGGGGGTTATACCAGATTACTTTTCTTCTCCTGTGCTTGCTTTTTCTATCAGTATTAACGCTACAGTCTCAATCTCCCAGTTTGTAACTACAATTTCCTTCACTATTCTGTCATTAGTATCGTGCAGTTCAGTAACAATTCGTCTTTGAGTTCTAGTCTCTGTTTGAATCCGCTTTTTTCTAGGGCCTTATTATGTCTCTTATTTTCTTCGAATATTTTCTTATTGGAGGATAGCAAATTATTTTTAAATTACTGCATTCGATATGTGCATTATTATTGATCCGGGGTGATTGGAGTTCACATTGATGTAAGTTGGTGGGTGGTTATCCGTGCTAAATGGTTTAAATGTTTAATTAAATGTTTAATTAAATGTGATGTACAGGAAATTCACTATTTTCAGGTTAGGTGCTATTTCAATTTTAAAACCTAGTAACTTGAAGGCTCTTATACTTTTCGTATGTATTTTTGACGTGTACTTCTCAGCGATGAAGATGTGGCCATCATCTCCGTATAACCCAACGATTTTTAGGTCTCTTATCCTACCTAATGTATCTAATATATAAATTCCCATTAAGTCTGCTATTTGTGCCGAATCGTATGAGCCCATGGGAACGTCAAAGTTATCTGTGTAACTTTTTAAAAACATTTGACCCAAGTTCTCTTGCTATCTGTAAGGGTAGATTTTCTACCCGTTAAAATGATACCTATTTCCTCATCTGTGATGTCTACATCGTTCCAAGCACGATTTAAACTTTTTAGTAAGAAGACTTAAGAAATAATTTTAATAAGTTTTTCCATAAGTTGTATACAGAATTATTAAGTATTTTAGAGGAGACATTTTTATCAATTTTTTTTTTTAAACTAGGCCTGGTTCAATCTTCAATGGGTTAATTAATCTAGCCTACAGCTATTCTAGGAAATTCGATTTATGATCCTAAAATAAAATATAAACACTTTTTTCTTTAATTTGTCTTTCATGCCATTGATGTGTAGTTTCCTAGCAAGTTTAACAGTGTTGCAATTGATTTGTGCTTGAATATCACTGTTGTCTATTTTGTCCATGATCTTGTTTTTTTAGGATTCTATTTTACTCTTGAGGACTAATCTTAAATACGTTTTTAAATTTGTCCGCTCCCATCCAAATCTTGTCAGTTTTTAAATATTTTTTTTTATTTTCTCCAGAAAATAATCAATTTGCTTTTTAAACTTGATCTTTCAAATCAATTTGAATGAATCTTCCTCAAAGTGGTCCAGCAGTTTGTTGTTCGGTGATGTCTTTTGAGATTTTAGTGTTATTCCGCCTTTTCTTTGGTCCAACTGCAGTTCCGAGGGTATCAGGTAGATGTGGGTCTTCCAGTGCATCCTCTTGATAAAGTCCATTATTTTATGTTAGAGATAAAGTGAATGGGAAGGGAATGTTTTCAATGAGTACTCCGGTGTAAATATTTACCCTGTCGGCTGGGGCTGTTCAATACACCGACTGCTCCTCTGCAGAGGGATAAGACTCCCCCCTCAACGAGTATCCTGGATATAACACTAAACAATCTGATGGTGAGGTTCCAGTGATTCTGGGGCTTTGAGGAATGCAGAGCACCCCTACATTACCATTGCTCCCAGATCCACTCTGGCCCGGAGTGGTAACACCTGATAAAGTACTATCTATGGGTTAAATAGAACTAAACTGCTTCATTATGCTGAACTGAATAGTTTGAATTAGAAATATTTTTGACAATTGAACTGTGTACTTATGCTAAACTGAAGTACTTGAAATAGAACTGTTTTTAATGTAAACATATGGTATTAAGACGTTACAATGATAATCTATATTAGCTGTCTATGATGTGTTTATGTTATATTACGTGTACGTTACAGTAATCTATGGTGGTATGTACGTAAGGAATATGGTAACTAAACTGTATTAAAGTGTATTTCTAATATTTATGAAATCATGGCTAACATAATATCAACAGGTGGTGAGGGTGCTTAGAGATGTATATGAAGGTTCAATGGATGAAAATGGTACTTGCGGTGCGTCGGGTGTGTTGTGGGGTTATTCGTGAAGGGGTGTGGGGATTCTACTAATGGAGGTGGTATTGGTATGGTGGATTGTAGAGGTGAGGTTTGGTTATGTGTATAGGTCGAAATATGAGAGTAGATAGTTGTTCTCATGTCGGCATTTGGATAATATCTCTATTTTTTTGTTTAGCAGGGTGTTTTGTGATGGGTGATTGAAAATTTCGAAGAAGGCATTTTTTGATGACCTGTTTATTGGCGGATGCTTGTTTTAATATATTCAAGGTAATGGTAGGTGAATTGTTCATGTCTTTTAGGGACCAAATGTGTGTAGATAAAGAAGTGTTTGATGAATAATTTCTGTTGGAGAAGGAAAGTATGTGGGAACATATTCTTTGTTTTAGGGTTCCCTCTGTTGCACCTATGTACTGCTTGACTGAGTTGTTAGTTTTTACAGTTGCTCTGTACTCTACATTTTTTGTTGGCAGTTTCCTTGTGGGTGGGGGCATGTTTCTTTATCCCTACCGTTGCATTGTTTAACAATGTGCGTTGCCGTGGAGGGTTTTAATTTTTTGTTGTGGCCTTTTATGATTTGGGATATATTACTTGTGCGACTATAGCTGACTTTTATATTGTTTCTGAATAAAATTTTAGGCTATGATTGGGGAAGTGTTTGCTTATAAGATTTAGGAAATCCCTAACGATGTTTGATGTTACGCTTTTGTTGTATGGTCGGTTGAACCATGTTATATGTCTATTTTTGTGTTTTGGTTTGTTTTTTGGAGGTGTGTATTCTAGTGTTTGTTTATAATCGCTATTTTTTACGGCATCGTCATATATGTATTTGTTTTTGTTGAAAATGTCGCTTTTGGAAGAATCATCGAATAGCCTGTGGCTAATCGATTTGTGTATTTGCTTGATGATTGAGGTGGGTGGTTTGAAGAAGTCTGTATGTAGATGGGTGTATCATTCTCTTTTTTATAAGCTTCAAATATGCCTTTCTTTAAGTTTAGTGTTACATCTAAGAAGTTTACTATTCTTAGGTTTGTGTTTATGCTAATTTTAAATCCTAACAATTTTAGCGGGTTGGATATCTTTCTTCTGTAGCTATCCAATTTTGATCCATTTGGGTTCTTAATGATATTAGGCCGTCATTTGGAAAAGTATTAGGGCACCGACCAGCTTGCGCACCCCCACAACGTCAAAGCTGCTCATGGTTACGTCGAATAGCTGGTTGTGGGTTGTTGTTTTTTTTTATCTATGGTTTGTTGTCAAGGAAGAGAAATGATTTGCGACAGTGTTTGATTATCCTGATATCGCCTCGTGTGACGGGCACGTGCTGGGCTGCCAATTCTAGAGCTCTGTCAAGTGTGTATTCGGTGATGGAGGGGTAGTAGTCCGTGATGTCAAATTGGATAAAGGTTGTATTGTTTTCGTAAGTTATAGTAGTGAACCAGTTAGTGACAGCCTTGGTGTCCTTCCGCTGGTTGAGTTGTAATTTATCAATGAACTGTATGTTTATATTGTCCAATATGTGTTTATTAATTCTTCCGATTTAGAATTTGTGGAATAAATTAATCGATAAGATGGATTAGTTTTGAAATTCGGTTTGTGATCTTTGATCGTTATTAAAGCTGGCTGTTCGGCTATACGGTTTATTTTGTGGTTTATGTTTAATTTTGGGACTATTTTTGGCTTATGCTGTTCATTGTGGTTTGATGTGCTTTTTTTGGATGTATGTGTTACGTTGTTTGTTGTCAGGTTTTTGTAGTTTGTGACCCTTGTAGAATATAAATTGGTTGTTTTGTCTGCGAATATAAATATTTTTTGTGTTGTGTATTCTTTTAGTGTCATTTACGATTTTTTTTAAAAATTGTCCAGGTGTTTCGTGAATTAGATGTTTCTGATCATATCCGTTAGATCATTCATATGTATATCCTTACATATTGATGGGCATTTTTTAGATTTCAGGCTGAAATTATTAATGGTTTCGATGTTGCCAACACCTTTGAGGAAATAGTAGGCCTTCCACTTCATTCTCTTAATCAAGCTCTCTATTTTCCCTGTAAGTAGGAGCTTGTATGCCGAATGTGTTGGTATCGGTATATTTTTCAGAGAATATGCAAGGTCGATGTATTATATGTGTTCCATTTTACACAGCGAGAGTTCTCAACCGGTTTGGGAGCTTAATATTACAACAGTATGTTGTTGTCACTATCTCACTTGGTAGCTTTGTGGCAAACCAAACGCAGTATAATTTGAAGAGTGCTCAATATCTGTGATAGAGATATTATAAAAAATATGATGATGATAATTATATAATACATGATGATGATAATTTGTCCCTTAGTTAAAATAAACACTACACAAATAGAATTTTTCCTTCGCCCAAATCTCTGTCTATCCCGCAATGTCTGCTAAAAATCGCTACACTTATACTAAGTAGACAACCTCAAATATGCCACGAGACGCATATATCATCATACACACGTACATACTAACGATCACATATATGACTAAACATAATAATACGCAAATATAATCTACACAAACGCACACACATATACACACACAAACACAAAAAGGGTTACACACAATCTCAATTCGTCTGTATTTTCTGATTCTTTCGATTTCTCCAATATTACTTTAAAATGAATAAAATTACCATTTGTTTAAAAACTATAATTTCAGTTCAAAACTAAGACAGTAATAAGAGTTGCAACGAGAATAGTGTTTGTGTTTGGATTTGGCTTTGGTTGTGTTTTTGTGGGTTATCTAATGCTTAATCCTATATATATACATATATATATCATCATCATCATCATCATCATCATGTCATGCCATCAGCACGGATATCCCTGACCCTCTCTCGCCATTCCTCCCTATCGTCACTTGCTTCCGGAAGGTCTTCAGGGCTACATCCTGTTTCGGCACAGTGCTGTTCAATGTAGAATCAAGCTGGTCGCCCTGCTTTTGCTCTTCCACATGAAGGGGGTCCACAGAAGTACGTCACTTATGAGCTCGTCTCGTCCCTACTTCTCCAGCAGTGTCCCGCATGTCTGGTTCATCTAACTTGGATAGTTTTCGTGGTGGGTGGTAAGTAGCCGTACAGCAGCTGCTTTGTGTGGTGACGCTCCTGGGACTTCTTCAATATTGCTCGCAACATTCTTGTTTAATTGCCGTCAAGCTTTTTTCTCTATACGTTTAGTTAGCGTCTATGTAGTGCATTCATACAGCAGGACCACTGCTTGGAAGAAACTGCGTTTTATTTTATCGGTCAGGTTTGACTTCCATATGACCGATAGCCAATCGATAGCTGTCCATACCTTTGCTAATCGTATGTTGATGTCTGTCTCGGTAGATGAGACACTGCTTCCTAGGTAGGTGAACTTGTCAACTAGTTTCAGAGAGCTACCGTTTAGTGTGGAGATGTCGCCTGTTTGATTAAAGCACATGTATTCCGCCTTGTGTGCATTGACATGTAGGCCAATGCCTGCAGCGGCTCCTTCCAGACTATGTTGCTGGGTTTCGGCTTGGACGGGTGCCTTTGCTAGAAGTGCTATGTCATCGGTGTAGTCGGCGTCGGTATTTTTATTTTTTTTTTTTTTTTTTTTGAGGAGTACTTTCTGCTTCTTTCCTTTGTTAGCTTGCAACCGTTTTCTTTGATTTTATCAATTGATGTTCTAAGCAAATAGTTTAGACAGATGATGAAGAGGTATGCGGCTTGTGTGTCTCCTTGCAGTCCACCTGCTACCATGTCGAAGTAGTTTGTATCTCCATCCGGAGAACGTACTTTCACTTTGGTGTTTCTATAGAGAATCATTATGGCTACGACGGTTTCTTTTGGTAGGTCGTAAGCGAGTAGAATTTGCTCCATCTTTCCTCTGTGAATGAAGTCAAAGGCCTTGGTGAAGTCGACAAATAATATGGTTGCCTCGAGGGTTTTTTGCACGTACAATTTCAAGAATTTGACGGATAGTCAAAATTTGTGACGTCGTGGATCTATTTCTCCGAAAGCCATTTTGCTTCTTCCTAAGTATGTTGTCAATTGTGTGTTCTATGTGGTTGCATAGAAGGGCATTGTATATTTTGGCCGCTTTATTACATAGATAATTTGTAAGCAAATCGTCTGCAGATGTTATTATTTTTAAATGAGCAAGAAATCATTTGTTTGCACAAAGTCAACCGGTTTCAAGTAACTCATAATCCATAGGAAACAACTGAACAGTTCTTTTTTACTAATAGATGGGGGTCCCTAACAAGTACTACCACTCCAGTTTAGAGCGGATCTAACAATGAACACAACATTGCCCAAAACTCCAGGACACTCAGTGGTGGGATCTTTTCTCTCTCCACATGTGCAGTCGGGTATTCTACAGCCCCAGGCAATAGGACGAGGAAATAGTTGTCAATATAAGCAAAACATCGTAAAGTCAATATAATAATATTATCAAAAAGATAAAAATTACTTAATTTACAGCTTTAAGTTTCACTATCACACTGGCATCATTCTTTTTAATGATATATATATATATATATATGTGTGTGTGTGTGTGTGTGTGTGTGTGTGTGTGTGTGTGTGTGTGTGTGTGTGTGTGTGTGTGTTTGAAAGAGAGAAGGTGAGTCAATTTATTACAAAAAGCCAAGAAATTTCATCATCATATCGCGCTGGTAGCACGGATATCCCTGACCCTCTCTCGCCACTCCTCCCTATCGTTCATCGCCCTAGGTAATTAACCAAAATGTGACTAAAAGTAAAAGATGGCCGCAGTTTCACATGATTCCAAGGTCAAGTGTAATTAACCATATCGTAAAATTATCAGATCTTATATATCACTGGAGTTGAGGGAATAATCTGCTCATTAGCAACTCAACACTTCTGACCCATTTCTTACACACCTACCAAATACTTTTAATCCTTGGATCTGATAAAGACAAGTAGAAAATATGAAAAATTCAGTCGGATTAAAAGAGAGTCAAACAATATAGTCCAGATTAAAAGCGAAGTAAGGGTAACAGGAAGTTGGACTTTTAGAGATCTTATTTTTCCAATGCAAGTGTAATCGGGGAATGAGAAAAGTGTTGATAAACATTTCTCGTTCCTCAATGATACCTGTATCGAAAAAATAAGATCTAAAACCGTTCAGTTTCGGTGTTACTCTCCCTGCACTTTTAACCTGGACTTATAGGACATGTATCGATATGATAAATTGAGAGAAACATAGCATAAAAAACCTTCTGGACTGACGGTGGGGGGGGGATAAAAAAAAAGTTGGAACTATAGGACTTATAAAAATGTTTTATGTTTCATGTACTCAATATATTTATTTAACCGACTTCATAAAGGATTTAAAAAGGAAACTAGAAATGCATTTATCTTCGTTTGATTCATTTCAAAGCATCCAACACGTTATCTCAACACTACAATTCCGATATTTTTTTTATCTGGCGTTGAAAGTTTCTCACGGGATCATTTAGCTTTCAGCTAAAAAAATATATCCCAGCTGGGTAATGATTTTTTGAGCAATTCGAGAAAGATATTTATTAATGATAAATGAAATCCTCGGAAGGGCACCGAAAACAGCGACTCACACAAAAGAAAGTGCGCTTCAAAGTTTCCCAATTCCTATCAGCAACCAGTCTGATGTGCTAATAATACAAACGAAAGGTAGAGAGACATGATGAAGGGAGAGGGTAGGCGCAGTACAAACCGCCTTTACAATAGCGATAAAATGATCTGCTGAAATCGTTCGTCCAATTGATGAAGTTTCAATATATTTATGGTCGCTTCAGTCCCAATTTTTAAAATATCCCATCATTGAATATTGCTCGACAAATTAGCCTTCAATGCTGTTTCAAATGCTCTATATCCTGGTCTTGAGCCAGACTAAATTATATTTATGAAATATTCACAAAAACTATTACAAATATTTTTCTTCTTTTAACAACTTCTCTGAAAACCCTAGTTTTTCTCCTTTTACTTTATAAAATAAATAGCAGTAAAAGAGTTGATCACTCCATTTTCCAAGTGAGTTTAATATTACTTAGTTCATCATAGAATTAATTAAGCTTTGCTTAGTCGGACTCACAAGCCTTTTATTGATCCCTTACTGTTTTAAGTTGTCACCCATCTAAGAAATGAACAGTCTCATTATTGCTGAACTCCATAGACATTATTGTTATTATTTACTCCTTGAGAATTTTCTCATCAGTGTTAGCTGGTCTTTCATTGGATTTTGAGTGACAGCAAGTTTCCAAAAGTCTCCAGGATTTTTTCAGTATTCTGGCCGTTGTAGTATTTTGGATGGTCTCCACTCATCCTCTTATTTCCAAGTCCTTTAGTCCCTTTGTTATATAGTCATCTACAGCATCATGCAGCATCATAACGACACAATAATAGACAGACGCACGATGATAAAGACGCAGTAATAAACGACACACGAAGAAAAACGCACGAAGACTTCTTTATAAAATATTTTACCTCTCACTTTATTTGTAAGGTTTCGAAAAGGGTTACTCAAAGTTTGCGTGTGAGAGGGAGCTGGAGAGCGAACATAACTGAAATATTTTGACCCCGAAGTTATGGCCGTCAGCGTTGTGTCTTTCTCGTTCGCTATGGCTGCCGGTTGTGGCTTTCCCTACCACATCTCCACTCCAACTGGCACTCGAACTCAACTGTCCGGAACTCAACTGTCCTCTGTTCAATTCGTCGGCCTTATATTACCCTCAAACTCCCACGCAGTGATATGGACACGCCTCCACGCCTCCGCAATTTCTTCCGATATCTGGCGACCGGGATGTGTCACTTCCGCTTTCTTTGGAATGGCCTGTGTGATCGTGATCGAGCGAAAATAACTGTCATGCAGTTCAGAGGTCACTCTCTTCCGGTGCGTCCGTCTATGAGAGTATAATGGGATATTTTTTTACCTCGTCCCATTTCATCAGCCAATTTCCGCCCACGCGATTTCCTCTTATAACTGCCATTAGAATGTGTCACTTCTTTCCGGTGCGTCACCTTGAATGGCATTTTTGGCCGGGTCAAAAGGTCAAAACATAACACCTTTAATAATCCTTTTGTGACTGTATCAAAGGCACCAATGACGATTGGTATAATTGTCACCTTCATGTTCCATAGTTTTTTCAAACCCCTAGCAAGTTCCAGGTACTTATCCTTCTTTTCACTTTCCTTCAGTTTTATTTTGTAGTCAGCCGGGACAGCAAAGTCCACATTTTTGCAATTCCTCTTTTTTTTTCTTTTTTTTTTGTTGATTATTATAAGGTCTGATCTTCTAGCCGCGATTAAATTATCCGTTTGTATGTCAAAATCCCAGAAGAATGTGTGTGCCATTCTCCAAGAGAAATGTTGGGTTGTGCATAAACCATTTGTTCATATGGTAAGATTTAACTTTCTTGCACAATTCTCAGTGGATCCCTTTGCCCACCTAGTCGTGTCTACTCTTATTCTCATTCTGCGCTAATATGCTGCATTCGCTTATTATATGATTGATGGTCTCGTCTCAATCACCGCATTACCTGCATTTGCTATTTTGTTGCGTCTTATCTATTCTTACTTTGATATAATTGGTTCTTATGGCGTTGTTTTGTGCCGCTATTAGGAGACATTCTTTTTCTCTCTTAAGGTTTCCTTTTCTTAGTCACGTCCTGGTTCTCTCGTGTGAGACGCTGCTTATTAGTTGTTTAAAACGCCCATAGAATTGTTTTTCTTCTCATTTTGGTTTTCTAGTTATGGTTATTCGTGTTGTCAGTATCGTTTCTGGTGGCTGTAATCAGTCCTCCTTCGTACTTTTCTATGTAGTCTTCAAGTTGTATTGATGCGTTAACGCTGTCTTTCATACCGGCAAGTCCTCTTCCTCTTCTTGATAGATTTAATCTGTCAGCGTCATCTCTGGGATGCAAGGCCTTATGCATGGTCATTAGTTTTCTTGTTATCTGGTCCATTTGTTTAAGTTCTTCTCAGGTTCACTTCTAGAATTGTCCCGAGTATCTTATGAGGAAGACAAACCAGGTATTTATTCCTTTGATAAGGTTTCTGCTACACAGTTTTGTCCCGAGTAGCTTTCTGGTTCTCCTGAAATATTCTTTCTTAATTTTTTCTTTCATCTCCACTTGTTTGATGGCGTCAGCTTCCAAGATGCCCAAGTATTTGAAGGTTTTTTTTTCTAATCTTGTCTTGATTTGGCAGTTCCATTCTGTCCGTCAGGTGTCGTTTGCCGTTTTTCATTACTACCATTGCACATCTTTCAATAGCAAATATCCATCCCTATGTCCTGACTGTATATTCTAACTGCGTGTATTAGAGTTTACAGTTCTTTTTCATTTTTGACAAACAGTTTGATGTCGTCCATGTACATTAGGTGATTGATCTTTTCCTGCGATTTAGTAAATTTGTATCCGACGGTGCATTTTCTGAGTATACGGTTAAATGGCATCATGGCAATTATGAATAGTAACGGTGATAGTTCATCTCCTTGAAATATAACTCTTTGGACCTTTGCTTCAGCTAAGCTTTTTCCTCCGGCTGTCAATTCCACTTTCCAGGTTTTCATAGTTTTCTCGATAAAATTTATGACTTATCTGATATTTTGTACATTTTGAGGCAGTTTATTATCCAGCTTTGTTAAACCTATAATATGCCTTTTTTAGTTAATCCAGGCCATAGCCTGATTTTTCTATCTGATCTGGTCTTGCTCTTGTTGATGACATGCTAATCTATGTAGATTAACTCTCCTGTGCCTCTGGATCTTTTGCAGCATCCTTTCTGTTCCTAAGGGAACAATCTGCTGCTTCCCTTATTTGTACTGTTAATATTTTCCACATAATCAGTTGACAGGTTATGTGTCTCTAGTTGTTTGGGGCGGTTTCCTTGGGGTGTCTTTCTGGATCAATGTGGTTTTTTCTTTGGTCATACATTCGGGAACGTGTGCTTCTTGTAGGCATTTGTCCATTTCTAGTGCTAGTCTGTCGTGAATGGAGGTGAATTTCTTGAACTATCTGACGTTGCGAATCCAGCCCTGGCCGATACGTCTAGTTCCACCTGGGAATTTTCGCCGACATTCAATTCCTCGGCTCTGTCTGCCAATCCAAGATAACTGTTACCATTCGCCACGTTGTGTATTTTGATACGAATGGCAGTGTTTTAGTTACCTCAGACCGTTTCCAATTTTGGCTGGAATCCACACCGAAATAAAATCGCTGCTGGGAGAGGGATCGTACCTGTCGCGGTTCACAAAAGTACACAAGAAGAAAGAAAACAACGATTTCAAATTTCTCAAAGCTATTGTTTTTATCTAACTACATAAGTATTTATAGAAGTGTGTAGAATATAAAAAAAGAAAAAAAAGGTTTTACGAAACTTATTCGTTCGTTCGGAAATGTGACAGATCAAACAGAAGGTGTAAGGGAGGCAACCCCCGCCTCTTGGTTATCTTAACAAAATAATAATTGTTCGTCTCGGCTTTTTCCGAACTCCCAGTTCTAGGCTAATTTTGGTTTCGCGCGAAATTCTAGGACTATTTTCGGATGGGTTCTGCACTGGGCCCTTCTCTGTCTCTCTTGGTCTCTCGTCTTCCTTGATCGGATCTGTACTGATCCATGGGCGTCGTACCTTGCTTATATAAATTAGGTGGGGGGGGAGTTTCGATGATCTCTGGGCAGGCCCATGCATAATGATATGTAAATCGCCAAGCTGACCAACTTTCTCCACATATGGTCGACGCTTTGCTTAAAGAGGTATTTAAAATTTAGATTCAGTACCCCCCGCTGATTCTTTCCAGACGGCCGGTACCTGAGATAGGATAAATCCACTTATATTGTCTCAATCTTTAGCTTGAACTTTTCCTTACCCAGACCACACAGACTTCATTACTGTTTTTATCGTAAGATCCACTGATGTTGTTTTCATCTCTAGCTTGAACCCTTTTTCACCCGTCCAGACCATACAGATTTCATTACTGTTTTTACCGTTAGATCCACTGATGTTATTTTCATCTCTAGCTTGAACCCTTTTTCACCCGTCCAGACCGCACAGATTTCATTACTGTTTTTATCGTTAGATCCACTTAACGAATCTTGGGACGTCGGTCAAAAGTTTAAAAAATAAATAAATAAAATAGGATAGGAAATGAAATGATAAGAAGAGAGAAAAAATATCTGAATTTTCCTTAATTATTTCCCTAGAATCGTTAATTAATCAGTGTGGGGGTGAGTTGGAGTTCTCTCTGTCACAACTAGAATCCATGTATTCCATCATAGCCTGGTGTTTTCCACTTTTATATTTTTTAGTGTTGTTTTAAGTAAACTGATGTGTATTTCCGTTTTCGGACCTTCTTCGAGTCCTTCTAATTCTTTTGTCATATTGCTTATCCATTCGGCCTTTTTGTTATGTTCTCTTGATTGCCATATTTTAGTCCAAAATTATTCGGTTTCTCTTGCATCCGGTTGTAGATATATTTTCGTGTCATCTCTCCCCACTTATTGGTTGAATTTCCTTTCGTTGTTTTGGAATGTCCTGTTTTGTCTATTGTTTTACCCTGAGTCGATATGTTTTAATCTTCCTTCTTTCGCCAGTACTTTCTGGTTTATTTCCTCAAGTTGTACTGTTATTCTTCCTTATGTTGCCTTTTCCTTTTGGTCCCTGCAGTGTCTTTGTATTATCATTTTCGGCTGTTTTTGTAGATACTTTTTATCTGCGTTTCCAGTCGAATTTCCCATCCTGGTTTTGATTTTTCTTCGTGTTTTTGAGGGGATACCAGTTATCATTATTAATGTTGTTATTATTTTGCTCTTTTGAGAGTTTTGATAGCAGCGTTAGCTAATAATTTCTCACTGAAATTTGAGTAAGAGCAAGTCTCCTTTTGTCTTCTTGACTTTCCTCGGTACTCTAGCCGATCTTAATAATTTTATAATCTGGAAGGTCTCTATTTGTTCTCTGATTTCTAAGTCTTCTAGTTCCTTTATCAATCCTTTCGGAATTGTTCCGAGTGCACTAATTACACTTTCATGTTCCGTAGTTTTTCAGTTCAATAGCAAGGTCTAGATATTCATCTCTCTTTTCATTTTCTTTAATTTTACTCTGTGGTCTGCTGGGGCGGCAAAGTCCACCATTCGGTAGGTTCTCTTTTTACTTTTTTTCTTTTTTTTTTTTTTGTTGACTATCACTAGGTCTGGTCGTCTGGCCGAGATTAGGTGATCCGTTTGTATCTCAAAATCCCAGAGAAGCCTATATCCTGCTACATAGTCTGGAACGAGCAGCAGATGGCATAGGACTCCATGTCAATGCACACAAAACGGAATATATGTGCTTTGATATAAGAGGTGATATCTCCACACTAAACGTTAGCTCTCTGAAAATAGTAGGAAAGTTCACCTACCTAGGAAGCAGTGTGTCATCAACTGAGAAACACACCAACACGCGACCAGGAAAGGCGTGGACAGCTATCGATTGGCTATTGCTCATATGGAAGCCAGGCCTGACCGATAAAATGAAACCCACTTTTTCTAAGCAGTGGTCCTGTCGATACTGCTGTGTGGAGGCATTACATAGACGCTAACTAAACGCATAGAGAAAAAGCTTGACGGCAATTACGCAAAAATGCTGCGAGCAATATTGAAGAAGTCCTGAAGGCAGCACTCCACAAAGCAGCTGCTGTACGGCCACTTACCATCCAACACGAAAACTATCCAAGTTAGCGGGACACTGCTGGAGAAGTAGGGACGAGCTCATAAGTGACGTACTCCAGTGGACCCCCTCATATGGAAGAGTAAATTCAGGATGACCAGCTAGAACCTACATAGAACAGCACTGTGCCGATGCAACTCTGAAGACTTTCCGGAAGCAATGGACGATAGGGAGGGATGGCGAGAGAGGGTCAGGGATATCCGTGCTGATGGCGTTACATGATGACATGATATATATATATAGGATAAAGCATTAGATAACAGTCCTGTCTAATCTTAAACTCTTTTTATGCTAATTTGCGGAATTCACTTATCATGTGATTGATCGTTTCATTTCTATCACCATATAACCCACACTTGCAATTTTGTAGCATCTAATTTTACTTTAAGTTGCTTTGTTCTGATGACGTTGTTTTGTGCTGCTATTGGAAGAGATTCAGTTTCTCTCTTAAGGTTTCTCTTTTCTTAGTCATATCCAAGTCTTCTCGTGTGAGATGTCACTTGTTTGCCGCTTGGAATTTCTATACAATTGTTTTTCTTCCCATTTTTGTTTTCTTGATATTTTTCTTCTGTTGATCCTTGTGTTGTTTGGGTTGTTTCTGGTCGCTGCAATAAGTCTTTCTTTATTATCTTTTATGCAGTCTTCGTGTCGTCTTATCGATGTATCGATGCAATCTTATATGCAAGCGAGTCCTCTTCCACCTTTTTTCTAGACACAGATAGTCTATCTATGTTATCTCTTGGATGTAAGGCCTAACGCATCGTGATTAGTTTTCTTATTCTCTGATCCATTTGTTGAAGTTCTTCCTTTGTCCACTTTAAGAATTGTCCTGAGTATCTTACAAGACGGACAGCCCAGTTGTTTATCCTTTTGATGAGGTTTCTGCCATAGTTTGGTTTTGAGTAGTTTTCTCGTTCACCTGAGATACTCTATTTAAATTTTTTTCTTTGATCTTGGCTCGTTTGCTGGTGTCTGCTTCCAATATTCCTAAGTATTTGTAAATTTCCTTCTGTCATTTGTCGTTTTTCGCTTTTTATTATTAGCATGGAACATTTTTCTATGCCAAATTCAATCCCTATATTTATATATCGTTCATGTACATTCGATGGTTAATCTTTTCTTTCGATTTTTGAAGTTTGTATCTGCCAGTGCATTTCCTAAGTATGTGATTGAGTGGTATCATCGCTATTACAAATGATGATTGCACATCTCCCTGAAAAATACCTCTCTAGTTTTTTACCTAGGCTAAGCTTTTTTTTTTCTCCTGTTGTCAGTTCCACTCTTCAGTTTTTCATGGTTTCCTTGATGAACTTACGACTTCTTCGAATATCTTGTAAATTTTGAAACAGTCTTGTGAGACCATGCCGTTGGCGTTTTGTCGTCAATCCACGCCATAGCTAGATTTTGTTCTCCTTGACGATGTGTTGATCACTGTATAGTAGATCTCTTATTCCACTTGTTCCCTTGTGGCATCCTTTCTATTCTTCAGCAACAATCCGCAGCTTATTAGAGAATCGCAAATCTCCTCCCTAATTTGTCCCGTTAGTATTTTCCATATCATCGGTAGGCATGTTATGGGTCTGTATTTGTTTATGGCGGTTCTTTTTTAAGGGTCTTTTGGGATCAGGGTGATCTTTCATGTTGTCATTAATTCTGGTATGTTTGTTTCTTTGAAGCATCTATTCATTTCGATAGCCAGTGTGTAGTGGATGGGAGTGATTATTAATAGTATTATTGTTGTTTGCACAGAACATTTACACTATAAATGCAATATCTATAGACAGATTAAATTCTGATTGATAATTTTTTCTGAAAATTCCCCAAAATGTCCTCTTAAATTCTTTTTCTTACCATTTTTTCTGAAATCATCGAAATTTAGTTTTAAAATTTTCTACACTATTTCCGTTTTTGATTTGATTAAGCATTTTTTTCTAAAGATATATAACTTTATTGACAAAAATTCAATTATTTTCAACCCTTAATTTTTTAAATATTTCTTGACTAAATTTCTAGTTCGAGGAGAAAAATTGAAAAAAACTTCTACCGTAATTAAAATTTCTGTTGATTATTTTTAAAGTTTCAATTAGTTCATCATTTATTCTTCTTCTTTGTTGTTGTCTAATATCATCATCATCATCATCATCATCATCAGGTCGTGCAAGAAAGCATGAAATTTGCTGCCAAAGGGTCACGATAATCTTTCGGTGGCTGCTTTCTTTCTTTCTTTTTTTTTTTTGTTTTTGTTTGTTTTTATTTAGTTTTCATCAATAGACACCACTGTTATAGATAAGGTTGGGTGATTATTATCTCTGTTCATTTCACATATGTGACCTGGTGTTCTTCAATGCAGCAGAAGCTCCAGCAGGTCACAAAAAAAGAAAAAAAGGTTTACGCTTATGCTTTTTAAACTTCAAGTTTTAATTTAGTAAACCTTTGCCTTCTAATCTTAAACAAAGTTTCGATTTTAATCTTACATACTTATTAGTGCTTTTTTGTTTAGTTTTTAATTTCTATCCAAACTGACGCTTGTGTGTGTGTGTGTGTGTGTGTGTGTGTGTGTGTGTGTGTGTGTGTGTGTGTGTGTGTGTGTGTGTGTGTGTGTGTTTATACTCTGCGTTCACAATAGGACAGTAGAAGAAAGAATAAAAATAAAAAGTTGGAGTAAAACTCTTTAATAACAGAACATTTTAACTATTAATACGATATTCGGCGACCGTGTGAAATAGTAAATTCTTCTGTTCTTTCCGTTCCAAACTGAATGTAATGGAAGTTTTGATGTTTATAATACACTTAGTTGTAAGAATATTTCAAAGGAGAAGTTACGTTTAATCGTTAGAACTATACAGTAAATAAATAAATAAAATGAGTGCTCCTTCGTTGATAATTTTCCACAAGACTTCCATAAATTTTGCTTCTCCAATCTCTCCTTATAACTGTAATCTTTTACTCTTTTCTTTAGTTTTGTCACTCTTGTTTATATTCCTTCCAATTTAAATAATACAGTCCAATTTCCATTTCTTACTATGGCACACAGTTTATTAACGATATTTTCTGATTGTGACTTTCCATTTATGTACTGATTGGGTTCATCGAAATGGCACCGGTGCTTTCGCTGTGACTTTCACTGTAAAATATCGTTGATTGCATCATTTTTGTAGATTGTAGTGTCAAATAAAACTAAACTAAACAATATTACTACTCTAGTGAATTTGTTTCTAGTTAGTGACACACGCAAATTAAGTATCAGTAAAAGATATACCGAATGAAATAATCACCATTACTACAACTACAGTATTTGCTTTTAATAAAATCACATAAAACATCTTATCATTCGACCTCAATGTCTTTCGAATAAGCCATGCGATTAGGCAATCAGATCTCATCAATTAATGCGGTCACGAGAACAAATTACGCAGTAATAACTTACTGAAGCAATTTTTACCCATTGATTATATATTTACTATTTATCTAAAGACCATCAGCTAATGACAAAGAAATGAGAAATATAACTAAATTATTTTTATCACTCTTAAATACGTCAGAAAACTGAAGTTAAGAATAGTGATATACTTGCTGAGATATGTTTTTGAGTAATAAATCTTCGACTTGAAAATGCCAAATAAGTGGCTATTTTAACAAACCCCTTACTTGAATAGAAAAATATTCAGAAATAAATGAAGCTATGAAAATGTGTAATCTGATAAATTGTGAAGATATTTTTACGCATACATTTTTCAGAAGATCATCGCACAATTAATGGATATTTATTATCCTAATTATCCATTATTACAAGAGGGATTAATTGATTTTATATAACTGTTCCTGTGATTAACAAAGCATTAATTTGAAGAGAGATAAATTGAATTGTGTAAAATATTTAGCCATAAGTTTTCGCTTATGATGAGTGGAAACAATAAACTTGCGGAACTATTCATGAGAGATTGTCTTTTCCCGAAAAATCAAACGAATTCTTTGATTTATTTTGATAGAATAGAAAGCCATGTTTGTTTATTGGACGTATGTCTGAGAGTGAACACAATTGTACAAAACCGTGTAGTTTCCCTTGCACGTCTGATTGAAACATTCTCTTGGGGAGTCTACATTCCTAGGAAGATTGAAGGGCCATTATAATTATTTACGCTGTAAGCATCTGGACACTTACTGTGAAGAATCCACCGACCACTCACTGAGTTAATTCCGGGACGACTTGGACAAATCTGGTACCCTGGAAATTGATCCGTTGTAAAAGTCCCTCAGGTGAAAACAAAGATACAAAGAATAGTTGAAATGTGTGTGTGTGTGTGTGTGTGTGTGTGTGTGTGTGTGTGTGTGTGTGTGTGTGTGTGTGTGTGAAAGAAAGAAAGAAAGAATTAGGGTAATAAGGAGAGGCAGAGGAATAAAGGTGATGAAGAAATTAAAAGATAACTTTTGGAATGGGAAAAGAAGAAAGAAATGAAAGAAAGTAGAAAAAAGTCGAAGGAAATCGGAAGAAAGAAAAGCATGATTAAAGAAATATATGTGAAGCCTGAAGAAGACAAACAAGCCAAAAGAAATATCATGAAAGAGAAAGATTTTTTAAAAGAAGAAGAAGAAGAAGAAGAAGAAGAAGAAGAAGAAGAAGAAGAAGAAGAAGAAGAAGAAGAAGAAGAAGATACTAAACGTATTCTGTAATAAGGAATAAACGAAAAATCGCCCAGGGAGCCACATTTTGTCTCCAGGCAAAAGCTCACTATGTCACGTGGCACTGCTTTGCTGCCGTTTCCTGCTTTTCGCTTCCATTTTATTTCTTTTCCAATCTTGGCACTGTCACAGTATGGCACGTAATTAAACCAGCACGACGCCTTGATCGGCCGGTGCCACGCACCGCCCGGCCCCAACTAGAGGACTAATATTTCCTCTACATTTACTGGTCCTTCTCGTCCAGCCTGGAGCCGGGAAGACTGACCGGTGGTGAACAGTGTTCTGTTGACAACATAAGGTCGATCTGACGGTGGTGAAGTAGAAACATTTACTCGTCCCTGAGTTATTAGACGAAACAATTATTGGCATCGGTTGACGTTTCGGTTGGACACTTGGTCAGACGCTTGGACATGGTTCGCTTAAATGACTAGCTACTGTCTTCTTTGACTTATAGTAATTACTAACATTTTCTTTCTCAACTTTGTGGCTGCTACAAGATGATCGTCTGGATAAAGTACTTGATTATTTTTGCAAGTTTCCATAGTATAAACGTGTGGCACAACGTGTCTAGTCAACAGACTTCGGAAATTGGGTTCAGATTTTGATTAGATCTTTCCTTCAATTTCTTTATACACTTCGCAAAAGTAGATCTCGCTTTCCAAAGGTTTCTTCTCCACCATTTCGCTTTTACAAAAGACCACAGTCCATTACTATCCGAAATAGAGTAAGTCGAAGAAGAAATTCCATTCATTCACATGGGATGAATTTTGAGGCATTTTAGATTCAAAAAATAACTTTCTTCTGTCTACTAGTTTTAGATGCGTACATGAAATGAAATTGGAGGTAATGTCTGTAAAAAATATTTTGATGCACCCAAACAGTTCGTCAAGAATAGGGGTTGCTTGGTAACAACCAATTATCTTGAATAAAAAAATACATATTTTGCAAAGATTATCCATCACTGAAGGTTAAACTTGGTTATAAAAAAATCTGTTGATGTGAAATGAACTGAATATTAACTTCATGAAATTTTCTCAGTACGCAACGATGGTGCAATTCAATTTAGTAATGATACAGGGTGTGACAGAAATGCTCCCCACTTTTTAAACTGTCACCTATTTAGTGCGAGTAAAGGTAGGTAAGGGTAGCTCAATCTATACCAAATGTCTGACCATATTTTAGATATGATCAATAATGACCTTTACTGTTGTTTTATCCTCGATAATTTTCTGAATTTCGTGATCTCAAATACAGGATACCAGAGAACAAAGGGACTAAGGGTTCAAATAGTACTTATTTTATTTATTCATTCACTATATTTATTTATTCTTTTTTTCTGTAACGAAGTTTTCCGATTATAAAACTCTTCGGACTTTCAAATTAAAACTGGATAGCGGGAGCTCAAAATAAAGAACTGGGTTTCCCATAGTTTTGATATGACTTTGCTCGATACATAAAGCAAGAATACATTAATTGTGGACAAAACAACACAATACAGGTTAAGAATTTATCAAGAGGAGAAATAACGATGCAATCGATACATGTGTGTTGAGGTTAAGTGAACTGAATTGCGCTTTCACCTCATCAAGGAAACACACCGGGGCAAGTAGTGCAATTAAGATGCACAATATTAAGATGATGAATTATCATAAAATCTTTAACGTCACTGCTATCAGGTAATCATTTCTTTCTTTTACCCTTACTCTCTTTTTCGCTACCCCCTTCTCTCTCTCTCTCTCTCTCTCTCTCTCTCTCTCTCTCTCTCTTCTCCTTTCTATTCTCACCTGTTCCTTCTTTCTTCTGCTAACTTCGTCTATTCAGTTTATACCCTATGCACGCATCGTTCTCCATTTCTTTGATTGGTATATCTCTTCTATTTTCTCTTTCTTTTTCTGAAAATCTCAAGAACTGTCTTTAAGACCTTGGTGTAACTTGCCAACCTATTAAAAGTTTTAGAACATTAAGGAACAGATACTCTTCTGTGAGGTTATACATTTGTCAATACGGAGTACTGAATGAATATGTGTACTTGTTTCATTCACAATAATCGATTTTATCCTTTCTTCGTGTCTCACACAGAGCTACTTATGCCTCTTATTTTTCGACTGCGGTCAAGTGGCTTCCGAAAAACTGAGAGGGAGATTACAGCCCGTGGAGAGCTTAAGAATTTGATTAGACAACTGATGGAGATCCCAAAAGAGAACTTTGAAAACTTCTTTGAAGGTACGAATGTCTGTTTGGCAATTCTGTAAAGCGATATAAGTTGATGGATACTTTCTGAACATAATTATTTTATTGATATTTATTAAACTTAGTCCAATATTTAATCAAATAGGAGGAGAACAATTTGGTTACATCAATCCTCTTAACGAGAGTTGAGATGCCCTCCTGCTTCAAAATTTTGGCTTTTTACTGGCACAGAATACACCTCTAACTCGCTCACAATGCAGCAGCATGTAGGTAATTATTAAACTTAACTTAGTTTGGTACAGGGTTAATTGCCAAAGACCAAAGTATCAATTATCGATCATTGATATTGTGCGGTTTTACCTTGATTCGAAAAACAAGTCTAGATGCTAATAAAAAAAAAAAAAACGAAGTTGGTCGCAAAGTCTTCTCAATATTTACTGACGAACGCCTGTCGAGGTTGACAATTAGTATAACATGTATTTCTGCTCGAGGGGTAAAGGAAGTAAGGGGAATAAATTAGTTATGTGTTCATTGTATCACTGTCTTCTGTGTAAAACGTTATGACATGTCAGTAACGAAGCATTCTTTTTCAGCTATCTGACGACGTGACCAAGTGCATTAATTGGGATTCAATCGATTTAGTGGATAGAAAAAGTTTTACTCCGAAATCAAATTTGGTTTGACTATTTCATTTACTTTGTCGGTAACACTGGCCTGCCTCATAATTATAACCATTACAACTCTCCTCTCGATAATCAATCAACGCACATCTATCAATCTATCTATCAGCAATCGCACGGTGCTTCTATCTGCCTTTCCCAATATTTTTAAAATTGTGCTAGTCTGTTCAGACTTATCGTAATCTTCTTATATATATATATATATATATATATATATATATATATCTTTTTATATAAGTTAGATTGGCAGGCCGTTGTCAAAAGCGACCCGAAGATTCCCTTTTCAATAGCTACTACTCCTTTCCCTGAATCGCTCCACTTACCCTTGACCCGTACCTTATAACGCTGTGTTAAGAAAGGAGGCATCAAGCAGCATTTTTGAATCTTTGGTAGGACTCGACCTGGGGTTTAATTACGGTCTCCCGGAGCACTGGCGAACACTCTACCTACTATGGTAATGTGCATATATATATATATATATATATATATATATGTGTGTGTGTGTGTGTGTGTGTGTGTGTGTGTGTGTGTGTATTCCTATGTACCGTATTATTTTTGTGCTTGTTCATTTATCAATCTACTTCCCAACTAAATGTATTCGTATATATGCGCGCGTATGTGTGTTGTTCATCACAAACTATCCCTGTTTGTTCACACACACACACACACACATACACACACACACACACACATATATATATATATATATATATATATAATCATACGAGTGTGAAGTAACAAATAGGGACTCAGTACACACCAGAAATAGACTATAATGGTCTATCAGACAAGTTCGTTATTACACCACAGGAAGGTATAGAAATAAAGAAAGAAAGAAAGAAGCCTTAGAATATTCCTCCTTTTCTCCCTTGTCTCTCCCTCAAACGTCATCTCATTTTTTTCTTAGTCCTGTACATTTGTTCAACCACATTTCCCATCTTGAAACCGCTCTTTCATTTCTTCTACAATCATGTATCCCATCTTCTTTCCAATCAGTGTCCACTTTCATCACAAGATCGACTCAATAAATCAATTTCCTTTTATTTTCACAAAAATGATCATCATCTTGTCACTGTTTACCAATCAACCTCTTCCACTCACTTCACTTCATTTCCCTTGCATGTTAACTCTTAATCTCTCTTTTCCTTTCTTCACCTTTTCTCGCTTTTTTCTACTTCTTCACTCCTCTCTCTCTCTCTCTCTCTCTCTCTCTCTCTCTCTCTCTCTCTCTCTCGTTCTTAAAACCCCTATACTCTTTCTCTTCTCTTCATCTACCGAATTAGGGACCGTTCTTCTCATCCGACATATTTACATCTCTCTCCTTTTCAGCCATTCTTAGATCATGATGTGTGCAAAGAAAAATAGCCTTCAAAGCTAACCTCTAATTCTTTCAATACCAATGACGTCACCCACACGCACATTACAACTGATCCAATCGGACAGCGGCGAGATTAACCCCTGCATGTCACTCCACTAAAGCGAAACACTTCCCGGAAATTCACACATTCGCTGTTAGAAATCAGTTAACCCCACCCTCAACAATGGTCACCAAATGGGCATCAGTTGCGCAACATGAAATTTTCTTCTGAGAGGAATGAAATATAATTCCTAAAAACAGACACGCATAATAATAGAGTTTGTAATAACGAGTACAAATAACAAGGTAATCGAACACAATGCCCATTCAATCTTGTTTGATAACTGACCGCCCGAGGCAGAAATATTATATCTACTGAGTATCATTCAAACATTATTCGTTTGTAAAGGCAACGCGAAATATGTTATGAATTTTAAAGCTTAGCTACTAAGAAGGTTAAAGTGTCGAAATGAACCTGTTTTTAGAAGCAAATCAAAAATAAAGATAAAATATAGATGCAATTATATGAATAGAGAAATAAGGACAAACTCATAAACATCATTCTTCTATTGACTCAAACATCTGCACAAAATAGTGTTGGCCAACCAGTGTTTGTGTGTGTGTGTGTTTGTGTGTTTGGGAGTAATTGGAATTGATGATAAAAAGAATTTGATTTACATAACAAATATTTATTTTTCACCACATTTGTCCATTTACATAACCCAACGTTTCTTCATTAACCATTGGGATTGAAAATAAAATGCCTCAGTCTGCCTAGTTATTGATCCACGTCGTATATATATATATATACATATATATATGTGTGTGTGTGTGTGTGTGTGTGTGTGTGTGTGTGTGAAAGAAAGAGAAAGAGAGAAAGGGGGAGAGAGAGAGTTTGTGCGTTTTAGAATATATATATATATATATATATATATATATATATATATATTGAGTTGACTCATAATTTCTGTTTTAGTTGAATATAATTTATTCTTGAAGGACTTAACAATGAATTGATTTTAATCAGTTATATATTCGCCATTATTTTGTATCACGCCCTGCTAATTATCAGGTATCTTGTTGATTCCTCTCAAGTTTCAATTGGTTTTCAGCTCAAAAAATCTTTTTACAATGTTTCCTGTTTTTACCTGATCTTGAAAAAGTTTTTCGTTATTCAGAGCATTTTGTAAAGAACGAAAAATTCCCCCTCTCTCTCTGTCTCTCCTTTTCTTTCACTTTCTCTTACTCCATATTCTTCTGTATCATCTTTTTCTCCTTTTCTTCATCTCCCTCTTTTATCAACTTTGTCTCACTTTCTCCTTCTCACTTCATTTCTCCCTCTCTTACAATCTCTTTCTTCCTCTTTTTTACTCTTTCTCTTGTCTTTTTTTATCGATATTTGAATGAACAGTGATTATTTGTAAAACCAAAAGAAGCTTAACAGAATACATTTACGTAAGTGGGGTATATTTGTTTGTCTCTTACTGTTTTGCTTCTCTATAGAGTATTTATTCATTTAATACTGACAAGTTATTTCAGAAAATTTCTCTATTGACTCAAACAAATCGTTCAAAAGACAACCGTATCCATAATGTTTTCATTTTCAATTTACCTCTTCCAAAATGGCTTTTAAGTTTTGATATAGTTAGACAGATAGATAAATAGATAGATAGATGGATAAGGAAGAAACTGAAATAGGTAAAGAGAGAGCTGTTTTGTAGAATGACGATAAGGTTTTTCTTATTACGTTAACAGAGATACAAAAATGAGAGAAGTAGAAGTAAAAATTGCCAAAGTTCATAAATAGTGCTTAGAGCCGTAAAGCATATTCCTCCTTCGAAGGATTATCTTCCGGTCACCGAATCGCCTCAAAAAAGATTCATCTGATTCTATGCAGAAATAAGAAAAAAATTTTAAAGCTTCACGATATGACTGGTCCTCAATTGCCAATTGTAATAAAAGCAATCAATATACGGTAAATGTAAGAAACAAGTTTTGATAATCTTCAGGAGACATCTGAAGTGTATACTCCAAATGAAGAATATGAAAACTTTGTTAGCGCCCTTATAGAAGCAGGAGCCGAGTGCAAACCAAGAGTTAAATGTAGAGTTCCATGGGAGTCAATAGCAGTTTGGGGAAAATGAGATAACATGAAAAAGCATCATTATATAATAAAAGAAACACAATAAATACTAATGGACAGAAATTTAAGAAAGCTCAGAGAGAACTAACAAATACATATCAAAATAAACAAGTAGAGTACATTCAAAAGCATATCAATAAAATCAGAAATTCAGTAAAAGATAGACAATCAGAATTAGTTTGGCAAACAGTAAACGAAATAAAAGGAAGGAAAAGCACCTTGAGAGCAAAGCAAAAAACTACCACTCAAATGGAAAGAACATTTCAAGAATCTGCTCAGAAAACCCTTATAAAATGACTGATAGACTTACCGAAAAAAAAGTATTGATAGCCAACTAGACACCAAATTAAGAGAGAACGGACGAAAAACTTGATGCTGAACCAAAAACAATTAAAAGCAGAAAAGCTGCAGAACTCAACGAAATATGGAACACAAGGAAATTTGACGACACACTTTTTCAATTATGTAACTCTGTATAAATAGAACACGAGAGAAATGGACGAAAGGTTGCATTTCCCCTCTCCCTAAAAATGATGACCTTAGCAACTATAAAAGCATAATTCTTACTTCTATAGGCACTAAGGTTTATAATAACCATCTTTTAAATCTTATCCGAACTAAAGTCGGTAAAATTCTTAGGAAAATCAAAACAGCTTTCCGAGAAATTGATCCACATCCGTTGAATTATTGAATCATGCAAAAAATATCGAGGCAACACAATAGTTCGTAGATTTTTCTAATCTATTGATTCCCTACACAGAGGAAAGATGGACCGAATACTACCAATATATGGTGTCCCTAAAGAAACTGCTGGACTAAAACACCAAAGCTCACCTGATGGTGACACTGACCTCTTCGACATTGTCATTGGAATCTTGCAAGAAGATACATTAATACCATACATGTGTATTATTTACCTAGATTACGTCCAACAAACATCAATAGATCTAATAAAAGTAAAAGGTTTCATACAAAAAACACAAAAAGCAGACGATATCCGACAGAAAATATGACAGACGCAGACTACGCAGATGATCTCGTGCTTCTTTCAAATACTTCTACCTAAGCTGAATCCCTACTATATAGCCAAGAACAAGCATCAGGATGCCTCAACGTAAACACAAATACAGTGAACTCTGTTTTATTGTGTTTTTTTAAAAAGAAGGAGCTATCAATACTTTAAGTGCTCAACCTCTGAAATTAGTTGACCAGTTCACATACCTCGGCAACAATATCTCATCTACTGAAAGTGAAGTCAACATAGGCCTGGCAAAGGCATGGACTTCAATTGACAGGTTATTGACCATATGGAAATCTGATCTCTTTGATAAGAAAAAACGGTATCTCTTCAAAGCTGTAGCTGTGCATGTACTATTGTATGGATCAGTCACTTGAACTCAAGCGAAAGCTATAGAGAAAAGGCTAGATGGGAGCTACAGAGAAATGCTACATGTTGTTTTGAACAAATCCTGGAAGTAACACCAGCAGCTGTACGACCACTTAGCTCCTATCCAACAAAACATCCAAGTAAGACGAACTAGATATGCTGGGTACTGCAAGAGAAGTAAGGACGAATTCAAGAGTGACATTCTTTAATCGACCCCTTCACATGGACACGCAAAAGGTACTCGACCAGCAAGGACTTACATACGTTAGCTCTGTGCAGATACTGTTTGCAGTCTTGAAGACCAGACAGTTGCGATGGATGAGAGGGATGGATGGCGAGATAAATTTAGCGACTTGAGGAAGATAATGATAATTTCACCAATAGCCCAGGAGACCAGTGTTCAATACCAGGTAGGTTCATACCAAAAACTAAAAAATAGTACTTGATACCTCCTTGCTTAACACTCAGCATAATAAGATACGTACCAAGGGTAAAGTGGAGCAATCCAGGGAAAGAAGTAGCGCCCTCCCCCACACCTCGGTGTTGTAGCTATTGAAAAGGGAACCGGGTCACCGTCGACTACGGATGCCAACTTTTATGTATATTGAGAGTGTGTGTGAGATAGATAGATAGATAGATAGAAATGTAAACCTGTGCATAATGGCTTACTAGGTGTAGTTATAAACATAGAAACCTTTATTTACAAGTCTGTCTATGTTTGCAATTGTAAACCTTTATTATTATATTTAAGGGCATTTCAATAGAAAAATTGAGTTACGCTGGCGAAAACTAAATATTGGGTTGTAGTACATTTCCACAAATTAATATCTATGCAGTTGTTATACTGCTACGGTCATACTCGCGTGCGCACACACACACACACACACACACACACACACATATATATATATATATATATGAAAAATTTCAAAAGAGATTATATGTCGACCATCTACAGATAGGTAACGACGCCCACACATCCCTGGTAAGTTTTTCTATGACGATTACAAGAGAAGAACTGAAAACTAGAATGAACCCTCGGCTTGGAACTGCTTTTTTTCAGGGTGGGACTTGAGTCTACTTAACTATTTTCACTCTTTGAATCAAGCGTTTATTTTCCATAGTCCAACGAAGAAGAAGAAGAAGAAGAAGAAGAAGAAGAAGAAGAAGAAGAAGAAGAAGAAGAAGAAGATCCGGAGTGGTAGTACTTGTTAGGGTCCTGTCAATTGTTCAAATAAATCTTTTGGAAATTCATTTGCATCAGAGAGAAATCCTTGATGTTACATAGCCGTGTGCAGATTTCTCTAACCTGTTGGCATGAAATAACACCCAAAAGATTGATACACAGTTAAAATCAACCAATAAGTCATACTGAGAGTTGTAACGAATGTTTCTTTTAAAAGACCAAGATAATACTCTTCAAAGTTCCTTCTCAATGATTACTAAATGCTAATTACACACCACATTATCGGAAGAATATAACGGTCAAAAAGCAGTCATCAAAATAACAAGTATGAAGATAATAGTCCAAATAAGTTATCCAATTTTGGAAATACTTCACTCCACAACGCCTAACAATGATTGAAAGGTAATCTGATTAATTGATTGAATTATTTATAATATTTATGCTAAAAGTTCAAACTACACGAGAAAGACATTGAGCGTTTTGGCTATAACGTAGTAATCACTACACCAAGAGGAGGATACTAATCAGATCACTTAACGAAATAATAACATAATCTTTCAAAAAAAAAGATTCTCTGTACTCAGTCTATTAATGTAAAATAATTGAATACAAATGGTCATTTGATCTTATTTCAAGCGTTTAACCTTGTCTCTTTTTTCTTTGAATGATTCAAAAGCTTTTCACTTGATACACATAATCTGACACTTTTCTTTTCAACAGCAGCAAAGATTTCCTACCTTTTGATACACAATTCATTAAATACTTAATCTTAACCACGGATACACGACACGATACAAAAGCAAGCGTTTACTCTCTCTCTCTCTCTCTCTCTCTCTCTCTCTCTCTCTCTCTCTCTCTCTCTGCATTAAATTCCTCACGTTCGCGACCTTTCTTTGCCTTGGTCTCATCTCAAAAGATTAAAATCTGCTCGGTTTTAATAACCAGGCAACGCATCAAATCGGTGTCATTCTTCATATTCACTTACTTCTTGAACGTTCTATGCTCAAACCGATTTCCATTTTGTTTGAGCATCTAACTGCTAATTTTATTCAAACTAAACGGGAGTATTAACGGCTATCTACCCAATATTCCCATCAAAATCTTCAGAATAACTCACATTCTGACCAAGGAATTCAAATTAAACAATAACTTGTAGGAAATAAGCTACTGTAATCAGGTGTACATAAGACCCACAAGCACATAAAAACATTATTATTTAAAAAGAAAATCTACGTGGTGCCTTCAATAAGTTTCAAGCATTTGTTTTGTATGGGCATTTAAAATTGTCAGAGACTCTTGAAAATTCAATATGTTATTGCTATACATCTTATGAGATGACTGACCAATTTTTATGATTCCAGGTTCAAATGAATAACTACAGCAGGAATTGGAATACACCCTACTAAAGCCTGATTGTCACAACTGGGGAATTTCAAAAATGCAATCTGGACGTGAGGACACTTTCGAAGAACGATATACAATAAAATTCTGTTTTAAACTTGGAAAAATGCCACAGAAACGTATGGAATGCTTCAGACGGCTTTGGGGCCATCTTGTATGAATCGAGCATCAGTTTTTGAGTGGCATAAGAGATTCAAAGAAGGCAGCGAATCTGTGAGGGATGATGAGAGGTGTGGGAGGAGCAAGAAAGTCAGAACACCAGAGTTGATTGGCCAAAGGGTTAAGGTTAGGGTTAGGATTACTATGTTGAGGTTTTAAGGGAGTTCAGGAAGAAATTCCGTCGGAAGAGGCCAGCACTCTTCAAATCGGCTCAGTGACATTTCCAGCAGGACAATGCACCAGTCCACAACTCCATTCTTGTCACAGACTATTTGACCAAGATGTGCATCAACACAGTTCCTCACCCTCCCTATAGTCCAGACCTTGCTCCCTGTAAATTTTGGTTATTCCCTAAGCTCAGAGGCTGTCGTTATGAGACAATTGAGGAGAGGAAAGAGGCTGTGACGAAGGACATTGACACGGTCACAGAAGAGAACTTCCATGGGGCCTTCCAGAAGTTGTTTGAATAGTTCAACGAGTGCATTGCAGCGGGAGGAGATTACTTCGAAGGGAACTTGAGTTTCATGAGTGTACTATCAATAAAAGTGCCCATACGAAAAAAAAGTCTGGAAACTTATTTAATGATCCTCGTATTTACTGTTAAACATATACTTCTCATTCTTGTGTCATCTTTTTCAGGAGTCGATGCCCTCAGAACTTTTCCTACCAGCCTGCTATTTGCTTTTAGCATAGTTCAGAAAAATTTGATCATATTGCTTAAGTTTGGATGGATTAGGTTGAGTTTTATGGCATATCAACTCTTGCAGGTTATTTAATGCCAAATCCTCTTTATACATGAGTATTAAATATATGATTTGTACACAGATTTTGAAGATAACGTTTTTAAACGAGCCCATGCTTTTTTTCACACAGTTAAATCGTTTCAGGAATTTCTAACACGAATAATTTTATCTACTTGTAATCATTTGTTCAAACACAGTTAAATGATTTCAAGTGATGCTATGTAACACAAACAAATTAACTGAACATTACTTATTTGCTTGCACATAGTTAGACGTTTATACATATATCATTTGTGAGTGAATTGTTTGTAGGTAATTTTATTTTTAAATAAGTTAGAACTAATTTGTTTGCACACTAATATCATTATTGTTTCTACAGTTAAATGATTTTGCTTACTGCGATCTAACAAATATTTCTACTTAATATTTATCATTTATTCACACTCAGTGAAGTGGTTTCAAATATTGCTATTTAATATTAATTATTCCATTCAACACGATTCATTCATTTATACACAGTTAAATGGTTCCAAATATTGCTATGTAAAACCAATAATTCTGTTTTACATACAGGTACATGATTTCAAGTATTTTACTCTAATAGTTTTATTTGCACACAGTTAAATGGTTCCAAGTACTGCTATGTATCACTAAGAATTCATTTAAACAATAGTCTTTGGCTACACAGTTAAATGGTCAAAGAGTTCTACGTGTAACAATTCGGTTTAACATGTTACTTATTTGCACACAGTTTAAATGATCAAACTGTTCTATTTGACCTATAGATTGGACTCCATCAGGTGCTACCACTCCAGTCTAGAAGGACATTAAATTACGTACTGCTCATGGATCCCAATAACATGTCGTCGGCCTTTCTCCTTTGCAGGTTCGAATAAGAAATCAGTCCATTCTCATAATTTCTTCGTTGTAAAGGATCCGAATGAAAATGTAATTCTGGGCTGTGATTGTGTCATGCAAAATGGGGTGAGAATGTTTTTCGATTTGGGGTCCCTAAGAATTACTGGAGAGTACGTAGCTCTAGAGGAAGACGACCATATTTTGTCTATTATTAGATTAGTACAATAAATTGCATTAAAACCCCAGCATACACACACTTAGATGTGGAGGTGTCCGTAGTATAATGGTTATCGTTGACACGAGTTCAAATCCTGGATGCAGCTGATTGCATTTCACGTAGCACTAATGACCCTTGGAAAAGGTATGAATCCAATTATTCTCCCTCCAGTTATGGGTAAATAATCGGGCGGACTGGAGTCTTTAGCCTTGGTTAAGCAACCAGTCTAGGAGAAGGAAAAACCTGATATCAAATCTGTTAAACTCCGCTTAAAAATTTACTTGTGTCACATCCTTCCCGACCGGAGGGTTGGTAAATACACATATGGCACGGTAGCAAGGTACACGAGTTCGAACAACTGAACAGCTGATACACTAGCAATCTCAGCGACGTTTCAGTGACTAATGCAGTGGTCAAATTTAACAAATTTCGTTGGTTCCACTTGCTCATTATGAACAACGCTAATTAAACAGCTACATTGAAACATGGCTGTCTGATAGCCGAACTTAGTGGGTTGGGTAGAAATTACCTTGCCCGACGGACAAAATTATAAGATTTCAAATGAAGATTTAGAACAAATAAACGTACCGGAGGAATTTAAGCCAAAAGTTGATTGGCTACTGAGAAGAGATAGGAGCCTTTTTGCTAATGAAGACAGAAACCTGGGTAAGACTAAGACTCTAAAGGTGCGTATCGATGGAGGAATGCATGAACCTATTAAGAAGCGTCCGTACTGCACACCGCTTAAACAAAGAAAAAGGGTTGCGTTATATAATGGAAGATAAAAACAGAAAGTTATGGTAAAGAGATACTAGGTCTCAAGCTGCTAATCAGAGTCTTAACGGAGTGTTTCGACGGAAGTCTTGTCAGAATCTGACGGAAGTCGTATTTATTTCCAAAAATATATACAAAACAAATTTGGGGGGAGCATGAAGCCCCAAAGTTTTTGTTGGGGTGAAGGAGAGCAGTCATGTTAGACTATATTGTCTAGAGTTGATCCTTAGCTAGCCACATTTGCCGACCCAGACACAATATAATAAGACAGACATACATCGACATGTGCTCTGCATTCACCAAAATACTGCATTCGCTCTATGAGAACCTACTTAAAACTCATATGAAATGAATGATTTATTTACTGTAAAAACATATATACAAAAAACATAATGAGGAGAAGGGGAGAAAACCCCAAAGGATACATTGGTAAAACAAGGATAAAACCCCCTTTGGTTATCCACCCTTCCCTCGTCTATGATTTGGAAAGCTGACTGTTTTCCGGTCTCCACAAGGACCGAAAACAAGCTGGACTATCCCAATATGGGGAGTGGGTCTAAGCTTAATGGGACAAAAGAAACGCAGAGAAGAGTGTGGCAAGGAATAGGTAGCATAGATAACTGTAATGTGGGTCCAAGATCTTCAGAAAAAAAGGTAGGCTGTAGGAGAGTTGTGGTGATAAAAAGAATTGTGGGAGGCGAGATCTTGCAAACTAATTTCTAGATGGCAGGGCCAATGACAAACATCTAAAAGCTAACTAGGGGACAAAAAAGGTAGAAAAAAAAACAATTTACCGGGGGTGGGGTCCTGAAGGACCCGGACCATCGTCGCCATGCGCAGGAAAAGGAGGGAAGGATGACACCAACGTTGCCCCCTTTCGTACGACCAGTCAGCACACAACCACCCTTTGTCGAATGTTATGCGGTCCAAGCGTTTCCTATCGCATCTGATTTTGATTCTAAGCTGATGCCTAAAGAACAAAATCAGATCACGATGGGAAAAGTTTGAGCCGCCATACAATCCCTTCTTTCGCGTCGTCCAAATCACCATTCTAGCCACAGCTAGGATCGCGAGAAACATCCCAGGCTCTTCACTTCGATACGGAGGGTCAACATTGTCTATGAGGCAACCAACGTCGAGCAGCACGAGCTGTTTGGGATCGATGCGTACCGTCCACTCCTCGACGTGACTCCAAAATGGGTGAAGCCGCTCGCAATAGAAAGCGTGGAAAGCCGTTATTTCCTGGTCACTGCCGCTGTGGAGGCAGTCGGTCATGTCTACCACACCCGCTTTGAATGCCCAGTCGGCAAGAGGCAACGCGTTCCATGCAAGCCGCCAGGTGAACGAGAATTCGGTGTCGTTCAAAAAGCCCGAACCTGGTGCCCAATTCCATTGAGAGCGAATCTCCCCCACTAACTCCCGATACAGTTTCTTTCGAGACCAAGAAAGGTCACTTGGAATAGGAAGTTTACGGAGGGCTTTTCAGAACTCTCGAGTAAACGGTGCGGCACCCTTGGGCTTACGGTGGCCTTTAGTTTCGGGGTCTGACATATGGCGAGGAAAGAAATCTATCACCTTTTGTCCCCACACCGCGTCCCTCGACAAGTATCAGCCCAGATAAGCCAGTCTTTCTGTGAGCCAGTGGCTCTCCAGCTCGGACATCCGTAGACCCCCATTTTGACGACGTAGGTAGCAGACCTGTCTACGGACCATCGGGTTTCTGTCTCTCCAAATTACTTAGGAGAGAGATTGTATTTGCACCAGCCAGTGAACCTTGCTCCGTACTTCCAACCAATTTCGCTCCAGTTGGAGGCTGGGTCTGAACCACACGCTGAGGATGCGGACGAGCCGGTCACTCCAGTGAAAGGGTCTTGGCTGGGGAATACCACCCCTCCAGCCACTCCGCCGCCACCTTTCTTCAGTAATGTGATCACACCCTAGGAAATGCGACCAGGAATGTCTCCCTGGGCAAACCAATGGTTGAATACACCCGTCAGAATAGGGACAAACAAGTGCGACATCTTCAAGTACACTTCGTAGGCCACACCATCCAGTCCTGGCGACTTGTCGAGGCCGACCTACTTCAACGCATCACGGACTTCATATTCAGTCACCAAACCCTTGCAGCTAGCTGCTTCCTAAAGGCTGGGGAAATCAGCTAAATAGCTGTGAAACTCCAGAACCTGGAGGTCAGGACAGCGGGCAAAGCGATCACGAAAGTGCACCCAAAAGGCCCCGCGTATCTCACGGTTCGACTGTAGCAGGTACCCATCTGGGGGACTAGACGAACTCGATGTACCGATGGGGAAACCTTCGTACTTCTTCTACGGCTTCGTTGAGAACTCTTTTTAACCTAGATCTAACTACAAAAACCTTGTAGCACTCGCTAGCCTCACGCTCAAGGTCCCGCATAGCTAGATCTATGGCTAGAGAATCCCTTCTCTCCACCGCCCGGGAAAGCCTACCGTCAAAAGATTTCGCTTTCTTGGCCCTATCTAGATTGAGTTGTTTGCCGTATATGATGGCAAAGTCCCTAATCCTATACTTGAGGGAACCCCACCATTTATTCCCGGTAACCGCCCCGACCAGCCCCCGGAAGTCCTTTATCTCCAGTAAGGAGGTATTGAACCTCCAGTAGTTGGCTTATTAACTAACTGCATATTGTCCCAAACCCTTATATGGCCAATCATCACTATCCAGTGGAACGTGGGACATCTAACGAATTCGGTGTCAGCTCTCCTAACACTCTGTCCAGGTTCTGGTATGGACAGAGGGCGAGGTATCTATCCATGTCTAAATCTTCCTCCCAGGGTAATCCAGACGAAACCTGCCGACCAAATTGTGCTGGGCCATTAGGTTGATCAAGCTGCTTTCACACCTTATCAACCCTATAGCGCCCCTTCCGGCCTTATCTATCTTGGGGTCAAGTATCGCATTCCAATTGCCCACTAGAATTATCTGTTTCGGATCATTAAGGAACGGCTCCAAACGTCGGAAAAATAGCGTCTCGCGCCAACGCTATTAGGCGCATAAACCACGACCACCTGAAACTCGAAGATTTTAACGGCAACATCAACCACAACCAACCGGCCCGCGTCACCTGCAAAGACAAGATTGACAATCGCATTAAGGCTGCGTCCAACTAGCAGGGAAACTTCAGCGCTGCAACAGTTGCCGAAAGCTGAACAAACCTCAAAGTCGTCCCTCAGCACCCGACAGTCCTCTGTGCAAGGGAAGTGAGTCTCTTGCACTGCAGCAACATCTACGCAGAGGTTCGAGAGCTCTCCAAGCAAGTAAGCGCACTTGCTTGGATCCCGCAGTCCCCTCACATTTAAAGTGGCAATGTTTAGAGATATCAAACCCATTTACCTTACTCACTGTCGACAATGGTCCGGAAGTCGTTAGGGGTGAGGATGCCGGCGGCGTGCCTCAAAGATCCAGTGCCAAGCTCATTCACGACTCAGCCGTCCCTGGACACCCCCGATATCTAGAGAGTACAACAGCTTTAGGAACCTATAAAAACCAGGGTGAAAATAAATCGGAACCATTCCCGAACAAAATGACTATTTTTTCTTGGAAGGGTGCTCCAACTCCGCCAACCTAATGTCCGCCCGACTGGCCTTCTCAAGGAAGTTCCACATAGCCTTTGTGCGGCTACCAGCCAAGCGAACAAAGATGGTCATCATGGCTGAACCTTTGAATAAGTAAGGTTTGGCTACTTTTTCCCCTATGGGGTCCAAATTTAGGAGCGGTTTTAGTGCTCCTTGGAGCTGAAAGTCTGCAGGAGGCTCCTCAGACTCCACACAGCATAGTGAGAGTCTTGGCAGGCCTTATAAGTCTTCCATTGAGGCCGACTTGGCTCTGTAACGGGGTTTCGATTAAACCGATGGGGGGTTTAGGATGTCTTGATGTTGAATGAGACCGACAGAACGGGCTGGGAGATGAGAGAGAGGAGAAAGAGGGAAGGCAGTGTAAGGGAGAAGGAGGGCACAGATGATTGTTCCAGTGGGGTTGAAGTTTGATTTGAGGGAGGTGATGTTTGGTTTGAATGTGGTTTGGAAGGAAGAAGGGGATATTTGGAGAAGGGGTGTTGAAGTGATGTCAATGATGAAGGCTGTTTTTTAGGTGACGGGTTGTGACTGCGGTTGTGACTTTGACTGTAACTGAGCAAGTGATTGGGGTTGGGGTTGAGACCTCTTGCATAGTTTTTTTCTCTCCTTTGGGGGGACTATCCCCACAGTCTCTCCTCCTTTTTGAATTGGTTGAGGTCTCCATCTCCTCACATTGTTCTTCCGGCGAATGATATTTTTTTATGTTTGGCTGGAGATGATTCTGTTGATGCTGGTGGTTTGGATGTTTCAGCTGCTGTTGCCTTTCTTGTTGTTACTTCTGTTGTTGTCGTTGCTTCTGCTATTGCTTCTGTAGTTGTTGTTGTTGTTGCTGCTTCTGCTGATGTTGTTGCTGTTGTTTTTACCTTGTTTTGCGAGGGGTGTTTTTCCTCCATTTACGGAGTACCTGTGTCCACTCTTCTTCTTTGTCAGGATGGTCCTCAGGCTCCAACAACCTTTTACAACAACCAAGTACGTCAGCAAATACTTTTCGGCTGCATTCATATCATGTTACATTTCTGAAATAACAGATACTTTTGGCATGATTTGTTCCACTACACGCTTTGCAATAGTATTTCACTTTTTTCTTTGGGACTCGTTGCTTAATCCTTTCTATTTGATTTCTTTCCTCTATACTTACATTGTCACATTTTATATTAATCAACTTTTGACACTCTTCTGTAACTTTTTGTCAAGTTATTTCCGTATTTTGTTCCATAATTGACAGTATTCATGAGCGAATTTCTTTATCTTTTGCAGCCATTAACCCTTGTATAAAGATTAGACATTTAAACATGTCTTCCACAATTTCCTTTATTTTGAATAATTCACATTGCGAGTTAACTTTACCGGTATATGAAATGAAATCCTCGCCTTCTTGCTTAACAATATTAAAGCATTTATACTGTGTGTGAAATAAACAGTTACATTCGCCAAATATTTCCGATAGGATTTCGGTCATTTCTTTAAACGAGATCTCTTCCGGTTTCTTCAGTAGAATGAAATTTGTGTACTTTGTATTTTCCTGAGGGCCTAACTTTTGTAGTAATGAAGTAATATTTTCCTCATCCGACCATAATTGACATCTTTTGGAAAAAATTGTTTTGTACCTTCTAAAGTAAGTGGGAAAATTTATACCCTCTTCAGGCATATACCGAAATTCTGAAAGTGAATTATAAATATCTTCACCTGAGAAAATTCTTGAGCCTTCCTTTTGCTCTGCGTGTTTTAATATTTACTCTTGATTTTTCTGTTGATTTTAATATTTGATTTTGCAATTGTATTTGTTCTTGTTATTGTTGCATAGCGGTACACGAGGTTTTTGACAATTCCACCAATTGTTCCATATTAATATTTTATAAATTCTGTAGACTACAAAACAAAACATAGAATAACGAACCAAAACTGGGAACTGGTCGTAATTCTGGTAAAAAAGTATCCGTTGTTTTTACTTTTATGTCTGACACAGACAAAAAAATCCAAGCCAACTAAATTTTGCAAACGTTATTTTGTGCAAAGAAAAAAAATCCACTGGATTATGCAAATAGCTTTCTCTGACCAAAAGTTTCGGGTACCCACGGTACCCGATTTCAAATTTGTGTTAGGACTTGTTACACTTTTTAATTTAACTTTTTTTTTTTTTGCTAGGTTCAACAAAAGAAAATGGTTCTTATCTTACGGCGTTAAATTCTGTGGGTTGTTTTCAAATTCTCCACTTGTCACTGCAGTATTGTGGAATCTGTCAACACTGTTATGATTTTCTTTGTGAATTCTTTCCGAATCCTTCATCGCCACTATTATATCGTGGAAGATATAACAAGAAAGTTATGGTAAAGTGATCCTGGGTCTCAAGTTGTAAATCAGAGTCATGATGGAGCGTCTTGACGGAAGTCTTGTCGGAGTCTGATGGAAGTCGGAACTGTGAGCTTTAATTCCAAAAATGATATTTTTAAAAAATACAATTTTCGCGAGCACAACAACCCCAAGCATTTTGTGGAGGAGGGGGAGCGTTCATGTCTGACTATGAATCTAATAGGTCTCTAACTAGCCATATTCGCCGACCCATTCATACCATACAATAAGGCATTCATCCTTCAGCAGGTACGCCGCAACCACCAAAATACCGCATTTGCTCTGTGAAAAAAAACCTTACTTAAAAACCCCGGATGGAAATGCATGATTTTAGTTTACAAAGAATGATCTGTGTACAATTGGTGGATATAATGGGGATGGGGATGGAAAAAAACGAGAAAAAATAAATACATAAATAAAATAAAACAAAACAAAAACCCGTTTGGTTACCCTCCCATCCCCCGGTCTATAGTATGGAGGTCGACTGTTTTCAGATTCCGAGAGGACCAAAAACAAGCCGGACCCTCCCTAAGGGGTAGAGGAAATAAACTAAAGGGACAAAAGAAATGCAGGGTAGGGCACGGTACGGGAGACTAATGTGGGTTAGAAAGATGAAGATATAATAATGAAAATCATAGAAAAGTAGGACTGGGTAAAGGGATAGGGTACGAAAAAGAATGGGAGCGGAGAAGACCTTGGAGCCTAGACACTAAATGACGGGAATAATGACTCATGATATACTGCTGACTAGGGAAATGGGGACGACAAAAAGTGCCTACTTACCGGGGTAGGGGTCGTAGTCGACATGTGCTAGAAGAGGAGGGATGGATGACTCCAACTTTGCCCTCTAATTTTGACTCTAAGCTGATGCTTAAAAAACAAAATCACATCACGATGAGAAAAGTTTGCACTGTCATACAATCCTTTCTTTCGCATTATCCAAATCTCAATTCTAGATCGTAAGAAACACCAAACGCTTCTCACCTTGAAACCGAGGCAAAACGTTGTCTACGACGTAACCAACGTCGAGCTGTACGATCTGCTTAGGTTCGTTGCGGGCCATCCACATGACTCCAAAAACGGCCGTTTCTTCTAAACCACTGCTACAGCGAGGAAAACCGGGCATGTCAACCAGGCCACTTTTGTAATTCAAGTCGAAAAGGGGCAACGCGTTCCCTGCAAGCCGCCTGGTGAACGAGAACTCGGCGTTGTTCAAGAAACCCGAACCTAGCGCCCAATGTAAGCGAACCTCCTCCATCAACCAGCCAAGGCGAGAGGATCTGAAGCGGAGCCCACAACTCGATCCTGATTCAGTTCCGTTCGAGGCCGAGAAAAGTCAATGAACACAGGGAAGGTTGCGAAAGGCCTTACGGCATTCGTGGACGAACAATGCTTCGCCGCTCAGCTTACGTCGACTTTCAGCTTTGGGGGGGTCTGACTTATGTGGTGAGGGGAAAGGTATCGCTCACCTTTCATTTCCACACCGTGTGTCCTTCGACATGGATCGGGCCAAGTCAGCTAGTCTTTCAACGAACCAGTCGTTCTCCAGATTAGATTGCGCGGACGTTGACAACAGACCTGTCTACAGACCATCGGCCTTCAACCTCTCCAAAGTAATTTCGAGAGGTATCGCCAACTGATTATTCTTAGGCCGAGGAAATACAGACAAATAGTAAAGGATCAAGGTAACCTGGGTCCATCCGTTTTCAGAGTTGTCTTGTTGGTTCCCAGATTCCAGGGTAGTATTGATAGTAGAACTGGTATTTTTCTCGTTGTTGTTGTTGTTGTTATTGTTGTTGCTGTTGTTGGATGGAGTCTTTTGAGGGCAAGTTCTGGCTAGGTGGCCCAGCTGCTTACATGACCAGCATATCGGCCTCCTACCCTCAACGAACATCATTTGCAGATCTTTATAGCTTATTATGTGTGGAATGGACTAAAAGCCCTCTCTATTTAAAACGACGTTGAGAATTTAGTCACCGTGTGCTGTCCCGTCTGCCCCTCTTATTGGTGTAACTTCTTCCACGCTGTCGTATGCACTCAGATAGGTAGCGAGGACGTTTCCATTTAGCTGAATCGGGACGTTACACAAGGTGACTGATTTTTCGTCTTTCTCTATACTCGGGCTGGACCCAGAAATATTTTGTGGAGACGTTACTCCCGGGCAGTTTCGCTGCAAACTCCTCAGTGGGTAGCAGGATATCCCAAGTCTTGAAGCTCCGTCGACAGAAGGACCGGCATGAGATTCTTGCTGTCTTGAGGTGCTCTCTGAACGTTTCTTTTTTTTATACCAGCTAGTATCCTGGTTCTTAAATCCGATAATATGAAGGACAAAGTTTGGGGCTATACCTCAGCAACTAACTGTGGTATTGGTAGTATTACATTGCCTTTAAAGCATATTAGCCGATTCTGTCCTTCTCATATTGTTCAAATGCTTTGCTTTTTACTGCCAAGGAAACTGGCGTTGCTGGGCTGTTGTTTATGGGTGTTCTCTGTCCCGGTTGTATGGAGCTGGCCGAGAGTGAGGAGTCTTTGGTCTCATGTGAAGCTGGTAGCGATAGCCAATCCATTGGCGTCGGTGATTTTGCTACCGGCTCCTCCAGCCCCTTAGCGAGGACTATCAGGTCATTTGTCTGCTGGAATAAGTCAGGTTGGGTGGATGTTTAAGGGATGTTGTTTTTCTCCGTAGTTGCTTTAGGCAACCAGGAGGAGAAAAGGTGTATCGATGAAAGAGGCTGTTGTTACTGTTATTACTGGTGGTGATTATGAAAACGGTTAAAAAGAGCGATCAGTGGGAAAGAAGAAGAATTTGGTCAGGCTAGCGCCTGGTAAGAAAAAAGACTTTACAAGTGTATCGCCCTGTTGGTACGTATCAATATGCGTTGAAGTAAAAAGCTCTGGGAAGTTGCAAACGTGAGCCTCGAGTCTTCGTGGGGACTATCTTTTATATTAGTTATTCAGTCGATCGCTTGGGAGAGACTGGTCATTCCATCACAACAGTTTGATTCAGCGACTGATGAAATGATACAGACAAGCATAATCGAAAGGTTCAACAGTCCATGGTATTTTCCAATAGTTTTAATTGAAAAGAAAGATGGTAGAAAGAGATTCTGGGTTGACTTTAAAGCACTTAATAAAATTACAAAAATACGCTAAAGCGCTTCTAGTTATTGACAACATACTGGCATTGCTCTGGTGAACAAAGTATTTTTCCAAGTTAGATTTAAAATCAGGGTACTGGCAAGTTAGGCTACATGAAAAGGACAAGGAGAAAAGTGAATTTGTTTCAATTCAATGTGATGCCATTTGGGCTCGCAAATGCACCCGGTGTCTTCCAGAAATGGATGTTATTTATGTTACAGGACCGGTCTATTAGCCTAGTGGTTAGAGTCTTCGCCAATGGCCAGGGAGACCAGGGTTCAGTCCCAGGTCGAGTCATACCAAAGACGCAAAAAATTGTACTTGATGATTCCTTGCTTAACACTCAGCATTATAAGGTATGGGTGTAGGGCAAAGTGGAGCAATCCAGGGAAAGGAGTTGCGCCCTTTCCTACACCCTGTTGTAGTAGCCTCTGAAAAAAGAGCCTTCGGGTCACCCTTAACTATGGTCGCCAACTTTACTTAATTATGTTACAGGTCCAGGAGGAGGATTATGCTCTTTTGCGTATCTTCTTCAGGATATTTTGATATTCTCATATACAATGGATGACCATCCGAAACACATAGAGAGTGTGTCTTAAAATAGTTTTGCGAAAACATAACCTCAGATTGAAACCCTGTTAGTGTGAGTATTTTTTTAAGAAAGTGACACAATGCCAAAGTTTTAGAGTATGTGGGAAAGGGATTCAGCTGGAGTTTGGTCAAGTCACAGCTATAAAAGCAGTTTCAACTCCTACCACCGATAGGCAGGTGAGAGTTTTCATTGGAATGACCTCGGATTATCGACGCTTTATTAGAAAATTTTCTGATATAGCTGAACCACTCATTAAACTAACGAGGAAGTATGCACGTTTCCAGTGGGACGATACGTGTCAAGCCGCTTTCGACATGAAGCTTTTACATGAAGCTCGCAGAGGTGGTGATTCTTATTTATCCCGACCCAAATAAGGACTATAGGCTTTGTACTGATGCCTCTGATTAATCTATTGGTGTGCGTTTGTCCCAGCTGGTTTATGATCAAAAGGAAAAGAAGGAAATTGAAAAGCCAATTTATTTCTTATCACATAAATTAAGTGATATGCAGACTCGGTGGTTAACCATAGGGTAGGAGGCTTATGCAATATATCATACCCTTCCAAAACTAAACCAATATCTGCATAGTAGAACTTTAAACCCCTTGAGCATTTATTAAATTCGCCCATGCACAATAAATAAATACGGACATTGGCTTTAAGCATGGCTGGCTATGATTACAAAATACAGTACCTCAAATGTAAAGATAATGTTTGTGCAGATCTCTTGTCACGTGCTGTAAATGGAAGTAAGAACAATGGTGACCCTTCCGTATATATAGACAGGAATTACATTATTAGTGCAATAAATTCGAATCTCTTCGAGCCGAAGGGTTTGACTCTCGCAGAAAAAGTAGAAGACCCAGCTATAACGTACAAACGACCTTAATTGCAAGAGATGTAATCAGAGAGCAGAAACCTGACAAAGACATTATAGATTCAAAGAGTAAAATTAAGAATGGTCGAGTGACTAAATTAGAACAGAAAAAGTATATATTAATGTGTTGTATAGTCACAACCATGACCAACTATACAAACACATAATACATATACATCTATATATGCATGCAGAACACAACAACACACAATAAAGACTAGCGACACGGTCGTTTAGAGAAATATACCTCTCACTTTATTTGAAAGGGTTGTGTGTGAGAGGGAGTTGGAGACTGAACAGAACTGCAACATATTGACCCTCACTCTATTGGCCATAACCGCGTTTCTTTCCCGTTCTCCTGAGCTGCTCAACCAGGGGCCTGGGAGCCCACTCTGCTGGGTGCTGGGTTTCTCTACCGCATCTTGTCACCAACGGGTCTGGTCTCCAAACTTACTGACTTCCTGTCTTCACCGAGTTATATAATAGTTCATCGCTCACCTTCTTGTGGGCGTCATAAATTGCACTCATTCAACCCATCCACGGTCAAGGTGATCGACCGGATGCACCTGTTATTTACAAAGGTGCGCTTCCTATTTTGACAGCCCGGCCGGGTCGTAGGTCAATATACAACAAATGGACGAAATATTTGTTGTCTTAGCCTGATGAAGAACCTCTGATTCGGTTGTATGTGTCGTCTCACCAGAGAAAGTGTGTACTGGTGCAATACCATTATGACAATAGCCACATAATCGTAGAAAAGACATTTCATGCAATCAAACAAAAGTATTTCTGGCCTAGGTAAATGTATACGGTGCTAGACTAGAAATTTGAGAAAGCAGCAACCCCATATGTAGGAATGTGAGTCCCCTCCCTTTCCCTTTGCTAAGCTTGGTTTAGATATCCCCGGATCCTACCCGAAAACTCATTCGGAGAACCAATATATAGTTGTAATTTACTAAGCCTTTTACTTAGGTGTGACACAAGGCCGTATGAATGGAACATTCAATGAGACTCTAACTCATTAGTGAAAGGTTGGTAGCCTAACCACTCGAAGTGCCTGCGGACCAAAATGTTGTTACATTCATAGATATGTACAGTGGTTGGACTGAAGCTTTCGAGACCCTTAAAGGAATGATGATACAGTAGCATATCTTTCAATCGATTAAATTTTCCCAAGGCTTGGGGGACTACTTCAGCTTTTTACCGACAACATTCCAGAGAATATCAGCAAAATCATGAAGAAGAGATTGGAGGATCTAAATGTGTATCATATAATGACGTCATTTTATAACCCCTATCTCCTAGAGTGATGGTAAGGTTGAGAGGTTTCATAGAACGATGCATGATGTTTTAGCAAAGAAAATTAGAAACCATTATTTGACAATTATATAAAATAGATGTTGGCGGCTGTCAGATTTCATGTTAGAGAAACCACAGATTTTTCTCCATATTATCTACTCTATAACAAAGTTGTGATTTTTCCGTTAGTTGATATATTAAAGCCTCATCTGATATATTATGGTAATGAACATCTCAAAATCGCCCTGTGAGAAATGCCTGGAATTTTTACTTTAATTAGGAGTAATATGAAGAAATCCAGGAGGAGGGCAACCGATGGGTCGCTTACGAAGACAAAGGACTTGGAGTTTAAGGTCGGTGATTTGGATGACTATAGAAATCCTCATGGGAGAAGAAAATTGGACGTACGTTGGCAGCCATATTATGTGATTGTCGAAAGACTGGGTCCATCTCTTATAGAATCTGAGACCAATTGACCGGCTCAGTTAAAAAGGCACATGCCGAACATCTTCGATCGGCGTCCATTGAAGAATGGGAAATTCTTACTACAGAGAGCCCATTATGTAAAATTATACTGGCTGCAACAGTAGACTCCAGCGATTTTTACAGTGAATTTGGAGCGGAACGTAAGTGTTGACATCAGTGTGAAAACTCAGACAATGGGTCCAATGTCCCATTAATGAAGCTCTGTGTAATCCTATGCTAGTCATGGCACTTGATTGTGGCTTTAGTTCCGTGACTACCATATGCGTTTCCGGCAAGTTGGTTTATCGACCTCCTCTGTACCCATATTTTGTTTAAAAAATCCACGGATGAGAAATGACACAATATATCCCGAACTTCTTCTGACTTTTAGGGTGATTCGTTAATCTATCTAAAGACTTGACCTTTTAACTCCAACAGGTGGGCAAGAGATGTCTTGATTTGCACCGGCAAAACTCCAAACCTACTTACATATTGTTTTGTCAATTTGAAACTTCATGTTGTATTTATCCTTCACTGACTTTTTGAATTGACTTTCGAATTTCTTTCAAAGTCAATAAGTCTGTTTTAAATTTTCATAAAAGGAAAATTACGTTTTCCTAAATAAAAAAAAAATGCATCATACTCTCCATAAATTTTTAGCACTAGCGAATACCTTATATTGTTATATCCTTCCCATACCAATGTGTTGATTCTCTACAGAGATGTCTATCTTTCCAATAGTGACCAGTTTATTTGATAGTTTTTTAAACTAATACTTTTTAATGGCCCAAGTGATTCTTCTATGAATTTCGTTTTATGGTTTGGGGTTCAGTAAGGTTTCAGTTTTATAATGGAGTGATATCATTTGAAAGACTGTGTTCGGTCCGATTCCTAATGTGAATTGGCGACATCTTTCTAGCTGTGTATTAGATTCCTTATTTTCCTTCTATGTTCCTGTTGTACATTGAAATTATTTAAGTTAATCTTACCTTTATGTGTCCTATTTGGATGCATTTCAATATAGTTAACTTGTTTTCAAATCCTTGCTCCCTAACCTTTCTTCCTTTTGTACTTTCACAGTTTTGCTGTCTTAATTGGCTAGCATTTTTGAAATTTTTCCTGCACTGTTCTCTCTTACAACAGACTCAACCAAAACCATTTCTTCATTCCCTGGGAGTTCTTCATCTGTTGAAATTACTCGGTATAAGTTTCCATTTTGTTGTCCTGTGGAGACAGAATTGGCAGTGTAGGAAATAATGGTACGTGCGGGTAATATAATACTGTCTAATGAGTAGATATTGAAACCCTAAGATTGCTTACTTTCTGTTTTGACAATTTGAAAGTTCGAGTAGTACTAATCTCTCACTGACCTTTTAAATTGACTTTTGAATTTCTTTCAAAATCAATGTCTGTTTTATATTTTTATAAAAGGAAAATTATATTTTCCAAAATTAAAAAATATATCATACTTTTTGTAAGTTTTTAGCACCAGGGAAATCCTCATATTGTTTTAAACCCCTATACCAAGTCTTTGGAGACTCTTCTAAGCACACCAATTTCAAATGCTATCATCTTCATGTTCCCTAACTTATTCAGTTCTCTGACAAGGTCCAACAATTTGTTCCTCTTTTTGTTTCCTGTGTTCCGCCGAAAGTGCAGAGACTACAATACAGAAAGTTCTCTTTTTTCTTTTTCTTTTTTTTTTTTTTTTTTTTTGTAAACTATTACTAGGTGTGGTCTTCTGGCCGGAATCAGGTGATCTGTTCATATTTCAAAATCACTGAGAATTTTGTGCGCCTGATTTTTAAGGATGGATTCTGGTTTGTGCATTTATCATTTGGTAGTTTGGTCAAATGTCAATTTCTTGCACAATTCCCAATGGGTTACTTTTCCCACCCAGTCGTGTCTAGTCTTGTACTCCGTTTGCCCTAGTTTGTTACTTTCGTATAATATGTGATAAATCATTTTGTCCCTATGACCACATAAACCACACTTGCTATTCTGTTGAGTCTTATTTATTTCGATTTACCATAGTTGGTCCAAATAGCATTGTTTTGCGCAGCTATTAAAATAGATTCAGTTTCTTCCTTAAAGTTTCCTTTTCTAAGCCATATCCTGGTCTTCTCTTGAGGGATTTCGTCAGTTTGTCTCTTGAAATATCCATACAGTTGTTTTTCTTCCCATTTCTGTTTCCCCGTTATAGTTGTTCTGTTTATCTTTCTGGTTGCTGTAATTAGCATCTCTTTGCTCTTTTTAATATATTTTCGAGTCCTCATAGATGCATCGACGCTATGTTCACTACTAATAATTGCTCTTCCTCATTCTTTTCTTGAGATTTATCGTCTATCTATGGCATCTCTCGGATATAAGACTTTATGCATCGTCATCAGCTTTCTTGTACTCGGGTCCATTTGTTGATGATATTTCCTCGCTTATTTTAAGAATGATCCCGGTAATCTTACAAGGGGTCTTCCTGGGTGTTTAACCCGTTTATGAGATGTTTGCCATAGAGCCTGCTTTTGGGAAGCTTTCTTGTTCTTTTGAGATACTTTCTTTAATATTTTTCTTTTTTATTAGTTTGTTTAGTGGTGCCCGCTTCAAATATTTCCAAGTACATGTAGATTTCCTTTTCTCCGAGCATTCTGATTATTTCTTGATTTGCTTTTTCTATTCCTTCCCTTATTTGTCTTTTCCCACTTCTATTTAGTAGCATGGCACATTTTTCTATAACAGATTCCATTCCTATATCCTGACTGTATATTCTTATTGTTTGTATTAGAGACTCCAACTTTTTTTCATTATTTGCAAACTGCTTGATATCGTCCATGTATTATTATTATAATTATTTCACTTCTTGTGGGATTTTCATACTACTGTTTGTTTGTAGTCTTTCACTAGAGTCTGAATTATTGCTTCTCTTCTCAGGCCTCCAGGACTCTTCTGAATATTCTCACCGATCTTTGTAATGTTATAGTCTGGATGGTTTCGATTTTTCCTTTGATTTCCACTTTCTCCAGTTTTTTTTTTACCTTTGGAAACCGTTCAAAGAGCGCCAGTTGGTATTATCCTGTGACTCACATGTTTCATAACTTTTTAAGTTCTCTAGCAAGGTCCGATTATTTGTCTATCTGTTCGGGTTTTTTGTTTTGCTTTTGCTTTTTATTTATTTATTTATTTATTTCACTCTGTGTTCAGCCGGAACGACAAAATCCACCAGACGGCAATTTCTTTTTGTAAGTTAACACTCGATCTACTCTTCTGGCTGGGATTAGGTCATCCGCTTGAATTTTAAAATCCGAAAGAATGTTATGCGTCTCATCTTTTTGCTCTGATTCTGATTTGTGCTAATAACATTTTGTTTATCTGGTCAAATTTCAATCTCTTGCACAGTTCCAAGTGGATTTACCTTTCCCATCCAGTTGTGTCTAGTCTTGTCTTCCTTTTTTCCTCATTTTTCAATATAAGCATGGCAATTTTTTCTCAACCAAATTTTATTCCAATATCCTGGCTGAATATTCTTATTGTTTGTATCAAAGTCTCCAATAGTTTTCATTTTTGCAAATAACTTAATGTTGTCCACTTACATTTGGAGATTAATCTTTTCTTGTGATTTTGACAAATTGTATCTCCCAATGCACTTCCTAAGTAGGTAACTGAGAGACATTTTTCCAATGATAAATAAGAGTGAGTCTCTTGAAGATGTCTTTTGGTAAATTCATCTGTGTTCAAATTTTTCCTCTTGGTGTTTATTCCACTTTCCAATTGTTTATGACTTCCATGATAAAGTTTGACTTGATCAGATATATTGTACATTTTCAGACATTCTATTATTTAAGTTTTCACAACCATATCATTGGCTTTTTTATAATCAGTCCATGCCATGACTACATCTTTACTCCTTATGTTGGTCTCATTAAGGACGTGCTGATCTATCTATAGTAGGTCACATATTTCTTTTGTTCCACTGCAGCATTATTTCTGTTCTTCTGGAAATAGTCCATGACATGTAAGAGGTAAGCACATCATCGGTCTATAGTTGCCGGGGATTTTTCCTTTATGGTGTCTTTCTGAAACCGAGTGGTTTTACCCTTAGTCATCAAATGCTTCTTCTCGGCATTTACTCACTGTAAAGCCAGTCTGTCGTGGTTAGACTTGATTTTTTAAAACCAGAATCCATTTATGCCATCATGCTTTTACGTTTTCCCGTTCTATCCTTTCTTGAGTGTTGCTCTAAGCGATTGGAGGTGTATATCCTCCTAAGGGCCTTCTTTGAGTCCTTCTAATTTTTTTCCAGTTATTTATTCATTCGGCTTTTCTGTTAAGGTCTTTCTGTTTTTATAGTTTACTCCAAAATTGTTTTGCTTCCTTCAAATCTGGTTATTGGTTTATCCTAGTGAATTCGTCACCAACTTGTTGATAGAATTTTCTTTCGTTATTTTGGAATGTTCTGTCTTGTTTAAATATTTGACCCTGTGTCGGTATCTTTTGAGTTTTTCTTCTTTCGCCAATATTATTTTTTATTTATCTCTTTTAGTTGTGTAGTCAGACCTTCCTGCTGTTTTGTTTTGGTCTTTTTATCCTAACGTATCCTTGAGAAATTCCGCTTGTAGTCGAAGTGTCTTTGTCTACCTTTATATTCTATTTTCCTATCTAGGCTTTATATATTTGTTTGGGCTCCTAAAGAGAATACCAATTTTATAACTGTTACACTTGCATAAATTTAAGTAGTGGCCACTTTCGACAGATGAGAATCGGTGCTTTTGGTGTGACCGGGCGATAAACGTTATAGTTTCGTATTTGCATGTAAAAAAATCGAAATATTTTCAAGCTCGGCAATATTTCTATGTGTATAAAAATCGTTGGAAAAATTCAACCGATTCTCTTTTTCGGTTGTGATTAATCTAATACTCATAAAATATTATTTATTTCCTGGTAGAAAAGAAAATACGGTGAATTAATGTATCCGTTGTATAGAATTTTGCTGAGTGTTACCACCCAATTGCGAATGCATCTCATCGCAAAAACTGAACGAAAAAAGCCCGAAAGATAAATTCCAAGATAAGGTTAATAAAGCGATTTAGACAGAAAACCGATGAAGTATCAAAAAATTCTGATAAGAGAACAAGATATAAACATCAGAATCTCTTGTCAATGTATATATATATCATTTCCGGTGAGTGAGAAACCATAAACACGACTTAATGGCGAATGCAAAGCAACTCAACAATGAAAATATAAAAGACCAAAGTCAATGATGATGTAAGAATGACAATGTATTACAGAAAAATTTCCATCGTTTTTTTATTTAAATAAAGTACATGAATGAATATCGGGTTTTTTTTCAGTGTATTCAGTCTCAGATTTAAGAAAAATGAAGGTGCTATAAACTTATTTACACGCCTTTGTTAGCGCAGAGTTTTTATGTCAAACAGTTTTATTTGACCCATAGATAGGCCTCTCTTAGGTGCTATCATTCCGGGCCTGAGTGGATCTGGAAGCATTGGCAATGAAGGGGTAACTCAACATAACCCAAAGCTCCAAGACTAGAGCCTTGACATCATTGTTTAGTGTCCTATCCAGGATATTCATTGGGTAGGAGTCTCACCGCTTTCGAGAGATACAATCGGTATATTCTACAGCCCCAGTCGATTGGCCTGCACTTATACTCGTTAGAAATGTTAAACTATACCAGCAGAAATAGGAAAAGTGCCTGCCTTAAAAATCAACATACAATCGCCATGCTTTTTATTGTGCTGGAATACTGACAAAAGATATCAATGAGAAAATCAAATATATTGGTTAAAATAAATCATTTTTAGGTTACAAGAAAGTGAAGCAAGGAATTGGAAACACCTTAAAGATATATTCTTAGATTTACATAAAAGAGGGAGATAAGCCAAGATTTTATATATATATATATATATATATATATATGTGTGTGTGTGTGTGAACAGAGAAAGTATTGTATTGTGTTAGATTTCCAAGTGGAAAGGATTCCCGTATTCTAAAGACATATCTCTCCATTGTGCTTAATATGAATACTGGCTTTTGCTTTGAAACAATTTATAAAGATCTTCTGGTAGGATTGCCAGGAGTTTCAGCATTGATGGAAAAGAGAAAGAGAAGGAAAGAGTGATTATACCCTGAAGTTCTCTTATTCTGAGAAATTCTATTAAGCCTGAATTAACATTACTCTATCGGAACCTCGATGGAATTTGCTTCAGTCAGAAAGTGGGCAGTAGGAGAATAATATTGAAAAGTGGGGAATCAATGTGACGTCATGGAAATATTCATTGATTGATGAGTGAATTAATACTTTGCTACTTTAAAACTTTGTTAATCGTGACAACATATTCTTCTTGAGGTTTTTTTTCCAATTCAGATAAGAAGTTGCTTTTTGTTTCATTAAAGGGTTTTTAAAAAATCCATTTTCATTCTTCTTTTAAGCTGTATGATTGATGTTATATAGTTGCTGGAATTTTTGACGAGATGATGAGATTAACTTGATTCTTGAAGACTTTCTTATAATAAAAGATTCCCCAAGAGCTAGATTCTCAAAATATAGTGTATTCCCCCCCTCCAACCACGTGGCTGGAATGTATGTAAAAACTATTAAATCCGTGGCGGTAAAGGTAAATAAATAGATATCTAAGAATATCTTTAAAAATCATATCAATAAAAAATAAAAATATAAAAAAATAGCAATTAGAAAACTATAACCGTTAAAGCTATGAGTGGAAAAATTTTGATGGTAAAAATGTATAAATATTGATAACCGTAAAAACAGAATTGGGTAAAAAAGATTAATTCATAGGTGAATAAAATAAAAATGGATTGGTCGATTGAGTTAAAACTTAGAACATTTAAAGGCGTACACATAAACGTTTTTGTGGCCTACTGATGGCTATTCTTCCTTGGAAGAATATCAGGTCACATATGTGACAGAAGCACGGATTATTATTAACCCCTGATGATGATATAGCCACCAATGAAAAATGTCAAATCCAAACTCCAAAAACATATGACTCATACGATAGATCTGAGTGTCATGGGGGACCTGAAAGGCATCTTGCGAATGTTGGCGGTTCTAATTTTAGGTATACAAAGATAAAAGTAGTAATATATTTGAAATATATCAAAGGGAAAAATGGACTCGAAAAGACAATACAAATGTAATCTACTGTTATTTTAAAAGCAACCCGAGGAAATAAGGGATCAAAATTTGGACAGTAACCGCTAAATTTAATACAAATCAAAGATTTACCGACCAATCGAAGATGATTTTAAAGAAAGACTAGTCTTCTGAAATCGTGATACTAAAATATGTGAACAAGTAAGTCATAAATGTTATGCTCAAGAAAAGCCCCAAAACATGCTGAAACACGAAATTTTGGAACCCAATACCACAACATCTTTGCTAACAAAATATAAAAGAAACAATCTAAAATTTAAAAATCATGACCAAAATGAAGGTTACCTAAACATCTTAAACGAATTAAGTCTGGTAAAAAGCCAAGATAGAAAATAAAAAGATAAATAAATTATCAAAAATACCCCAACACCACCGAACTAAACGATCCAATTTATACTCAGTCAGTGATAAGATTGTTATCTCTCTAAGAAACCCGAAAATAAATACAAAATCTGGGTGGAAAATTAGAAAAGAAGGACAAATAAAGAAACTGCGAGAACTAGTGAAAATACCTTGGAAGGAAAATACAGAAGGGAACAATGAAATGAAAAGACAGAAAAAAGACAACAGACAAAACTTACAATATAATTGGAAGAGATTAATCAAAGGATATTGGTGAAAAAAAAGAGTCTCAGGAATTACAAGGATAATGTCAAGTAACAGAAGCAAAAGAAAACCTTCTAAAATAAAGAAAGAAAATTCTATCAAGTTAGTAGAGAAAAAAGAAACAGAGAAACAACCGGATGCAAAAAAAAGAAAACGTTTCTGCAGCAAAATATAGGAAGAAAAAGAATATAAAATCAAGATCGAATTGATAAACAAAATGACGAAAAATTGTAAAGACTTGAAGAAGATCCCTAAGTCAACATACACCTAGACACACTAAGAACAACCCTGAAGAGAATGCCAATTTAGAAAAAAAGGCCCTTGTTGTATACGTGGATTTTGGCTTGAAAAAATTCACGTCCATACACGACAGATTGTCTCGGCAACAGAGTAAATGCCTGAAAGAAGCAAGCATTCGAAGAAAAGTATCCTAATCTAGAAAGATCCTCTGAAATGAACCATACTCAGTAACTATGGACCGATAATATGTTTACATATGATGTGGAAAATCCTAACTGCACAGGAAAGAGAATAGATATTTTACACACTTTTATGTCCCGGACAATTTCCGGAAGAACAGAAAAGATGCTGTAAAAAACGATGGTCAAAACAAGACGGAAAAAATATAGCTATGGCATGGATTGACTCGGAAAAGGCCTACGATATGGTCTCATAGAGTTGGATAATGAAATATATACAAAATATACAAAATATTCGGCAAAGTCATAAACTTCATCAGAAAAGCCATGGAATACTGAAAAGTAAATGTAGCCATTAGACGTCAAATCCTTGTAGAGGTAAAAATTCAAAGAGACATCTCTGGGGAGACTCAATCTCGCCAGTGTTACTTCTTACAGAAATGATACCACTCAATAATTTACTCAGAAAATCCATAGGGATCAATAGGTTTACAAAATCATCGGAAAAGATAAACCACCTTATGCATATACAGGATATCAAAATATTTATTAAAAAAATAAAAAAAGAATTGGAAACCCTAATTAAAAAAAAACAATAAGAATATACAGCCATGATATAGGAATCGAATTTGGCTTGGACGAACTAATCTATGCAAGAGGGAAATTAGTCTGTGAAAAAATCGTAGTTCCCCAAAAGAACTCTAACAAACTTTGAAAACTTGGATGGGAATTCATACTGGAAATACAAATAAGAAAGCTTCAACAGCTGACAAAAATACTGAGACAGAAGAAAAACGCGACAATATGTCGGGAAGAAAAGAGCAAAGCAACGCGACTAAAACCAACGATACAACACGAGGAGATAAATTAGAAAGTGCTGACGAAAGAAGGAAGACAAAAAAGATATCGAGATAAGATCATATAATACAGGACATCCGAAAACAACGAAAGAAAATTCTACCGGCAATTATGGGGAAAGGGTGCGAAGATATACTCACAATCGAATGCAAGAAAGGCAAAACAATTTTGGAGCAAATTATGGGAACGTAGAGATTATAACAGAAAAGCCAAATGGATAAACAGCATGGAAAAAGAGTTGCAAAGACTTGAAGAAGATCTGAAGGCAAAAATACGTCCAGATTCTCTCAGAGCAAAACTCAAAAAATACCATAATGGAAAACCCTGGGCCATGATAGCATACAAGGATTCAACCCCATCCATGACACATAGACTTGAAAGAAGCAGATATACTCGAATGAATGACTCATAGAACTAACACCCTGATCTAGAAAGACCCCCAAAAAGCTACCGTGCCAAACAACTAAAAACCTATAAAGTACTTACCTATGATGCAGGAAATACTAATGGAACAAATTAAGGAGATGTACTACTTGGTGATAAACTGCAGATTGTTCGCAGAGGAACAGAAGGGACGTTGCAAGGAAACCAGGGGAACAGGACAACTACTGTATATTGATCTGCACATCCTCAAGAAAAGCAAAATGAGACGCAAAAATCTAGCTATAGCGTGGATAGATTACAGGAAGCCATACGATATGGTCCCGCAAAGCTGGATAATACAATGTCTCAAAATGTTCAAGACATCCAACAAAGACATAAAATTCATCGAGAAAACTTTGAAAAAGTTAAAAATGGAACTGACAGCAGGAGGAAAATCTTAACTGAGGTTAAAATTTAAAGAGGTATCTTACAGGGAAAAGTCCTATCACCATTACTATTTGTGATCGTGATGATGCCACTTAATCACATGCTTAGGAAATTGCAGGAACGATAAATCACCTGATGTACATGAACGATATAAAACTATTTGTCAAAAATGAAAAAGAATAGGAAACCCTAATACAGGCAGTAAGGATAAAAGGGATGGAATTCGGCATAGAAAAATGCACCATGCTAGTAATGAGAAGCGGGAAACGACACATGACGGAAGGAATAGAACTACCGAATCAAGAAAAGACCAGAATGCTCGAAGAAAAGGAAAATTACGAATATTTAGAAATTCTGGAAACTGACACCATCAAACAAGTGAGGATGAAAGAAAAATTAAAAAATAATATCTCAGGAGAACAAGGTATCTACTCGAAACCAAACTATATTGCCGAAATCTCATCAAAGGATAAACACTTGGGCTGTTCCCTCGTAAAATACGCGGAAACATTTTTTAATTGAACGACAGAAAAACTTCAACAAATGGATCAGAGAACAAGAAAACTAATAATGATGCATGAGGCCTTACTTCCTAGAGATGACGTAGACAGACAGTATATGTCAAGAAAAGCAGGAGGAAAAGGACTGCTAGCATTCAAGATAGCGTCGGTGCATCGATGCAAAGACTACTCAAAAAGGAAGATTGGTTACAGCAACCAGAAACAATACAAACAACACAAGCATCAACTGAACAAAAATAACCAGAAAACAAAAATGGGAAAAAAAACAAACGTATTGACATTTCAAGCGACAAGCAAGCAAAATCTTCCACGCAAAAACTTAGAACTGGCTTAGAAAAGGAAACCTTCAGAGAGAAACTGAATATTTTTTGATAGCAGCACAAACCAATGCCATAAGGACTATGTCTAAGCCAGAATAGACAAGACACAACAAAATAGCTGATGTAGATTTTGTGGTGATTGAGACTAAACGATCAATCACATAACAAGCGAATACCGATAAATTAGCGCAAAAAGATTATAAGACTAGACACGACTGGGTGCGGAAGGTGATCCACTGGGAATTGTGCAAAAAATTCAAATCTGACCATACGAACAGACTCCTCTCTCTCTCTCTCTCTCTCTCTCTCTCTCTCTCTCTCTCTCACTCTATCTATCTATCTATCTATCTATCTTTGTAACATACTAGGGATCATTCTTGAAAGAGGACTTCAACAAAAGGAGTCGATGTAAAGAAAGCTAATGAGGATACACAAAGCCTTACATCCGAGAAATGACGTTGATTACATGTGTCAAGAAAAGGAAAAAGAACACTTATCAACATTGAAGATAATGTCGATGCATCAATGAGAGGACTTGAAGAATACATCAAAAGAAACAACTCAGTACTAATTACAGCGACTAGAAACAGCACAGACAGCCTATAAATCGACAGAACAACTATAATTTGGAAAGAGAAATGTGAAACAAATTAAATGTATGGATACTTTAAGTGACAAACAAACGAAATCTCGTCAGAGAAGACCTGAACATCACTAAGAAAGAGAAACTTAGAAACTAAGAGAGAAACTAAATCTCTTCTTTTAGTTCCACAAACCAACGCCATAAGACCAACTTGGTTAAAGCACTAAATAGATAAGACACAACAGAATAACAAGTGTTGTTTATGCGGTGATAGAGATGCGACGATTTATCGCATGATAAGCGAATGCAGCAAATTAGTACAAAAAGATTATAAGACAAGACACGACTGGCAGGTGATCTACAGGATTTGTGCAAGAAAATTAATATTTGACCATACAACAAAATGTTATATGCACAACCAGAATCCGTCTTGGAAAATTTGACGCTCCAAATTCTCTGTGATATTAAGATACAAACAGATCAACTAATCCCGGACCAAATCTAGTGATAATTCACAAAAAAAGAAAACCTGCCGGTGAACCACAGAGAGAAAATTTTTAAAAAAGCAAAAAGAGAGAGAAATACTTAGACGTTGCCAGAAAACTGAAAAAGATGTGGAACAAAAAGGTGACTGTGATATCATTTGTAATTGTTTCGCTTGAAACGATCCACAGAGGCTTTGTAAGAGGGACAGGAAGAGTTGAAAATCAGAGGACAAACCGAGACTATCTAAACTACAGCATTATTTCGGTCTATAAGAATACTGAGAAAAGTCCTGGAGACTTGAGGAGATTTGCTGTCACTCAGACTCCCCTGAAAGACCATCAGCTAATGCTGTTGTGAAAAACTCGCCAGGAATAATATAACGATAATAATTTTTTCTTGTTTGTATCAAAGAAATAAAAGTGCTTTTACACAATTCAGAAAGGAAGCCACTGTTATAAAGCAAAATAGATTTTTGCAAATTTCTTTGTTCACGAAAACAAATGAATGGAAAGGTTAGTTTTTTGGGGTTCTTTTTTACCTTATTTTTAACTTCAAATTATCTGTGGATTGAACTGCTTCCATTAACTGCCATTAAGATTACATTATTAATGACGAGAGAAGAGAGTCGGCCGCTGTTGCATTTCACGTGGTAGTATCGCTCAAAACATCACCAGCTGTATATTGCATTTTCCTTTTATCTTTTCTGTTTCTTGGGGGGGTGTTTTTATCCCTCCACCATATGAGCTATCATTATACAATGAGTGTTCGGCTCTTCTATTGCAATTATTAATGCACAGAGATGAGCAACTCTAATACGCCTAATATCAGGATAGATAGATAAAAACCGTTTGACATAGCTAGATAGCAACACAGCTCCAACAATACTTTACAGGCACTCTAAAAGAAATATTAAACAGAATATCTTTAACGGCGAAATATTTTGCAGGGAGAAATAAATAGTTAAACAGTGGCTATCTGTTAATATATTGAACAAGGTTTTATTTTATTGTAATGTGCTTTAAGTTTTGTTTATTTTTGCCGAAATTTATGCAATAATATTTTTCGGACATGACAAAAATTCGAGAATTTCAATGGTTTTTGTTCGTAGAATTACTACTATGCACAAATTTTCTGCTTGTGTACTGTACCGTAAGTATTAGATATGAGCATTCTTTTTTTAATTTTTTGTTTTGTGGTTATTTTTTTCCCATTCAACCAATGAAATTACTGACGAACAGTGCATTCGAAGGAAATTGTATCGTCCTGAAGAAATGAGATGATGTCCTAAGCATACGAGAGATTGCTATAGATATGAAATTATTAAAGTCAATAGTGGAATGCATGCTGGTAAATATCTATGGGCGGAAAAAGAAAGAAGAGAAAAGATTAGATAGGAAGAAAAAAGAAAGAAAGATTAAGAGGAGATTTACGAAGCTTTTAGTATCAGAAGAAACAATGAACTGGACTGTAATGTTCAAACTGTAAAATAAAAGATACTGTAAGCGACATACCAACCAATTCTTCTCCATTTCAACTCTCATGACAAAGGGGGTTACTTGTCTCTGTTTATATTCTATCTAAATAACTTCCGATAGAGTATACTGGGATACATGATACAAGCAGTTAGGAACGATACCTGACGTAACAGATATCGAACACCTAAGATAGATCACTTTTACAAGGCTTAAGAACTCAAAGGTTTTTGCTGTTTACCCATACCTTTAATGAGAAGAATATTGATACCTTTCTCAAAGAAATAAGTGTGAAAACGATACTTGAATTCGGTTCGCTGATTCTACTCTCCGCGACGTAAAACACTTGGCTACATTCATCTTAATTGGACTTGATTCTCAATAAATACACCACAACAATAATCTTGTACCCGTTAAGTTAAAGTCAATAATTATTTATTTAATGAACTTACTGAAATCGTCATGTGATGAATCAAAAGCTAGCATCTTATAATTGTATGACTGGGTTTGATCGTTGCTGTGTGACCAAGTAATATGGACTCAACCAAATTAAATGAAGCCTAGTGCATTTTAGCACAATACTTATGAACAAGAGTTTGATTCGCACTGGATAAACCACTAAATATTATTTGGTGTTTGACTAAACCAATCTAAATAACTATTGAAAAGCATCTTCTACTTTAATGCAATAATTAATAACCTTGTCTTACAGACCATTGATTATTGTTGCTAGTTTGATACTAACTGCAAAATCGGCACTTGCGTTTCCGTGTCAAACAAATCTAAACTTAATAAATAGCCATACAAGATGATATAAAGTTATTTGACGAAGAAAATAGTAAATGGAATTTGAGTTGAGAAGAATATGTTAGCTCAACAAATTTCATTTTGCAAACAGTTGAAAATTATTGGGAAGCTGACGAGTAATGAAGAGATTCGAGTGCCTGAATAGCAGTCAAAACTGCGTTACGCCAATCCACAAATGATGTTTATATGGCGGCCTCCTCGGGACAACAGCTCACTGTTAATTGTTTAAGTAGAGTAAACATGACCAATTTTGAGGGGAAACGGGAAGTGTATAACGCAGTTTATTTGAAAACGGACATATATTGTTAAACTATTTATTGTTTCTCTGAAAGGAATTATGAGTATTTAATCATCTCGTTGAGATACATATTACAGGAATACCTACATCGACATGCAGTCAGAAATAAAGATTTTATGGGATTATTTTTCGAGTTGTATCTTCTTGTAAAATCCTCTTTGACATCAACATAAAAACATCTGTTGGTGAGAAACAGAAAATGGTCGTTTGATATTTTGGGAAGTTAAAAAGGAAATAGAATTGAAAAGTAAAAAGAAAGCAGTAAAAAATATGGGAGTCTAAATAAACGTGAAACGGTAAACAGGAAGCAAGGAATTTTACCAAGATAGAAAACAGAAAAAAAAATCAAAACAAATTTATGGCTGTAATAAGTCTAAGTAAACATTATTCAAATAAGTATCTTACAGTATGTTCCGGTTTTATTCTTTGTTGAGTGGCATATCAACCTTTACGGGTTATTTAATGCCAAAGTCATCTCATAGAAGAACAGCAGGGACACTATTTAACCCATTGCTGGGGGATAAAGAGGTTCTTACCCTTCCCAAGAGTAATAGTCCGAAAGGGAACTTAGAAACATGACTGGAGATTGAACTGGCTTACTTCGAGGTGGTAGTCCACCATTTAAGTCTTTATGCCATGGCGTCTCCTAAAGTTTGTTCCAATCATGTCATTAATGATTAAAGTATAGATATAAACACTGTATGATAAACACTAAAAGAACAAATATTAGGCAATCTTAGGCAATAAAAACATTTGCTTATTTAAATATTTAGGATTATTGCATTCAACAATTTCTATAAAAAGTATTTAAATAAACAACGGGACGCAAACAAATGAGCTCTGAGTCGTTTTAAGAATATTTATTAACTATTCGTTTACAAATCCTATATATATATATATATATATATATATATATATATAGGATTTAGCACTAAACAACCTAGAAGGGTTAATATGCCAAACAACCCAACCAAGCAACCAGAACAAGCATAAAACCGTTTATTAATGACGAAGTTTGTATGGTTCATTTAAAATTCAGATCTCAGGGAGAATATAAATTAAGTTACTACTTTGGTATTTCTTCCAAATAACAATGTGAATTTGTCTTTTCAATCTCCTCGATCAATTCCGAACAAGATTTCAGGAAGATAGAAGAAAAAAAACTTTTAGCCTTCAAAACGACAAAGCCAATAGAAATATATGCCGTGTTGATTACAATAAGATTCTGTGCTTCTTGTTTGTAACTCTCAAAAAAGAGATAAACTTGTGCTTCTGTTTTTATCAAATACTTAGAGCAATGCTATTATATATATATATATATATACATACATATATATATATATATATATATATATATATATATATATATATATATATATATTAGTTTCCTGTCTCTCTTTCTTGCAGTCAAGAGTAAAGTTGAGATATTATTAATTTTGAATCTAGAGAAGCGTTTATGTATTTTGGTCGTTTTCTGGAGTATTGTTACATTAAAAAGTGAATTTCATATTTTTACTTGTTCATGATGTAATTGATTGTGTAAAATGTTTGCTATATTTATCAGTTGATAATTATATCGAGTATATCGGTTCCAACATTGAATTTTATTTTATTTCATGTATTATTTTAAAATTCTGTTAAGTTCTGCTAATAATTTTTAGTAAGAGTTAATATTTTAGGAGTTTTTCACAACAGCGAACACTGATGGTCATTCACTGGATTCTGAGTGACAGCAAGTCTCCTCAAGTCTCCTAGACTCTTCTCAATATTCTAGCCGATCTCAATAATGCAGTAGTTTGGATGGTCCCCCACCCGTTCCCTTATTTCCAAATCCTCCAGTTCCTTTTTTTAATCCTTTGGGGAATGTACAAAAAGCCCTAATTACAATTGTCACTTTCATGTTCCACAGTTTTTTCAATTCCTAGTAAGGTCGAGGTGTTGTTTACTCATAAAGATATCAATAGCAACAGTAATACAAATACAAATACAGGCGGACTCTGTTGTTTCGGATAGGAACGGGTTTATTAATTTCTGGTTTCGCTCCTTAAAAGCCTATGGTAACCATACGATGCTGACCTCACCCCCAATGCGTAGCGCATCTTGTGGTGTTTAAGATTTCAATTCATCTCTGCCGATCGAGATTCGAAAATATGATCTGATCGAATCAGATCAGAAAAATTACCTTCAACGGGAGAAAACTCAACTATTTCTTTTCAAAATCCTCAAATTCTCTGGACCATCTCTTCTGGGTATGACGTCATCCACACTCCAGCCCCATTTCTTGTATGTAGGTTTATTATGACAGATAATGATTGTCGTATCCTTTCCGCGCGGGCATAAGACTGCACCATCTGACTATACATCTGGACTTAGAGACCCGAGTAGTTCAAAGCCTTACTGAACTAAATAATGAAATATAATTAACAAAAAATGATTAATATAAAAATATCATAACCTTAATTATACAACAGAGGTATTTATCCTTTTATTTTTGTTGATTATTTTAAGGTTTGGTCGTCTGGCTGAGATTAGCGAATCCGTTTGTAAGTCAAAATCCCAGAGAAATGTGCGTGTCATTCTCTAAGAGAGATATTGGGTTGTGCATACACAATTTGTTCATATGGTCAAATTTAAATTTCTTGCACAATTTCCAGTGGATCCCTTTTCCCACCCAAGCGTGTCTGGTCTTATACTCTTTCTGTGCTAATTAACTGCATTCGCTGATTATGTCATTTATGGTTTCATCTCTATCATCACATAACTTACATTTACTGCGTCTTATCTATTCTTGCTTTGAAATGATTGGTTCTTATAGCATTGTTTTGTGCTGCTATCGAAGAGATTCAGTTTTTCTCTTAAGGTTTCCCTTTCTTAGCCACATCCATGTTTTTTTTTGTGTGAGATGTCGCTTATTATTCGCTTAAAACGTCCATAGAGTTGTTTTTCTTTCCATTTTCTTTTGCTAATTTTCGATTTGTTAGTCCACAAGTTGTCGCTATATTTTCTAGTGGCTGTAATCACGCTTTTGTATGCTGTCTTCAGTTCGTTGTATTGATGCTTCAACACTGTCTTCAATGCTGGCAAGTCCCCCACCTCCTCCTCCTCCTCCTCTTCCTCTTCCTCCTACTCTTCCTCCTCCTCCTCCTTCTTGTTACATTTAATCTGTCAACGTCATCTCTGGGATGCAAAGCCTTATGCATGGTCATTAGTTTTCTTGTTCTCTGGTACATTTGTTTAAGTTCTTCTCAGGTCCACTTCAAGAATGGTCCCGACTATCTTACGAGGAGAACAGCTCAGGTATTTATTTCTTTGATAAGGTTTCTGCGATAAAGTTTTGTCTCGAGTAGCTTTCTGGTTCTATCGAAATATTCTTTCTTAATTTTTTCTTTCATCTCCTCTTGTTTTATGGTGTCAGCTTCCAGTATCCCCTAGTATTTGTAGGTTTTGTTTTCTCAAAGCGTTCTAATTTTGTCCTAATTTGGTAGTTCCATTCCGTCAGTAAAGTGCCGTTTGTCGGTTTTCATTACAAGCCAGGCACATTTTTCTATGCCAAATTCCATTCCTATGCCCTGACCGTATATTCTGACTGTGTATTAGAGTTTCCAATTCTTTTTCATTTTTGGCAAACAGTTTGATGTCGTCCATGTACATTAGGCGATTTATCTTTTCCTGCGACAAAGTAAAATTGTATCTAGCTTTGTATTTCCTGAGAATGTGGCTGAGTGGCATCATCACAATTATAAATAGTAATAGTGATAGTTCATCTCCTTGGAATATACATCTTTGGATCTTTGTTTCTGCTAAGCTTTTCCCTCCTGCAGTGAAATTCTACTCTCCAGGTTTTCATGGTTTTCTTGATAGATTTTATGACTTCATCCGATATTTTGTACAGTTTGAGACATTTTATTATCCGGCTTTGTGCGACATATCATATGCCTTTTTGTAGTCAATCCAGTGTGACGGCAAATTGACTAAAATCCCAAAACGGGACTTTATTTTTGCACGTGTGAAGATGGGGCAGGTTGGCACTTGATCCCCTATAGAATAAGTCCTCGTTCAGAGTTTTTCTCTCAGGCATATAAGAACTGGCATATTACGTGAGGGATTAATTTAGGGCCAGACTGACCGCCGCTGGCAAGGGGTTCAAAATTTCACACTATCACACACCCACCAGGCCGCTAAACTTCTTCCCCTAGACAACAGAAGATATGAGCCTATAGGTCTTAGTCGTAATAATATTATATTGTAGTAGTCGGCAACTCCGGCTTCCCGTGTGATACTTTTAAGGAATTAATAGGACAACTCTAAGCAAGATAACATAAGGCGAATAGAAGATGAAAAGGAAGCATGAAGTAACAACATAGACCACGTGGTAACATAAAAATACATGAATTCCTTTACTACAGTTATATACACTTTCAAAGTGTCAAAACATATAATAATTGGACAGTCCACGAATATAAATGTCTTTTCTTGACTTTTGTTTTTCTTCAAATTGAGAGAGAGAGTGTGTGTGGTATATAAAATTTGGGTATAAAAGAGAAATGGCCCCAAAGTTACTTATCTTATTTTTCGACGGGGTTCCACTGGAGAATCTTTCTTCTTTCACGGGCTAATAGACTTTATTCTATTTTTTTTCACTGGCTTGAAGAACCTGGGGTCCCTCGTGTCTCAGATATTCTTTTGTCTTCAACCCGGAATACTGGCTATGGTTCGTCTGCCCGCTACGAACCCTGCTCAAAAACTAACTTTCTTATTATTTACTTCCGCTGAGGGGAAGGAGTCCCCACTTCCGTTTTGGGGTCCCAGCCAATCATTTGGCTTCTCTCTTCTCCCCCTTGGTGTCCGGCGACCTGAGGTTACTAAGTACATTCTTTCTGATATCCCCTCTGTGACCCGCATTCTCTCTTAACGGTTCATTCCAACAGGAGGATAGTATTAATCTTATTTCTATCGTCTCCGTGGGATACCACGTGACACCAGGCATTACTATATTTTTTGTGTCTCGTCTTGCTCTCGCTGAGGATTTGCTGATCAATGTAGAATAATTCACCCGAACCTCTGGATCTTTTGCAGCATATTTTCTGTTCCACAGAGAACAATCCGCAGCGAGAAATATATCCCTTCCCTTATTTGTGCCGTTAGTATTTTCCACATCATAGGGAGTCACGTCATGGGTCTGTAGTTGTCTTTTTTAATCGGTGTAGTCTTTCCTTTGGTCCTCCATTTGGGTACGTGGGCTTCTTGTAGACATCAGTTCATTTCGAGTGCTAGTCTATCATGAATGGTCGTGAATTTCTTGATTTAGAATCCTTGAATTTCATCATGGCTTAGCGTTTTCCAATTTGATAGTTTTTTGTGTCATTCTCAATATATCTATGTGTATTTCCGCTTTCGGTCCTTCTTCGGGTCCTTCTAACTCTTTCGCCATGTTGCTAATCCATTCGGCTTTTTTATTGTTCTCTTGGTTACCATATTTTACTCCAAAATTGTTCAGCTCTTCTTGCATCCGATTGTTCTTAAGTTTTCGTATCATCTCCCCCAACTTGTGGGTAGAATTTTCTTTCGTTGATTTGGAATGTCCCGTTTTGTCTGTATTGCTTTAGCCTTTGTCGATATCTATTTAATCTTCCTTTTTTTTCGCCAGTTCTTTCTGGTTTATTTCTTTAAGTTGTTGTGTTATTTTTTCTTATGTTGCTTTTTCTTTTTGTCCTAACATATTCCAGCGTTTTTCCTTTGTTTTATCATTTTTGCCCGTTTTCGTATCTTTCTTATCTGCGTTTCTAGTCGAATACTATTATTATTATTATTATTGTAATTACATTTTTGTTTGCTTTTACTTTTTTCTTTTCAATTTATACTATAAAACATGTTTTCATTGTATACAATTACCTAATTTGTTGACAAGAATTATTATATATATATATATATATATATATATATATATATATATATATATATATATATATATGATTATGTGGTTTACCGTGTTTAAAAGAAACAGTCAGTGAGAAAGCAGATGTAGATCTAAATTTTAACTACGTTGACCCAGAGATAACGGCGCTGGCTGACCATTTCTTGCCTTTGGTCTGATGGTCGCTAATCAAAACTTAGATTGCTCTCTCTCTCTCTCTCTCTCTCTCTATATATATATATATATATATATATATATATATATATATATATATATATATATATATATATATATATATATTTATATTTAATCCGAGGAGAAGATCCAAGGGTTGAAGTATGCTAAGAAGAGAAAATATGTATATTGAAATATTTTAATGGAAATTTACTAAATACCAGAACAGAAATGATATCAGCCTGTAGTCAGAAATAAATTCTTAATATAACTTAAATCGATATAGTAATAATATTAAAAAGATTTAACTAACATCAAATAGGTGATTTATATATTTGTAATGTTATATTGGAATATTGATCCATAATTCTTTTAAAAATGGATAAATAATAAATAAATTTAAATAGATTTTTCTTATAAAGTATACAATTGAATTTAAAGGGTAAATTGTAAATATATGTTTTTATAAAAAGATAATAAGATAAAAGAAAAGAAATAAAATAATGATATATAATCGTTACAAAGATTAATATAGCCTTATAAAAATAGGGAACTGTCTCTGTACTACACCGTTTTTATTAAACTGTTTTTTATATAAGTAAATAAAAATTTAAGAAACTAATATTTAATTTATTTATGTTATAAGTTAGGAATTATTTATAACTTTAATAAAATATCTATTACATATCAATTCTTTTATTAGTTATTTGCTTATTACGATTAACTTAAAATTCGATATGTTAATTTCTTCGTAATATAATTAACTTGAATGTTTACGATAATTTTAATAATCAGAAATAGACTTTTGTAAATTAAGATCAGCATTGAATTATTATTTCTTAATAACACGAAGTATTTTATCGAATATTTATAATGCATAATAGTTTATAAGTGCACTGCACATATTTTTTGAAAAACAACAAAAATTTTTTTAACCTAATAATGATGCTCAAATCGAAACTTAAAAAGAGTAATAAGACAATAAAGAATCATAGTGTTTCTTATTTTTGATACTTTTTACAGATTTTTATTATACTTATAAAGTTAGTTTTTAATTGTTCACGGCTTTTATATACACCCTATATATATATATATATATATATATATATATATATATATATATCATCAAGTCGATCTGACAGCGAAGATTTTCCTGACTCTCCCTCTCTCTCTCTCTCTCTCTCTCTCTCTTTAATCGCCCCCGGCAGTTCTTCCAAATTATATCCTGTGTCCGCACTGAGTTGATATGAATAAATTTTTGCTGCCCAGCCAACACTGGCCCGTCTGTGGGTAAGGGTCCGTTGAAGAACGTCACTTATGAGGTCATCTTTGCTTCTCCAGCAGTATCCTACACGTCTTGTTCGTCTTACTCGAAGATTCTTATGGGTGTAATTAGCCTTACAGATGTTGTTTCATGGGGTGTTGCTTCCAGGATTTGTTTAAGAGAGATTGTAACATTCTTGTATAGTTCCCATCTAGCGTTTTCTCTCTATGCATTTTGTGTGGTGCATCGATGCAGTAGTATTAAATCAGCCACAGCTTAAAAGAAATCACGTTTTATTTCATCAACTAGATTAGACTTCCATATGATCGATAACCTATCTATCGATAGCAGTCCACCCCTTCTCTTGGTGTATGTTAACATCACATTCAATAGATGAGTCACTGTTGCCGAGGTACGTGTACTTGTCGACTAATTTCAGATGCTCTTAGAGTGGAGATGGCTCCTCGTTTAAAACACATGTACTCAGTTTTATTTGCGTTCACGTGGAGGCCAATACCTCCTGCTGCTTGCTCCAGGCTGTACAGCAGGGATTTGATTTAGCCAGGTGTATTTACCAGAAGCTCTATATCATTTGGATAGTCTGCGTCTGTCATAGTTTCTGCAGGATGTTGTCTGCTCCTTGCTTTTTTATCGATGTTTATAGTACGATGTGAAGGCAGATAATAAGTATACATGGTGATTATGTATTCCTTAGAAAACTCCATCAACAATGTCGAAGAAGTCGGTGTCTCCATCATTTGAGCAAACTATGCTTTCGTGTTTTTATAATACATCATAATTGCGGAAACAGTTTCTTTAGGGAGACCTTATGCTAGAAGTATTTGCTCCATCTTCCCTATGAGTACGGAAACAAATGCCTCGGAGATATATACAAACAGTAGTGTTACCTCGAAATATATTTGTGCGAACTCCTCGGATTATTCGACGGATTTTCAGAATTTGTGAAGTTTTGCATCTATTTCCCCCAAGAGCTTTCTAATAATTCCTAAGAATCTTCTCAATTTTAAGTTTAATACAGTTAAGAAACAGAGCATTATAAATCTTTGCAGCTATAGAAGTAAGAGTTATACCTATAAAATAGTTGATGACTCCAAAATTACCTTCCTAAGGAAAGGGGAAGATGCAGTCTTTTATCCATCTCTCTATTGTATTTTGCTTATATATGACATTGCATAATCGAAGAAGTAAGTCATCAAATTTCCTTATCTTCCATACTTCTGGGGGAATTTTGTCGAGGTAGACAACTTTTCTGCTTTTAATTTTTCTCAGTACAACGTTAAATTCTTCCACGGTAAACTGTTCTAGTTAGATGTCTAGTTGGTGATTGTTAATTTTTCGGGTAGGTTTATCAGTGACTTTTGTGTAGTTTCTAAGGAGATTCTTGAAATGTTCTTTCTACATCTGTAGTCGTTCTTCTTGGCTGACAGCTTTTATTTTTGTTCTCGAGATGCTCTTCCTTTTGCTCACTTCATTTACTATCTGCCATGTGTGACGGCAAATTGACTAAAATCCCAAAACGGGACTTTATCTTCGCACGTATGAAGACGGAGCAGGTTGGCACTTGATCCCCTATAGAATAAGTCCTCGTTCAGAGTTTTTCTCTCAGACATATAAGACCTGGCATATTATGTGAGGGATTAATTTAGGGCCAGACTGACCGCCGCTGGCAAGGGGTTCAAAATTTCACACTATCACACACCGACCAGGCCGCTTTCCTTCCTTTCCCTAGACAATGGAAGCATATGGACCTATAGGTTTTAGTCGTAATAATATTATATTGTAGTAGTCGGCAACTCCGGTTTACCGTGTGATATTTTAAGGAATTAATAGGACAATTCTGAGCAAGATAACATAAGGCGAATAGAAGCTGAAAAGGAAGCATGAGGTAACAAATTCGTAGAAGAACTGCAAAGAACAAACTTAAACCACGTGGTAACATAAAGATACATTAATCCTTCACTATACAAAGAGGTACACTTTCAAAGTGTCGAACATTTAATAAATGGACAGTCCACGCATATAAATGTCTTTTCTTGACTTTTGTTTTTCTTCAATTTTGAGAAAGAGAGAGAGAGAGAGAGAGAGAGAGAGAGAGAGAAAGAGAGAGAGTGGTATATAAAGTTTGGGTATAAAGGAGAAATAGCCCCAAAGTTACTTATCTTATTTTTCGACGGGGTTCCACTGGAGAATCTTTCTTCTTTCACGGGCTAATAGACTTTATTCTATTTTTTTACACTGGCTTGAAGAACCTGAGTCCCTCGTGTCTCAGATATTCTTTTGTCTTCAACCCGGAGTAAATGGCTATGGGTCTGTCTGCCACGAGACCTGCTCAAAAACTGACTTTCTTATTATTTACTTCCGCTGAGGGGAAGGAGTCCCCACTTCCGTTTTGGGGTCCCAGCCAATCATTTGGCTTCTCTCTCCCTCCCCTTCCGGTGTCCGGCGACCTGAGGTTACTAAGTACCAACACCTGTTGATATCCCCTCTGTGACCCACATTCTCTCTTAACGTCACTTTTTTGACGGGTTTCCACTGTTCATTCCAACGGGAGGATAGTATTAATCTTACCTCTATCGTCTCCGCGGGATATCACGTGACACATCCTATTCCTTAATGCCTATCTTCAACCAACTTTCTTATTTTATTGATCTGGCCTTGAATGTATTCTTGTTGTTCTTTTTTTATGTGTTTGTTAGTTCTCTCTGTGCTTTCTTAAGTTTCTATGCGTTGGCATTTATTTAGTTTCTTTTATTATCTAGAGATGCGATTTTCATGGTATCTCATTTTTTCCTTACTACTACTGACTTCCAAAGAACTATACCCTCGGCTCTTGCTTTGGTTGTAATGGACTCAACTGCTGCTTCCATGTGGACAGTGACAACATTTTTTCTATTCGTCAGTCAGAGAATGTGTTTCAGATATCTTCATAAGAGTATCTATTTAGTTTCTTACAGTTACGGTACGTTTATCACTAATATCTCTATTGGTAATGTATGTTTTGACAGTTTGTTTCTTATTTCTATGTAGACTAAGACATATCTTTGTCATGATGATTCTGTGATTGGGAAATACTCCTTCAAAAGAGAGGTATACCTCACAGTTCAGAGCAGTATTTATACAATTATGAGTATCTAATCTAGCTGTACTTTAGACTTATTTGGGTAGGTGTAGGTCCATAGTTTTCCCTCCCGTTTTTTTAATTTTGTTTTAAGGCTTGTTAGTCCGTTTTCGAGTGAAAAGTCTGTTAGTTATACCCAATTTCTGTTCGACGGAAACTTGTTATTTTCGTCGTTGCCAATTTGAGCATTCATGTTTCAACTGATGTTTAGAACGTTGTGTCTGGGAATATGTTGGACAAGGGAAGTTTGCTCGTTATAGAAGGTGATGATGTCCGTTTCTTCACTGGTATCGGTGGAACTGAAGAAGAGATGATTGTTGTGCAGGGGTTGCCATTAAATTAAATTTTATTCCCGGTTGTATTTTCTCTGTTATTTAGTGATTTTAAAGCAAGAGGACTGCGAAGCATTCCTACACCTCCTGTGTCGGCATTAACGGGTTTTTCCATGCCGATATGTAAAATTATAGCATCCTCTTGAATTTTCAAAATTCAAAAACAACAAGCAACTATGTAAATCCGATACGAAGCAATTTATTTTGTCTACACAAAACCTCCCAGCTGTCACCGAAGCACAAGAGAGACAGACAAGCCGAAGGGTCTATTGTCACTGCCCAGAAGGGCTCTGAAATCGAATCGATTTTGATCCTAGTACTATTAATTATCTCATATCACTGATGTTATAAGGGAACGTCATCTTCTTTACTATTGCGTCATCCAATTATGAATTATCACATGTGTCTTAAACTTTCATTATGTTTTTATTTAATTTTCATCAAACTTACCGCATGACATGAATCCATTTTATTTACATTTGGATTTCCGGAGCCCAAAACGTTATTTCAAAAGGAGCTGATATCTTGGTCGACACGCGCGCACGCGCATAATCTTTCCAGTTTGACTTAAATTTCCACTCAAAGATGTCTAACCAATCGATAAACTCACCAAACTGAATAATGAAATAATTATCAATAAAATAATTGATATGATTAATTACCACCCTAATTATTTTACAGATAGAGAAATAAATTTCCATTCATTACATGTATCATGATAGTTTATTTCTTGTTCGCTATGACAGTATCTATGTTTTTCTATGCAGATGATGTCTATATTATTCTTTGCTGCAGATGCTGTCAGCTCAGGTAAACTGGTTTACTCTATTTGAATGTCGCTTTGTGAACTGTTATTTTCATTTGGATTTGAGTTTGAGTTCTGTAGCTGAATTTTTGAATACTGAGGCCTGATCTCCAACCTCAGCAGAACGTGTCCCTTGTTTACCAGTGCAAAGCTGGGGGATGCAGATTTAATGTATGGTTTGTATTAGAGTCATAATGATCTTTCCCTGGTCTTTTTTATCTCATCAATAGACGCCACCCTTTTAGATTAGTAGCAGTAGGTTCCTGACTGAACTATTTGATCCTGGCTTTTGACCTAGGACGTTCTTTTGCCCTGCATCTGTTGAAGTTTGCCGTTTGACAGAATTCCGAATTATACACGTGTGTCTAACGTTTACCATCTCTGGTCAACTACCAAAATGAATTAATATTTTTTTCATCTACCTTCCTCAAGAGTCCTTCTGGTCCCGTGACCCTTCTATTTCTTCAGCAGTTTTCCATGCGGTCTGCCAGTAATTTACCAGCATTCCATCTCCCATCTCCCATCTCTTTTCCCTTCTCCTGCAAGCGGACACTGACATTCAAAAGGATTGTCATAGTTGTACATCTTTTTATTTTTTAAGTTGAGGAATTAATATTGTGAATTGAATTACCACGACCAGAAAATCCGGCGAACACCTACGCACGATATACGGAAATAGCTGTTTCGACCTTATTAGGTCTCATCAGCAGTGTATACCGTAAACTCCTCCACTGGAGATCGAACCAGCGACCATAGATTATACACTGCTGATGAGACCTAATAAGGTCGAAACAGCTGTTCAGTATTTCCGTATATCGAGCGTAGGTGTTCGGCTGATTGTCATCGTGTTTTATTTTGATAGTTCACCGCTAAAATTCAAAGAAAATATTCACTAACCGCTCATATATATATATATATATATATATATATATATAAACAATCTGTCATATTAAGATAATAAATTTATTTCCATTCTGCTAAAAAGTATTGATATGAATCGACGCTCAAAAATATTAACAGGACTTCTTCAGATCAAACAAGAAAATGGATTATTTTTTTAATTCTTTAGAGCATTGGTTTATATCAATGATTTTTAACAGGATGGAAATTAATTCATTATCTTAATGCGACCAATTATGTTTTGTTTTCTTTGTTTTTTTGTTTTTTGTTGGGTTTTTTTTTTTTTTTTTTTTGGTTTTTTTAATAATTTGCTCTGTGCCTTTTATTAGCATTGAGCTCTTTGCCGGGATTACTTAAATCTTATATTCTATTTTTGAATATTTTAATTGTCCTGCTTGGAATTATTCCCAACTCCGGATTTACTGGATTAAGTACGGTCCTATATATGTATATATATATAAACACGAGTATCATATAAAATGTTCTATGACTCCGCCAGAAAGAAAAACCATAATACCTAAATATATTAATGGTGGAAACAGACGACCACTTCATATAAAACTAGAAAAACTAATTCAGTTTTATGTCTTAATTTCTCTCTCACCTCTCACTTTTGTATGGGTCTCACTTACACAGAAAATAAGACAGAAATCGTCTTTTGAGGGACTGGGTGAAGGCAATTAAACGTTCTTTCAATTCTGTCTATCTTTGAAAATCAGCAACCTTACAAAGTGGATTTCATCTTTAGGGATTAAAAAATAGTCCGTGATGACCACATCCAGACAGTAAATTGGTTGTGGAATCGATAATTGTCTCGTGTTTCAGTGTAGTCACCGTTCATTTTGACGTTGATGTTTTCCAGATTTCTTATTGTCTTTAATGTATGGGTTTCCCAATTTCAAACGTTAGTCCTTCTCATAACTTCATGTAAGGTTCAAATAATATTCGGGATTGGCATAGGTTTTTTTTTTGAATTTTTAACACTTGAAACAAAATTTCTCAAAAAGATTTTTATTGATCAACTTTGAAAAAACTGATAATGCATGATTAGTCTACCACATGTAGCTCCTAATCAAACAATATGATGTAATGCAGTTTTTCAATTTCAATGTTATACAACACTTATATTTTGTGCATGCTAAAACGTCACATTGGCATGGGGTTTTAAAATTTCAGGTTTTTAACACACATCATGTATATGTATATATATATACAAACAAATGCTAAGCGACATATACAATAAGGAGATAACAATAAATGAAAAAATAAACAAAAATAAATTTTATTGGAATTTCAAGGGCCCTTTCATCTGATTTTTTTCAAGCAAACCTATCAGATGTCGTTTAAAAACAACGTAAACATTAATTGATTAAAAGAGGGATGAAAATGAGTATGGTACAGCAAGACCAAGAGGGGGTGGAGAAAAAAAATTAATTAAAACCACCGTAAGTCAAGCAATAATTATCTCCTATTAAATTTAAAGAGTGCTTTGGATTTTGCTTGCACAGAGTAGGCCTGTAAAATAAGATTAAATGTTGTTTTGCCTCTATGCAAGATACCAAAGAACTCTTTATTTCCCAAAATTGTAAGAAAACAAACAATGCTAGGGGAGCATGTGAGTAGGGGTAGGGATGGAGACTATGATTTCTAGGGAGCCCGAGCTAGCCATATTCACCGACCGAGACGCACCCTACAATGCATCAACAGGTGCGTAACAATCACCAAAATACAACATTTGCTCTATGAGAACCTACTTAAAACCAGGTGAAATAAATGATTTGTTTAAAATGAAGACATATATGCAATTTGAGCAATGATGGGGAAGGGGAGAAAAAACCAAAATAATTGGTAAAACAATGATAAAACCCCGTTTGGTTAACCTCCAGTACCCCCCGCGTCTATGATGTGGAGAGCTGCTTACCTGTGTCCAAGCAGAGAGAAAACAAGCCGAGCTATCCCTATGGGGGAGTAGATCTAAACTAATGGGATAAAAGAAAGGCAGGGGAGGGCGCGGCGAGGAATGGGTGGTATGGATTACAGTAATGGGGTCCAAGATCCTAATAAAAGATGGGACAGGAGGAAGGTTAAGGTGATAAAAGAATGGGGATGGGGAGGATCTTTGAAACTAACAACTAAATGATGGGCCAATGACACATCTCAAACTACTAAATAGGCGGTAAAGGGGTACAAGAATTCGTACTGACTGGGGATGGGGTCCCAAAGGATCCAGACCATCGTTGCCATGCGCAGGAAGAGGAGTGAAGGATCACTCCAACGTTGCCCCCTTTCGTACGACCAGGCTTGCTGCATACATACATCTTTTGTCGTATATTATGCGGTCCAAACTTTTCTATCGCATCTAATTTTTACCCTAAGCTGATGCCTAAAGAACAAAATCAGATCACGATGAGAAAAGTTTGCACCGTCATACAATCCCTTCTTTCGCGTTTCCTAAATCAACATTCTAGCCACAGCTAGGATCGCGAGAAACACCACACATTTCTCACCTTGATACGGAGGATCAATATCATCCTCAACGTAACCAACGTCAAGCAGCACAAGCTGCTTGGAACTGATGCGAGCCGTACACTCTCCGACATAATACCAAAACGGACGAACTCACTCGCAGTAGTAGAAAGCGTGCAAAGCCGTTTCCTCTAAATCGGGCATGTCTGCCAAGCATTCTCTGAAAGCCCGGTCGTTAAGTGGCAACGCGTTCTGGGCATGTCACCAGGAGAGTGAGAACTCAGAGTTGTTCAAGAAGCTCGAGCCTGGCGCCCAATTCAATTGAGAGCGAATCTTCCGCAGTGACCAACCGAGTCGCTCCACGAGAGGATCCGAAGTGGAACCCACCACTAACTCCCGATTGAGTTCCTTTCGAGGCTGAGAAAGGTCACTGGACCGAGGAAGTCTATGGAGGGCCATACGGCACTCGATAGTGAACGATGCTTCATCCCTAGGCCTATGACGACCTCCAGCTTCGGGATTGGACTTTAGGCAAGGAAACGCGACTCTTACCTTTTCTTCCCGCACCGTGTCCCTCGACAAGGGTCGGCCCAACTAAACCAGTCTTTCAGCGAGCCACTGGCCCTCTAGATCGGGCAGCCCTAGATCCCCATTTCGAGGACGTTGGTAGCAGACCTGTCTACGGGCCATTGTGCTTCGACCTTTCCAAAGTAGTTCGGAGAAGGGTTGTCTCACCGCCACCCTGGGGAATTACGGACAAGTAGTAAAGGATCAAGGGAAAAATGTACACGGCGCACTTCTCCATCCTGCCCTTTAAGAACAATCGCCTTCGGAGCCAGGTAGCCAACTGCGCTTCTACTTTGGCCCGTACCTCTGACTGATTTGGCTCCAGCGGGAGGCCAGGCCCGAACCGCACCCCGGGGATGTAGAAGGGTTCGTACACTCTAGCGGAAGGGCCCTGGTAGGGAGATTCTACCCTTCAGGCATCCAAGCGCAGACCTTCGCTCTTATCAAAATTGATCTTGGCACCTCTCAACCGCCTTCTTCACAGCATATCCTAATGGCGAGACACAATGACAGTTATATCATCGGCATACGCAGAGACCTTCACCCTAACACAGCCGGCAAAGTGTCGTCTTTTAACCACACGAGGATCTCGCAAACCAGATGTATATTGTCTTGGATTGATCTTCCCTTCATAGTGTAGTTCTGCTCCAGTCCTATTAAATTACTGATAACAAGCTGCAAACGGTTAGCTAAGACCCGGGCCAAAATCTTTAACTCTGTGTTTAGCAGAGTTATAGCCCTGTAATCATCTAAGTCCTCCCAAACATGCCTGCAACCTTTCTTCAGCAATGTGATCACACTCTTGGTAACGCTGTCAAGAATGGCTCCCTACGCAAACCAATGGTCGAACATGTTCGTTGGAACAGGGACAAACATGAGCGACATCTTCAAGTACACTTCGTAGGGCAGACCATTGTCCCGGGAACTTGTTGAGGCTGACCTACTTCAACGCGTCACTGACTTTGCATTCAGTCACCAAACCCTCGCAGCTAGCTGCTTCCGCCTCCCCAAGGCAGAAGTCGGCTAAATAGCTGCGAAAATCCTAAACCAGGAGGTCAAAGTGATCACGAAAGTGCGCCCGAAAGGCGTTGCGCATCTCACGATTCGACCGTAGCGTGTACCCATCTGGGGACTTGACGAACTCGATGTACCGATGGGGAAACCTTCCTACTACTTCCTCACGCACGAACGTGTTACATTTTACGGCTTCGTAAGAAACTCTATTTAGCCTAGCTCTAACTACAAAACTCTTGTAACGCTCGCTAGCCTCGCGCTCAACGTCCCGCCTATCTAGATCTACCGCTTTAAAACTCCTTCTCTCTACCGCTCGGGAAAGTCTAAAGACTTCGCCTTCTTCGCTCTATCTAGTTTGAGCTGTCGGTCGTATTTGATGGCGAAATTCTTAATCCTATATTTAAGGGATCTCTACCACTTATTTCCGGTGACTGCTCTCACTAGCGCCCGCTGAATTGAACTGGCCAGACTAGGCCTATTGATTAACCACAGACTGACCCTAACAAGTTTCTAGTCTGTCTACCCAATCCAGTAGAACGTGGGACAAGTAATGAAGTCACTGCTTGCTCTTCTAACTAACACTCTGTCCAGATAAGACCGAATCTGGCCAGAGAGTGAATCTCAAAACCAAGTCCACATCTCCTGCGCTGGATGATCCAGACGAAACCTGTCGACCAAATCGTGCCCAGTCAGCCAGTCGATCAGGCTGCTTTCACACCTATCTTACCCACTAACACCCTGTCCGCCCCTATCAAACTTTGGATCAAGGATCGCATTCCAACCACCCATTAAAACTAACCGTTTCGAATCGTCAACGAACGGCCCCAACCGTTGGAAAAAGGAGCGTCTCTTGCCAACGCAATTTGGCCCATAAACTGCGACCACACGGAACTCGTAGCTTTTAACGGCAACATCAGCCACAACTTGCCGCCTCGTCGTCTGCAAAGACAAGATTGACAATCACATTAAGGCTGCATCCAACTAGCAAAGAGACCACAGTGCTGCAGTGGCTGCCGAATGCTGAAAAGACCACAAAGTTGCTCTCCGGCACCCGACAGTCCTCTGCGAAAATGTAGTGTGTCTCTTGCACAGCAGCAACATTTACACAGAGGTTCGAGAGTTCACCAAGCAAGTAAGCACACTTGCTTGGATCCCTCAGTCCTCAAACTTTCAAGATGGCAACATTTAGAGTCATTCTGACCAACTTACCTACTCAGTGTACACGATGATCCGGAAATCCTCGGGGGTGAGGAGGCCAACGGCCTGTCTCAGGGAGCTGGCGCTGAGTTCAGTGGTAACTCGACCATCCCTGGACACTACTCCAACATCCATGGGGAACCGCACCTTTAAATCTCTGTAAAACGAACAGGGTGAACATAAATCAGGACCATTCCTGTACAGTACGACAAAATTTTCTTTAAGGACAGGTGTTTCAATTACGCCAGCCTCGCGCCAGCGTCGGTTTCGCTAGCTTTTTCCAAGAACTTCCACACGCCCTGGGTTCGGCTGCCAACCGAGTGGACAAAGGTGGTCACCATGGGTGCATCCTTGAAATTATTCGGATTTGAAACCTTTTTTGTCCACTTTTTCAAGTTCTTGCAAGGGCTTTAGTATCTCCCGGAGCAGAAAATCGGAGATGGACTCCAGGACCGTAGAACACAGTGCCACTGCTGCCTGAATGGAGTCTTTATTGTCAAGCGGCGAGATCGATTTGGTTCTACGCCGACTTTTAGGGTCTGTAGATGGTATTCGTAATGCTCTATCCTCTGATTGTGTCCATGTTGCAGTCTGTGAGTGACGGAACAGTTCTGGTGGAGAGAGAGAAGGAAAAGTGAGTGAAGGGAAGGATGGCTGATTTGATAGGCTTGTGAATGAGTTTCTTGTTGGATGGGAATGTGTTGGGATTGTTTTTGAGGGGGATATTGTTGATATTCTCCTTAAATGTTTTTTGTTTTTTTTGGTGGGGGGGGTTCTTGAATGGAGGATTGTTGGGACTCTTCTTGAATGGGTTTCTTTGGGATTCTTCTTACTGGGCTTGTTGGGGTTGGGAGGTGGGAGTGGTTTTTGTTCTGGTGTGGCAGAAATTTTTGGCATTGCCTTTCCCACTGTCCCTTCTCTTTAAAATTTGATATTCATCCATAGGGATGTCCTTACTAGTCTAGTTCTTTTTAGGTCTTGGGTTGACGATATTCCTTGGTACTGGTGTGAGAGTCTTTTACATTGCTTGTGGAAATGGAGCGGTCTTTTGAGGAGAGGGTTTAGTTATATTTTTGGTCACCGGTGCAGGTTCCTTAGATACCGGTGTAATTGGTTTCGGATCTCTCAGTGTGTCTTCGGCTTTTGGGGGAGTGTCGCATTTTCTTCGCCACTGTTGTGATGCTGACAAAGGAAAGACATGGGAAACGCAAAAAGGGTGATAAAGAAAACATATATATTCAAGTAACAGAAACAAGATACTAGTGGACCTGGTTAAAAAATAGTTAGATGATAAGATGCTGAGAGTCCAGTGGGGTAGTGACTATCCGTCCACTACGCAGATGGTATCACACGTGATTGGGTCACGCTGATTTGTTTAACTCCGTCTAACGCTCTCGTTGACGTGTATTTATGGAGGAAGGCGAGTCCATTTTGTAGGGAGTACAACATCCCCCGAGTCACCTGAGTCCATCCGTCTTCCGTACTTGGCAGATTTTCCGCCTCTGAGATCTCTTTAGTGGCGTCGGCTTCCGGTGGTTTAGGCAGCTGTGTAGTCTACGCCTCTTTTGGGTCTCTCTGAGAGCAGATTTTTGCAATGTGGCCGACCTGCTTACAGTTCCAGCAGTGCGGCCGCCTGCTCTCTACCACCACTATCATTTGTCTATCTCTATGACAGATAGTATCAGAGATGGCTTGAAAGCCTTCCCTGTCAAGGCAGACCCGAAACACGTAGTCTCCATGAGCAGTCCCAGCGGCGGCTCGCAATAGCGATATGTCTTCGACGCAGTCGTACTCACTAAGGAAAGAGGCCACAATTTCTCCTGTAACTATTCCGATAGTAACCGGAAGAACTTCGTAGAGATACAAGTCTCTGCCAGCTTCGTCGCTTGTTCCTTCGTTGGCAGCAGCACATCCCACGTTGCAAAACTCCTTTTGCAAAAATATAGTCCTGAAATGCCTGCAGTGCGAAGGAGATCCTCAAAAAAGACCTTCTTAAGCCCTGCAAATCTTCTGTTTTTGATGTCAAAGACTACCAGTGAAACAATCCCAGGCTCCAGTACGTTGGCAACCTCAGGGATGGGCAAGATGACGTTGTCCTGAAAATAAGAGGTATATTTGCCCACCCTGTCTTTTCGTAATTCTCTGCAGTCTTTTATTTGACTTTCCAGGAGGCTGGCGTTACCGTGAGGCTTGGAATTTCTACTGGCCTTTGTCCTGGTTGAATTGGACTGGCGGAGGGAGTAGTTTCATTGGTTCCTTTAAGCGAAGAGACTGGAAGAGCTGGCCAATCAGTGTTTGCCGCTAGTTCTTCCGACTTGGTTGTGAACGCTTTCAAAGTTGGTCGGGAGGCTGTTGTATCTGCTTCCTTTCGTCGACCATTAATAGGTCCTGAAAAGATTCCAACGGGAGGCAACCAGGCGGGGCAGCGTAGTTTTGAGTGGTCAGGTGAAATTAACTAAGTAAAAAAAAAAAAAAAGTAAAAAGACTAACTAAAACTGGATCATCGAAAAAGCCTAATGAGGAGGACTAATGAGCCAGCCGTAAAGTTATTTATTTCTTTTTAGAAATAAATACACATTCGCGGCCGTCAGTTGCTAATGAAGTCTGACAACTGGACCTAGTGTGAAGGAAATAGCTTGCGTCCAGCTGTCAGCCAAAAGAAAAAATGGCAGTAATCCAAGAAAAATTCTGCGCTCTTAAACAAGTGTTCAAAGAAAGACACCGAAGCACTCATCATTATAACTAACCGCACAACTATTTATATCATTTAAATGCTCGCAGATGGCAGAATCGGACAATTTTGAAAACCCGGATGTTGTACGGTTACGGATGTCTCTAGGGACATGATGCTTAACCCTAACCTCAAAGCGTTGGGAAGTGCGCCCTATATATGTAGCGTTACAGCAACATTGAAGTTTACAAATTGTTCGAACCATTTTTACAACTCGAACTGCATTTCGCTCTACTCATAAGGATGTGCTCCCTATCTTCCAACAAAGTAATTTAATTTATAGATTTCAATGTTGCTGTAATGTTACATAAATAGGGTGCACTCGCTTGAGATTAGAGTTAAGCAGCATGTCCCCAGAGACATCCGTAACCGCACAGCATCCAGGCATTCAAAATTGCTCGATTCTGCCATCTGTGAGCATTTGAATGATATAAATAATTGTGCAGTTAATTATAATGATGAGTTCTTTGGCATTTTGCATAGATCTAGGACAAAACAACATTTAATCGTCCTAGAGGCACTTTACATCTTATTCTACTGGCCAACTGTGCAAGCAAAATTCAAAGCAATCATTAAATTTAAAAGGAGATAATTGTTGCTCGACTAGAGGTAGTTTTAATTCATTTTTTCCCTTCTACCCTGTTCTTTCTGTACCATTTTCACACCTCTTTTAATTAATCTGTTTACATTGTTTTTAAACGACTTCCGATTGGTTCGCTTGACAACTGTCGGATGAAAGGGCCCTTGCGCTTCCAATAATTTTTTTCCATTTATTGTTATCTCCTTATTGCATATGTCACTTAGCATTTGTTTGTATAGATTTACATGTACAACGAGCCGCTGCAGTCATCGGCCTCCATGTCAATGCACACAAGACGGAATATATGTGATTTAATCCAACAGACGACATCTCCACACTAAACAATAACTCTCTGCAACTAGTTGACAAGTTCATCTACCTAGGGAGCAGTGTCTCATCAACTGTGACAGACATCGACACGCGACTAGCAAAGGCATGGATAGCTATCGATAGCCTATCGGTCATATGGAAGTCAGACCTGACCGATAAAATGAAATGCAGTTTCTTCCAAGCAGCGATCGTTTCGATACTGCTATATGGATGCACTACATGGACGCTAACTAAACGTATGGAGAAAAAGCTTAACGGCAATTACACAAGAATGCTGCGTGCAATTTTGAACAAGTCTAGGAGACAGCACCCCACAAAACAGCGGTTGAACGGCCACCTACCACCCATCACGAAAACTATCAAAATTAGACGAACCAGACATGTGGAACACTGCTGGAGAACTAGGAACGAACTCATAAGTGATGTACTCCTGTGGACCCCTTCACATGGACGAGCAAAAGCAAGACAACCAGCTCAAACCTACATACAGCAGCTCTGTACCGATACGGGATGTAGCCCTGAGGACCTGCCAGAAGCAATGGACAATAGGGAGGGGTGGTAAGAGAGGGTCAGGAATATCCGTGCTGATAGAGTGACATGACGATACATATATATATATATATAGTTACGTGGTTTGCTATATTTATAAAGAAAGAGTGCTCAATATCGGTGATAGAGCATGTGACCTCGCATGCATGCGTAAGACAACTCAATCACATAACACACACACACACACATACACACACACACACACACTCAGAATGTTTCTGTTTAGAATGACAAAAATCTGATTTTATAGTCTGGATCACATCTGATGAACCGACACAAATCCCAACACTCGTCTTCAAATCATAACGGAAAGGTTATATGCTATATACTACATATTCATAAAGAAGAAATATGCTTATAGAAAATTTATTATATAATATATATGTGTGTGTGTGTGTGTTTGTGTGTGTGTTTGTGTGTTGATGTGTATTTCTTTCTCTACCTCTTTCACTCTATATTAAATGTGCATTATATATATATATATATATATATATATATATATATATATATATATATATATATATATATATATATATATACGAGGTAGAAAAAACGGGAAAGACATAGACAAAACATAACTAAAAATCAAGTGTAAGTTGGCTGTTAAATAGATTTATTTGCCTCTGTTATAAGACTTTCTAAATCAACATTAATATCAATTGACAAGAATGAATAATTTTCAAGATTGATAGACGAAAAGAAGAACGCAAACTTAAAAATAAAAACCGCCTATATCTAAATTTAATAGTGATTTTACAAAATATTTGTCTGAATTTTTCAAATAAGCCATTATCATTTCACACGTTCTTCAAATCCTGACCGTTTCTAATTTTTTTCGAGGGGTCGGGGTTCTGTCCGGGTTAGCAAACTTGTTCTTAACTTTCTTGATTAGGCCTAGTTCTCATTTTTGGTGACTAGTGCCGCTTTTCTTTTCGAATATCCACAATATAAAGAAGAATATGCACAGAAATTAATTGTGATCCCCTTAAAATTTATACACCTATAATAAAAAAAAATGCCTCCTATAAGTTGGTTGGGCGAGAGGAACTTTTCAGAACATTTGTATCACGTACTGATGGATTGTATCCGATAAATATAACCTTAAGTTTTACTTTTTGGATTTATAAAAGTGAATCAGAAGTTTAGGAATATTTTAGTAATTTATTTGTTTTATTCTTCAAGTTACACTAAAATCAGGTTAACATTCAAAATTGAGGCTATCATTTTTCACTTTCTGTCAAATCTCATCTTTTTGTCCTTCAAAACGAAGGACTTCTTCACAGAAGCTTCCAACTCCTCTTGATTTTTAAGGCGTTGCAAATTATGCAAAGTGAGCCATGGATGGGAACAAGTAATAATCCGAAAGAGCTAGATTCGAACTATATGCTTTGTGTAACATCACTTCGATTCCTTCAAGTGCCGGGAGCTTATTCCGAAAACTAGGACATATGCAAATACTGCAAAACTTTTGACTTGCCCTAGTACTTTTATACTTTATGCATTTATGCGTGAGTTGAAACACATGCGCGAATATTTGTTTCAAATATAACAGGTCTCCTTGGTAGCAATCACTTGTTAGTTATGTCAATGACATCATCATAATAATCACCACATTAACCGCATCACCCTTAACAACGCAGGTGAATGCAAACAAATATAAAATCTACAATTTCTACTTTCACTTTCATTATGGCAAGTTAATTAGTTTACATAGAAGAACAACGACCGCGAATCTTTCTTCATCGTCGTACATGTCAGTAGGGATACATTTCAATAATAAAAAAAAAAAAAAGTCGCCACTTTTTTCTTTATTTTTAATGTTTGAAGTGTGTCTTTTTCTAGCGATTCACTGTTGCCGAACAAATATAAACATTATAGAGTGATCTTTATTTTCTTCTTCAATTAATGCCGCTATGATTTTTCCTTTTTACAGACGCTCGTAGTAGTAGTAGTAGTCATGCATTGAATAATAATAAAAAATGTAGTATTAGTTGTGATATCAAAATTTTGAGGTTCGTCGTTTGGTTATGGTTAACAATTTAGTTTGACGGACTATTGATATTTAGTGTGTTTATTCTTCACTGGGGTGCCAATTTTGATCCATAACTAAATTATGTCAAAAAATATTCCTACTGCTTGAATAACTACTGATAGAATAAACTAAAATGTTTCTTTTTTATTAGACTTTGCTTTAAATGACTTCATCAAGAAATATCACTTATGATTTTATGATTGCGTCTGTAACATTAATATGCATTTTATTATTTTTGCATGTATATTATTACTACAGCTGCCATATCAACATGCATTTTATTATTTCTACTGTCATATCAACATGCATTTTATTATTTCTAATGTCATATCAATATGCATTTTATTATTTCTACTGTCATATCAACATGCATTTTATTATTTCTACTGTCATATCAACACACATTTTATTATTTCTACTGCCATATCAACATGCATTTTATTATTTCTACTGTCATATCAACATGCATTTTATTATTTCTACTGTCATATCAACATGCATTTTATCTATTACGACTGTCATATTAACACGAATTTTATGATTGTTATATACCGTACCAATGAACATTAATGGATAGGTCCCATTCCTCACATATACGTTGGACATTATTGTTGGACATCCTCGAGCCTCAGTGGGGTCGTCCCCCAGGCTCTAACCATCCTTGGAGGGACTAAGTTTATCGCCTAGTGCATAAGGTTACAATGCCAACGGGGCCCTATGTATTTCTGGAGCCACCCTACGCCGGACCCAACTTAAAAAAAGGTCTTATGCCGTACTCACCCGTTCGATTGGGAGAACGGCAAATAGCGTTATATACTGACTAAGTTCACCGCAAGTAGTGGGTTACCTCCTTCGCGCCAATAGAGAATATTGGATTTTATAAATGTTATAAAGATTTCCATTTCATTTCCAACTTCCGTTTGGGTTATTTCTCTTTCAGTAACCTTTTGTTAGGTTACAATATGATTACGACTCTCATATTAATATTTATTTTGTTATTACGGTCGACATTTCAACATGCATTTTATTATCATGACTATCATATCAACATGAATTTTTAATTCACAAGATTAGCGTACTTGTATTCGTTGGTTTTAACACTGAAAAGAAAAGAAAAATAAGACATTTTGACATATTATGATGTTGTTGTTGGCGGTATTTTTTTTGGGGGGGGGTATTACAGGAAAATTAAAACTGCAGCTCAAATTCAATAAACTTTCCTGTCGATGGGGCTTAGAATATGCTAAGTATATTCCCCCTTCTTCAAAAAGAGGTATGCTGGGGATAACAGCAAACTGTAATTCTGAAGATCTGAGGAATGTGGAGTACACTTTCCTAACCATTATTACTCCGCTTTGAATTGGACAGTTAGGGCCCCATATGTGTCAAATAAATCTTTTTAAAAAGGATTTGTATTAGATAAGAACAAATAATAATGTATCACTGAAAATTATTTGTATTCAGAATATTTTACTTGAAGCTATAATAGTTTACTGAGGAGAATTATCAGTTACGTGAAAGTATTTAACTCTTTGTAAACAAATGAACATTATGAAATAATATTATTAATTGAAACTTTATAATTATTTGTATCAGATAAAAATATTTGAAATCATATAAATGTGTACAAATTATTTGTATTAGATACGAATATTTGATATTCTATAACTGTGGGCAAAAAAAGTTGAAGAAACAATTGCACAAAAACGTACGTATTTCTGTACAATGAAAGTAATTTTCTAACCTCTAAGCATAAAATAACCCAAGACGTGTTGATAGAATCAATCACTCAAACCCAGTAATGATTTGTACAGTTTATAGAGTAAGTCTTGAGAATAATTTAACTTTGTCAGAATTTGTTTGCAAAGTTATTGGAGGTTCCTCGTGGAATGATTCTTCACAATCTACCTGGTGGAGCTGATACTACCCCGGGAAAAATTATAATTTCTCGTAGTAGTCCAGAAAATCAAATGATTGCTATAAACAAATATTCCCAATTCGACCAAGTGAAAGCAATAATTGATGAAAGGTGACCGGGAAAAGCATACTATTCTATCAGAATAATGCTAAAAACTGTCAAATCCGGAATACTGACAATCAGTTAATATATTTCCTAACAAAAACTTCTTCAATGGAAATAAAATTGAGGAAGATTCATGAAAGTTTTTTTTTTATTTGGACGAAGACTTCTTTAGAGAGGATATTCGCGAGTTTCTATAAAATAGAAGTTAAAAAAAAAGAAAAAGTTACTTTGATTATATGAATAATTTTTCTTAGTTTTTACCTACTTTGCATGAATATAGGAACGAGAATATCCATGAAAGTATCGATGGTGAAAAGAAAAGTGTATAATCCAAGGAGTAATCAGATGTGAACAGCTCTTCTACCTTACCTTTACCTTAGATCGAACATCCTCAATATACACTGGCGAGTAATATGATGCTATCTTAGACTCCAAACATACTCGAATTAGAAATTGAAGACTGAATATATTACAGAAGAAATTAAGTGAATTTATTAGTTTTTCAATTGACTTACAAAGAGAAATGATTTGCTACAAAATTAAATAAACTTAGAAAAACCGAGAAAAAAGTTCTATTTTTATTAAATAAACGATTCTCAGCTTCTCCGTGATTAAAATAAGGAGATAAACACGGTATATTAAGATTGTCTGCTGAGTTTCAATAGTATGGTGACCTGTACTGTGCCTCAACTGGTTAACCCAATGCTCTTCACTGTGGAGACACGCGCGACACCTTTAATAGTTGAGCCAAAACACTTCATCCTTTCGAAAGTTCTCTGTTAAATTTAGATTTTTCCTTTGTACAGAAATGATTTATTGATGGAAACAAAAGAAACTTTTTCAAACGTCGCTCACGCTACGATAGAAACTTAGAGAAGCGACTTTGCCAAACAATGCTGATATAGTTAACGGCTTAACAATATCGATAAGAGAGATTGAATTGTTTGATTTGAGGTCTCCAACTGTCTTTGAAAAGAATCCAAAATGTCTTGAGGCTTTAGGGCAGCTACAAGCAGTACACTACCAGAAGTTGTTAGAAAAACGAGTTCTTCTGATAAGAACCTAGCAAGAAAAAAAAGTAAAGTTTAAAAGATGAAGATATGTCTCCAGTCGTCTTCATTCAAGTGCTTTTTCTGCGCTTACATTTATGTGTCTATATCAGTATAAATAGAAGTTGATGCATACACTTTAATTACTTTTAGAGTGTATCTTTCGCATAGTTTAACTACCATCCAAACTTTAATATCTAAGACACTGTCGAATCTTACAACTATGTTATTATTACATAAAAATCCTACATAACTAAACTTACTTTCCCTTTCCTTATAATAAAACACATGGTTATTTTCATTCAGTTAAAAGAGATTATCTCTTTTTCTGGCACTCTTACATATGATGTTACCCTAGGTGATGTTATTCAGTTCCATCAGCAGCAGCTCAACTTTGTGATCAGAGCTTTGTACACTGTGCATGTAAATCTTCACGTTCTTTAAATTAATATCCTAAAGAAATGAGGATTTGAAAATTCAAACAACAACAACAACAACAACAACAAGGTCTTTATTTGAAGAATGAACTGCAAAATTTAAGATTGACTTGAATTCAATTTCAAAAGTTCTCTTTCGCCAAATTTTAAGAGGTGCAAAATGCAGTAGTAAAGACACGTTTACAACTTGGAAGAATTCCCGTTTTTAATTAGAGAGATCATATTTCCATATGATTGTTAGCCTGTCAATCGAATTCTATGCCTTATCAATGAGAGTGTTGACATCGCTTTCCGTAGATGAGATATTACTACCTTGATATATGCACTGGTGTACTTACTTACCAATGAGGATACGGTACCATCTTGATTAAAACCCATGAATTATGTTTTATCTAAGCTTATGTAGAGGCCAATGCCTCTTGCTGCCTGATTCAGACTATGTAGCAGATATTTGGCTTCAGCGGGTGTACTTGCAAAAACGTGAGATCATGTATAGTTTGTATCAACAGTAGATTTTGCCAAGATATTATCTATTTTTTGCCTTTTTAAGACAAGATCATAAGGACAATCAAAGAATACTTTAGTAACCCTTCGAAAATTAAAAAAAATATCACCAACAGTCACTCCACTAGTGATGTTCCAGATATAATAACTGAAGAAATAGTATGTGAATTTAAGAATATGGACCGAAGAAAAGTTCTGCGCCTGGATAGCCTGGAAATAGAAATGAGAAAAATGCAAGGAAATTTCACAAAAAAAGGACCCAGATCATCTATTTACGTAGAGTTTATCTTTAAGAAAAAGTCTCAAAATATGTGTCTATAAAGAGTGATTGAAATGAACAAGAAAAGCAAAAATAAAGACATTGAAAGAGTTAGTCAAGATGATAGAATTTCATCTAAATTATTTATCACATGTTTTGACAGCATTTTTCAGAAAATGAGCAGAGAAAGAATGGGAGTAAATATCAACTGAGATCATATTATGTATTTTTGGTTTTGCTGAAGACATAAAACTAATTGAATAATCAGACGAATTCAAATTGATGTTAAAATAAATGATGTTTTAAGTATCGAGAGTTTTACTCTAACATTCCTAAAACAATCATAATATACATTAAATTCAAAGAGAATTTTAAAAATACAAATATTTAGGACATTATAAACTTAAAGGAAGATACAGAAAATGAAATTTTAAAAAATGTATAACAACTGAAAATTCTTCGGGAATAATTTTTAAAAAAAAGAGAGACATAATGACGGGCACTTACCAATATTATTAAAGCGTGGAGATAAAAAAAAAAACAATAAGTAAATGACATCAGCGCCAATATTTGGTTTTGAAACGTGGAACTTAACAATTTCACTAAAAGAACAAACTTCGAGTCACAAAGAAAGCAATGAAAAGGACAATGTCAAGAATAATTTTAAGAGACAAAAAGAGATCAAGATTGATCAAAGAGATATCACAGAAATGCTTAAAGAACAAGGAAAATTATACTGGAGAGTGTATAGCTAAAAAAGAGTATAACAGATAAGGCAAATGGTTAGTAGAATGGTGGGTAGTAGGTGAGGATTTGACAGCTGATGAAGAAATGATATATTTTTGACTTGGAAAAATCACATATTTCGCATCAACCCATCAGTTTACAACCTTATTTGTTCTTAATATATTATACGCATACATCAATACATACACACACACATACATACATATATATATATATATATATATATATATATATATATATATATATATATATAAACTGTGGAATATACTGTGTGCATAATAATGCAAATACAGATTCAATTATCGATAAAAATGTGGGTATAACTATGAAGATAGTATTCAAAATGAAATGAGCATCAAAAACTTTACATCTTTTATGAACATGTAAAGAAAAAACACAAAAATTGATGGTTTTATTTTTTAAGTTGATGTCTCTTTCATCATCCATTAGAAAAGCGAGATGAAATTTCGCAATGTACAATAACCTCAAAGTTAATGTATTTCAATTGCTTGACGCTAAAGATATTCTCGTTGATATTTTAACATATCTAAATTTATGTTCGACACATTAATGACGTTTGTACGCATGTGCAAAACTGATTTTTCAACATGTGCGCTTTAACATGTGTGCGATATTCATTTAATTTTACAATTTAATGTCAATTTTAGAAATTCAAAACATTTTTTATTTTGCAGTTTTCATTCAAATCGTGAGTATTTTCTTCCAATGAGAAAAGGTTTTACACATTTCTTGTAAACTGGCGGTCGAGCAATAAAACTTGTCTATTCAGAAAGAGAAAGTAATTAATTCATGTCATACGTATTCGCCAGAAATAGCATATTAGGGAGTATCACGAATATTTTCATTCTTTTTGTTTATTTACTTAAAATTCACGGAGGAAATGAAATTGACTTTGAGAAACCCTGTATAATTTAAAGTTTATATAGTATTCTCTATGTATGGTATATTTTGATGATTCAAACTGTTTGGGATGTTTTCGAATGTTTATACATCTAGATATCTTGTTTGACACAGATTTAACGTAAATGTTTTATGAATATTGGGTACGTTGTTCTTTTTAATTCCAAATACATATTCTTGTAGTGATTGTGTATTCTCCTTGAAAAGCAAAGAAACAAGGGCCATCTATTCATTTTTTGCACTATCGTTAACAAGATTGGTTGGCCGGTTGGTTTTACGATATCTCAACCCTAGTTGGTATATCAAATGCCGGAGTCTGTTTAAATATTATGTTCTCAATCAGCAAAAATTATATCAACTTAAAAATATTTCTTCACGATCATTTTAGATAGGTAAAGATTTCATATTGAGTTTCAACTGGAATGTTTATTTTAAGACTTTGAATCAAAGAAAGAAAGAAAGAAAGAACTGAGCAACGAATGTCAAAACTTCTATGTACGTTTGAAGAGGTGAAAATCTTAATGCTCAACAAATGTAAAATCGCCTTTTACGGAGCAATGAATATTAAATTCTTTTGACTTGATATAAATTTTTATCAATAATGGTATCATTCAAGCAATTAATGAAGATGAAAGTGGCGAAATAACATTGGTTATGAAGATACTCTCTCTCTCTCTCTCTCTCTCTCTCTCTCTCTCTCTCTCTCTCTGCTCAATGAATATGCCCTAAAATCGTAATTGAACTATTTCAACAAATATTTACCAACCCACCGCATATTAGCTTTTCCTTACATAAAAGAAAATATTTCAAAGATTTGTTTGCAACTAAATCAGTTGCTAGGTTTCTTTGTTTTCTAATCCAAATTAACCCAACGTAATAATCCTTATTATGATTAACAAATAAGAAAATACAGACTTTTTTCATGTAGTCTAAATATTGGCATAAGATAACATCGATATTTGAAACTGTTCCTGACATTTAGCAAAAAAAAATGTTGATTGGTAATATTTAATAGTTAATATTCTGAATCATTTTCAAAAGATAAATTCTAGAAAATTATATTCGATTGATTGCACTGTTTGCTATTTTTTATGTTATCTAACTTTAAGAGAGTTTAATTTTAAGTAGCTTCATTTAAAAAATCCTTTTGATTTTATAACAAATATCTAAATAAGTGTGCATATTTGTTTTTGTTTATGTTTGTTTGCCTTTACTTTTGTTTTTTCGTTAGAATTTGCTTAATTTTGTTTATTTATATCTTGTTTTGTATTGGAGACAAAAAAAAAGAAATATTTTCGACATGTTCAATCATTTTTTAAGAAAGGTATAAAATTACTGTGAATGTCGGTTGAATGATTGAACATGTCAAAATTATTTGATGAAATGTTCTGTTGGAGATTTGATGGTATGTGTCTACTCTACTTTTCACCACTTACAGGATGTAACACATGGTTAATTTTTAAGCGGGTTTGAATTTAGATTATATGTACTTCTTGACTGGTTGCCTAACCAAGGTTTTAAGAACCCAATCTGACTTACAATCTATCAATTGTTGGGAGATAAATGAATTCCTACTTTTTCAAAGGGCATTAGTGCAAAGTGAAACACTAAAAAACCTCGTCCCGGATTTGAACTCGGGTTGTTGATTCTATTTTCTACGACGATAACCGTTACGATAAGCGTGTTTCTGTATTTATATACGGCATATACAAGTATACACAGTGTTTTCTAAGGTGTTTCTTGACTGAAGAGGTCCAAGCGTAACATTTATTTGTTCAATGTTTTATCTCACTCACCAAAAATCTGAAATTCTTCTTCTTCTTCTTCTTCTTCTTCTTCTTCTTCTTCTTCTTCTTATATATATATATATATATATATATATAAATGGTTACTGCAGTTTAACAAAAAGCATTAATTCATCTATACAAGCAATCAGTAAACATCTAAGTCCTGAATGCCTAAAGTGAATGTTTTCAGTCTTAATAAAAACATAAGCATTTCCCACCGTCTTTCCATTTATTTTCTCGAGGGAATGAGACATTTGTAGGAGGCGTGACAAACTACTAACATTCTTAAGTCAATGAAACACGTGATCTAAATTAAAATTCGCTAATTGGTTTCTATAACGTCATCAACAGTTAATTTTGTTTCACCAAAGTGAACATAAACTGCTTGTATGTTTCTGAAGTCACAATTTGCTTATTTTTTCTTCCGTCTTTTGGCTTGGTTCTGTTGTGTTTTATGATATATCAACCTTTGTAGGTTATTTAATACCACGTCCTCTTTATACATATATATTAAAGAGATATGATTTGGTTTGGTTGGGTTTTATGGCATATCAACCATTGTAGGTTATTTAATACAAATCCTCTTTATCCATATATATCAAATATATTTGATTTGTAAACATATTTTGTTTATAAAATTTTTAGCCTGAGCTCCTTTTTTAGCACACAGTGAAAAGGTTTCAAGTATTTCTATCGTACACGAATAATTCTATTTACAACAGATCATTTTTTTACACAGTTAAATGCTTTCATGTATTCTTATGCCACGCAAACAATCTAATATTAATCATTTGTTGACACACAGTTAAATGGGTATACATATATGATTTTTAAGTAAATAAATGATTTCAATAATTACGATCTAACTCAAATATTTTATTCAGAAATAATTATTTGTTTGTAGACAGTCAAATGGTTCCAAGTATTCAAATGTAATACCAACAATTCAATTTAGTCACATAGATGAAGGGTTTAGATTATTGCAAATTAATACTAATAATTCAATTAAACTTCAGTTATTTGTTTGCACACAGTTGAATAGTTCCACTTATTTCTACATATCACAAACAATTCAATTAGACAGTCATTTGTTTACACACAGTTTAAATGGTCAAACAGTTCTATTTGATCCATAGGTAGAACCCTATCAGGTGCTACGACACAGGGTTAAAGTCAACCCGCGACCACTGACAATGAAGGGTACTCCACATTCCACAAAGCTTTAGGACTGGAGCCTCACCTTCAGGACACACTTTGGGGACTCTTACCTCTCGGCAGAGATATATTCGGTGTATTCTACAGCCTCAGCCGACTGGGCTGTCCTACTATTGGTGTGTGCACGTGAAATATACTAAAATGCAAGAATGAGTTTTGCAATATTTTGGTACGAGCTAGTTTGTTTTGCGTATATTACGTGACCAATGTCGTTCAAACCATGGCAATTACTCACTGTGATTGGTAGTATCGTGGTAGTTGGTGTGCTGACACGTTGTACATTGCTTCACTCTTTGGGTGATTTGAAAGCCTCAGCTCTGATAAACGTGCTCCGTAGTCTAATTCGTGAACTTATGCTTTAAAAGTTCGAACTGAGCTATGATGCCGTGGAAGCAACCAAAACATTTGTTGTGTGAAAGGTAGAGACACAGTTGATCACAGTACAGTAGCCAGATGGTTGAAGAAATTTTCTCAGGTTGAAAAAAACCTCGACGATCAGGCCATAAAAGTATGGGTTCCGATGCAGTACTCCAAACCATAGAGGCAAATCCAGAGAGAAGCATTCAGAGAGTATCAGGCGTGCTTAGTATCTCACAGTCCAGAATGGTTCATCTCCTTCACGACCTCGGCAAAATCATCCAGAGCTGATGAATTGTGCCTCACGTACTACCAAAATATTGCAAAACTTTTGACTCAGCATAGAATGTTCCATTAAACAATTGGTATATCAATGTATCACAAAGATAAAATAAATAAACAAAATGCTAACAGGAACTCATTTTCTAGGAGTTTATGCCTCAGGTAATAAAACTAATCTCAAATTACCTCAAGTAAATAATCTTTGCTTTTAGATTTAAGTGTGATATTTGTCACTGCCTCCCACCAGACAGGACTTGACACAAGGTCAAAAGCCTGATTAAAGTGGGGATAAAGGAGAGGGGAAGGTCAGGAACGAGCCGAGACTCGAACCCACTAAATGCAATGTGGGTCTTTTGGATTTAATTGTATTTAGTTTAGACATCTACTCACTAGACTGTCAGTTGATTAATGAATTAATAGATGCTCTATCATAATTAGTAAATGGTTTCTTTTTTAGGCTGTGAAAAAGTAATATCAAATAAAATAAATAAATAAATAACAATAAAGAACTAAAAGAAAATAAATACATTTTCCCATTATGCTAAAAAAAAATTTTAAATCTAAAAAGTTTTTAATGATCTGTCAATTTTTATGATCTCTCCTCCTCAAAGAAGATAATAATTATCTTTTCACTTCCTAGCGTATCACAATCGAACGTGTTTTTCAGGAACTCTCATCGAGGTGTCTTGAAATAAGTACAAGTTTAGCTATTAGGCTTTTCCAACTCAGTACAAGACTGACTTGATCTCAGCCATTATTACTACTCCTACTATTATTATTATTATTACTATTATTATAGAGCTTTTCATATCAGCGTTAGCTGATGGTTTTTCACTGGAGTCTGGGTGACAGCAAGTCTCCTCAAGTATCCAGGACTCTTCTCAGTATTCTGGCCGTTCTCCAAAATGCTGTCGTTTGGATGGTCTCTACCCGTCCGCCAACTTCCAAGTCATCCAGTCACTTTAGTAATCCTTTAGTTACCGTTCCAAATGCACCAATTACAATTGGTATAATTGTCACCTGCATGTTCTACAGTTTTTTCAATTCACTAGCAAGGTCGAGGTACTTATCCTTCTTTTCACATTCTTTCAGTTTTATTCTGTGGTCAGCCGGGACAGCAAAGTCGATATTTTGCAAGTTCTCTTTTTTTTTTTGTTGATTGTTATTAAGTCTGGTCTTCTGGCCGGGATTAGGTGATCTGTTTGTATGTTAAAGTCCCATAGGAGTTTATGCGTGGCATTTTCTAGGACAGGTGCTGGGTTGTGCATATACCATTTGTTAGTATGGTCAAATTTAAATTTTTTGCACATTTCCCAGTGTATCACCTTGCCGACCCAGTCGTGTCTCGCCTTATACTCCCTCTGTGCTAATTTGCTGCATTCGCTTATTATATGATGGTTTCATCTCTGTCACCACATAGCCTGCATTTGCTATTTTGTTGAGTCTTATCTATTCTCGCTTTGATATGATTGATTCTTACGGCGTTGTCTTGTGCTGCTATTATTATTATTATCATTATTATTATTATTAACTTACTTCTGCACCTACACCTAAACAGAAAAGGATAACGAGTATACAAAAAAGACATTTAGAACTTTGTTTACCTTAAACTTTACAAAAAAGAAGGAATAAATGGTGTGTAGTAAAAACATAATTTTTATTGCTTCATTCATTTATATTTGGTTTATATTTGAATACTTACTAACGCCTATTCATTTTCCAACTTAAAGCGCATAAGACCTTGATTAGTTGTTGTATTACAATGTTTCGATGACCTTTCAGTCTTCCACACAAAATTAAAGTGGTCTGAACGAATCCCTTTATAATTGCGACAAAACATTGTTTCAAGCGTGTATTTTGCTCAGCTTTGTTTAATCTTGCATACAACTCTCAGATCATTTACAGTACCTATTGTTATTAAGTGGTCATTAATTGTAAAGCGGACTCAACTTCGATGAGCTTATGGGAATCAAAGCTTTCAGTGTGACTTGACCGTAATTCTTAGACGTGTTTTTTGTTGCCATTAATCAGATGACATTTTCTTTTCAACAAAGTAGCTTTCTTTCTTTAGAAAAACTGCTAATGGCTGCTATCGAAACAAGATATCTCTAGTTGTAATAATATGGCTTCTTTGTTAGATATGTTGCAGCTCTCTTCCAGGTAGTTTCCATATAAATTTCAAGTATTAAAGTAGACTATTCATACTTGTTTTCAAAATGTTTGTTGATAGTTGGAAATGTATCGTTAAAAAATATAAACATTCATATCAATATTTTCTAAGTGTAATTCATTACGGTACAAGGCCAGATAATGATGAATGGAAAAAGTCGGAAGACTGTGGGGTGAGTGGACGTAAAGGAAGCGGAATAGATAATGGTTGTAAAACGGCGTGGACAAAATGAACATTTAAAAACAAGGCGAACGAACAAAAACAAATTTATATTCTATAATATCAAAACTTACATTAATACATGAAAACATAACTAACTCTAACATACTGATAGTGTGTATATATGTGTGAGCTCGTGTGTGTATGTGTGTGTGTGTGTGTGTGTAACACAACTAAACTACAAAAAGAATTGTAAAATTAAAATGTCTTTTTTCTATGATTAGAAACCGGTAGTTTTTTAAAGACGGGAAAGCGTCTCATAGATCTTGTACAATAATGTCTGCGAGGCATGCTGTTGCTGATACTGAGGAATTTGGTCAAAGAGAAGGTGTTGCCGCTACGAAGGAATTTCGTAAAAGAGCTGTTGCCGCTACGAAGAAAATTCGTAAAAGAGGTCGAATGTGTTTTAAGACAGCGTATTTATAGAAAAAAATCGTCTTATCAGTGGCTCAAGACGCAGGACTTGAATTTTCGCGCGCCGACGTAGTTGTAAGCATATCACGTGGTCCTCCTGGCCAATGGTTTCCCGAGACTGAACATTGAGCGTCCGCCATCTTTGTGGGAACAAATGGCATACCGCCCAAATTAAATTATAGGAGTGTAAAGTCCTATAAGACTGTATTATTCTAATCATCTAAATGTACAGTTTTTTTTTATTGTCAGCTGAGAAAATCCGTATTCAAAGTCTAAGTTTTTGCTTGTTCCCCTCAGAAATACTTTGTTATCTCACTTTGATGCAGATCAGAACGCAGTCATTCTCCAAATCGGATGAAAATAAGAAAAGTCTGACAATATCCAATTCCATTGTTTACAATTCAGAGTTACGTATTTCATTTTAGTGTCACTCAAACTCAATTCTGTAAATTTTAAGGCGATAACAAAAGATGCACAAAATAGATGATCTGAAGCATTGTAAGAAGATTACAATAAAACTGGCCCTGGAATTTAGAAATTCTTGGTGCAAGCGAGAAGTTCCTTAATGTAAAGAATTACCAAAATATGTTTTTAAAAAAAAGATGTTTCTTACCCACCTGAATAAGTAATGTGGTAGAAATAAGAGAGAGGGATTTATTTTCCAACCCAGACGATGTCCAAATTCTCAAGACAAATAACAAAATCTTGGTTTCAGCAGCAAGCTTTGTCCAGGATATTTTAGCCTATTCAGGCGTCAGGGAACATATGAGCGCTTATTAAAGTCAAACAGGTTAAGAAAAAAATGGGGAAACTAACCAAGGGAGGTAAGCAGAGATAAATGGAAGAACATTGAAGCGGCACACTGCAATGAACTATCGGATAGTTTGCAGAAATGTTTCAGTTTTCTAAAGGAAAACAAAGAAAAAATACAATTCAATAATAAAACACTGTTTACATACCCAAACACTGCCTGCTTGACTCTATAACATTGTTATAACTGATATTTATTAGAATAAAATATTGGGTTTTACGGCAAACTTAACTGGCCCAGTGGTTTTATCAAGAAGGGAGAGAATTATGTTTTCTTATCTGTAGTCTGTGTTATCCTTTCTCTACTTTCAAAGCGATACCAATCTTATTAAAAGAAAACTGAAATATGTTTCTCATTCCGAATGATATTTCTAATTAAACACTGCAAAGCAAGGACGAGCTCATAAGTGATGTATTCCTATGGACCCCCATACATGGCCGAGCGAAAGCAGGACGACCAGCTCGAACATATATACAGCAGCTGTGTGAGGATACGGAATGTAGCCCTGGAGACCTGCCAGAGGCGATGAACGATAGGGAGAAGTGGCGAGCGAGGGTCTCGACATGATGATGATGATGAGTTGACATATATAAAAACACCTCTGAAAATTTCGGTCGAATTGCTGAATGATTTTCGACGAGCGAAATCTTCGCCGAGTGTTATCACTGGATTTTGTGAAAGCACCAAGAAGTGAGAAAGAGACTGAAAGAGACAAAGACAGAGAGATTGAGAGGGAAAATTACAATTACAATCCGTTTGTCTTCACGCAAGACATTTGCCTATGTTTAATGTATTTAGGTCACTGTCCAATATAGTGACCACGGAATGAAAGTCGACGCTTTTAAACATAATATCAACGTAAAGACCAAATTATCAAAGACAGTTCAGAATCTGGCTGAGATACGACGTCAGCAGATTTAAGAAAATTTTGTTGATAAGGTAAGTTAGCAAACTCTCAGAAAAGCAATTTAATAAAATTACAGACAGAGAGACACAAACACACACATACGTACATATATATATATATATATATATATATATATATATATATATATAAAGTCGAACTTATAGTGGTTCTATTCTTGATATAGAGTACTGTAGAAGAAACAACGTATTTCTTATTTTTTCCTTCGGAAATGTTATATATATATATATATATATATATATATATATATATATACGAGGTGCCTTAAATAAGTTTCCAGATTTTTTTGTACAGGCGTTTAAGATTGTCGTAGACACTTGAAAATTCACTATGGTATTGTTATACATCTTATGAGATGACTGATCAATTTTTTATGATTTCAGGTTTAAATGAACAGCTAAAGCAGCAATTGGAATACACCATACTAAAGCCTGATTGTCACAGCTGGTGAATTTCAAGAATGCAATTTGGACGTGAGGACCGTTTAGAAGAACGATATGCAATAACATTCTGTTTTAAACTTGGAAAAAATGCCACAGAAACGTATGGAATGCTTCAGACTGCTTTTCGACCATCTTGCATGAATTGAGCATCAGTTTTTGAGTGGCATAAGAGATTCAAAGAAGGTAGGGAGTCTGTGAGGGATGATGATCGGTATGGGAGGAATAAGGAAGTCAGAACACCAGAGTTGATTGGCCAAAGGGTTAGGGTTACTATGTTGAGGTTTTAAAGGAGTTCAGGAAGAGATTCCGTCGGAAGAGGCCAGCACTCTTCAAATCGGGTTAGTGGCATTTCCACCAGGACAATGCACCAGTCCACAACTCCATCCTTGCCACAGACTATTTGACCGAGATGGGCATCAAGACAGTTCCTCAGCCTCCCTATAGTCCAGACCTTACTCCCTGTGACTTTTGGTTATTCCCTAAGCTCAGAGGCTGTCGTTATGAGATAATTGATGAGATGAAAGAGGCTGTGACGAAGGTTATTGACATGCTCACACAAGAGGACTTCCATGGGGCGTTCTAGAAGTTGTTGGAACGGTACAACAAGCGCATTGCGGCTGGAGTAGCTTACTTCGAAGGGGACTAGAGTTTTATGAGTGTACTATCAATAAAAGTGCCTATACGAAAAAACTCTGGAAACTTCTTTAATGATCCTTTTTTTTTTCTCTTTGCCTGTCTGTAATGTCTTCCAGGATAAAAATATCGTATCTCAGTGTGCAGTCAAAGTGTATCTCCCCAACTCTTCTTGCTCGGAACAGACCTCCTGGCTTGGAAATATACTTCGTCCTCGAAATGTCTTCGGTAGAACGTACAACAATAAATAAATAAATTGAAACAAAGTGATGCTGGATCAATTCTGACCTTAGAACAACACTTTATCATACCCTAAAAGAGGTTGGGCGAATCATACGCCTTCATGGGCCTTCTTCTGTATAAAATTTGCTTTTCAAAAGAAAAAAAATATTTGTCTAGAAGTCTATTAATTGACAATTTTTTATTGTCACATAAAATCTATAATCAATCAATTTACACAAAGTTCTTCTCAGTACTCGTTTATTTAAAGTATCGGCATTTTTCATTTAATATATGAGTATTGTCATTCATTTTTTTATCCTTATTCAAAATCTATCCGTATAAAAAAAATAAACGTATTTTTTTCAAAGCCCGAGTACTTTATTAAACGTTATAAGCGCTTTTATGTGTTTGTTTAAGACAGTTCTGCATTTAGATTTTGATGAGATCTTTTCGCTGAAAGTTTTTCGTTGAAAATGTATAATAAATTGTATTTATGTATATGTGTGTGAGTGTATATAGTTATTACATATGTGGTGTGTATGTGTATGTTTGTGCGTAGGTAACGCAAAAATATCTGACAAAACTAGTTCATTGAAAGTTTCTAGACGCAACTGAAAAGCAAAAAAAGAATCTAATGTTAATTCTATTCAAAGACGCTATTCATTTCAAAAGATTCTATAGATTTGAAAAAGTCGTAAATTTACGGACAAACACAGACTCTAACCCTGAATTAAACTCATTTTAACCCTATGAAGCTTTTCTCTACTGAGCGGATATTGCAACTTGTAAATGAATAATGTAATTAAATGATGATCTGATTAATTTCCACAAATCCTATAAAACATGACGATTAAAATTACTTGAATATATCCACTTACAAACGTATGAAAATGTACGTTTTAATCTAAACATAACAAGTGAATATGAATGAAAATATTTCATTTCTCTCAAAAATCACTCAATTAGAATATTCCTGATATTTCATGTGACACTTAATGTTTGTGTTCTTGAACTGCAGGTCATTTAGAGTTTATTATTCATTTTATTCAAAGCCAAATATTTTTTATTCAAATTTGAATATACCCATCTACTTAACTCCGAGTTGATAACACCAGATTACGAATCTACTACTTCATTTGGTACAATGTAATATAAGGAAATAAAGTTAACAGCCGGGATGAAGTATGCTGTAAGTGTCGGGGCGAAATTATAAGTGAACTACTCAAAAGTCACAGAAAAAATACAATATGTTTTTAACGACTGTTTTCATTACTACAACAATAACCAGAGATAAGAAAAATATATCAGTTATTTCTTTGACATAGAATATCTACGTGATGCAGTGCGAAGCGTGGATTTCAAGTGCTTAGAAAAGATATTTTGAAGCAACCATCCGTTCATACAAACCTAAGATTACCCTAACTGCAGTTGTCCAAATTTTTGTCAGTAGAATAATAGAACACTTTCAATTCAGCAAGTCTTTCTAAGGACTACATAAAATCTAAGCTTGTGTCAGACATAGCCTAAGTCAATAAATATCCAGTATGGAGTGTCAGTTTTCCAATTTTAAGCTATTGATAGTGATTTCTTTCACGTTGTGCTCAATGTACAATCTACATTTACTATCTTGAACTAACTTCAATCTAAAATCCTATTCGTGAAGGTTGTCAATATGGAAACGGAATCGACGCACACCAAGTTTTAATTTCGATTCAGACTGATTTTTCCCTTGTTTGTGATTGAAAAAGGCATGAAACTATCTTTTCTCTTCGCTTTATCTCATCTTCGCAAGTTCCATTGATATGGGATATTGGTTCATGAGAAAACGCTTTCAGTCAGACCAAGATTTTTTTTACCTGCAGCAGGCACCAATTCAACCAACGAAAGGAGATTAATGCAGCCAAAAATTATCCTCTCCTAAGGTGCTTTAATAGACAAAAACCTATGATGGAACACCAACAATTCAATATTCTTCGGTAACCGAGAATATAACGAATTCACGATCTATGGTTTGGAGATCTAATTGTTTCTCGTTATTTTCCAATCTTTATGATTTTAATATGTATGTAAATTTTTATCTACGACCAAATTAACGAAAACAACTATATACAAAATGGTGTTTACCATAAAATATTTTGTGTATAATAGATATACCAATCATTGATCTTTAACCAATTTTTGATGTATCATATTGGTTGGCCACAGTATCTGACAGTTCTGGATGAACAAAGAAGGATTACAAAATTTTATATATTTGATGAATTTGATTTTGTAGAAAGAGAGTTGGCTTCGTTGAAAAACGTGTTAACAACTCACCAGTTGATTGGTTGGTTGATTTTTATTACGTATCAACTCTTGTGGGTTATTTAAAGCCATATTCATTTTTCATTTGTAAACGAATATTTTCTGGTAACATATATTTTTAAACGCATCTTTAGAGCTCATTCGTTTCACAGAATTGAATAGTTTCATGTATTACAAATACTATTTGATATTATTTATTGCTAATTCTATTTGATGTTGATAATTTGTTTGCGTACAGTTTAAATAGTTTCAAGTACTGCTATCTAATACTACTAGTTCTATTTAGTATTAATCATTTGTTTTCACATTGTTAAGTGGCCTCAAGTATTGCTAACACTAATAACTCAATTTAATATTGATAATTTTTGCACACAGTTTAAGTGGTTTCAAGTATTCTTGTTTAACACTATTAATTCTATTTATTATAAGTCATTTGTTTGCACACAGTTTAAATGGTTTCAGCTATTGCTATTTAACATCAGTAATTCTATTTATCAAGTATTTCTATCTAATACAAAGAACTTGCATACAGTTGGATGGTTTCAAATATCTAATAATCGCATCTCTAAAAAAAAGGTTTGATATTTGTTTGCCTCGAAAGCAATTTGAAGAATATGGTTAAGACAATGATATAGGTGCTAGGGTTTGACATAACAAGCTGATTGATCTGGTCGGGCCACTCCGACATCCTGTCTCTAGCTCAGTAAGGGCTAAAGTGGAGTATTATGTCATGTGACCACTTCCCTTGCCAAGTCACGAATTGCTCAGCCACCAGGATCCCATTCTCTAGCATCATAGATTAACACCCACGGCTAACAGGTAGATTCGTTGGTGGGGTCTGCAGAGTTGCAGTCGACATATTCTACAGTCCCAGCCAAAAGGTATCCAGTGGCTTGTATATATATATATATATATATATATATATATATATATATATATATATATATATATATTGGTAAATTAATGCTAATGGGAATTATATTCAGAATGAAAATATAAAAAATCTGCTGCTTATTTTACCTTAGTTTAGGATTCGTATGATATAACATAGGATAAATCAATCTCTGCAAAAAAACTATATTACAGACAAGAATGTACCACATATTTTTCGTTCAAAATTCCTCAGTATTTAGTTGCAGAACTTTGTGGATAATTTTCGTATCTGAAACAGAATTGCACTTTGTTCTTTTAATCAAACAAGAGTCACCTAAAAAGATTATTTTCTGGGTATATGTCAATCTTCAATATTTTGCTTAAAACTTGGTCTTAAAAACTCGACTTAAGCACGAGTTTATACGGCTCACACGCATATAACAAATTCTATAGAAAGTGTGGAGCAATAAAACCTCAATGAAAGAAAAAATGATAGAAATTAAGTTCTTTATTTCTTGGTGTAATAATTTTAACTTATGTGTGAAATATCTAATGAGACAGCAGGTCTTTTGGGTGAAAAAAACAACCAAGATGATGCAAGTCATAAAGAATCGTTGTTTAATAATCCAAAAATCTCGTCAAAAATTTCCGAAAATATCTTCATTCATTCGACGAAAGAGAATTTAATGAAAATTACGATTTCTTTCTTTTATTCGTTAAGAAAAGCATAAACACCAATTAGCGTTCTGTATAAACTTTGAAATAAATGCATTTTTACATTTTCTGTTGATCGATTTAATGGATGCCTGCAGGGACAGTCAAAGGAACTTAATAATCTTAATGGAAAAATTGATATTTTGAGATATTTTGTTTTTAGAGTATTAGGTATAAATAAAATTCATTTTTTCCGGGTTTATAAGTTATATGAGTTTTTCAAAATAAAACTAAAACAAAACACTGACATCCTAATTCTGACTCGCCCCAATTCTGACTCACTCTAATTCTGATTCTCCCGTACTCAATCACCCTAAATCTCACTCTCCCTCACACTGACTCACCTTAATACTGACTCACCTTATTTCTAATTCTTTCTAATGCTGACTTCGGACTCTCCTTTACAAATACTCACCCAAACACTGACTCTCCCTAATTTGAACTCACCCTAATACTGACTCACACAAATTTTTACTCGATTACTCTGACACTGACTCTCCCTAAAACTGACCCAACTTGATATTCAATGTGGAGAGGAATTGCATTCGCTATTTCTTGGTATTTTCAAATTCTGTTCCAAACAAGACTAATTTTCTACCTTTCTATGAATAAATTGCATCCTCAGATAGACAGTCATTTTTGACTTTGACACAAAAATGAAACTCCATGTGGCGTGGGGACTAATGCTAGATATTGACTAGAAGACATTTTTGACATCTGTCGATGTAACTACAGAATTCAGACATGGGTTGAAATACACCTGGTACCTAAAGTAGACAGGACGGAGGTGTTCTCGATTTCTTATGTAGTTGTTTCATAGGGGGGGATTTTTTGGCTTTTTTTGCGCCCGGTCGAATCAAATACGAATAAATTGCAAACAGACCTGTTTGATCCCTAGATTGGACCCTAATAGGTACAGCAACTCCGTGTCAGACTGGACCAGCAATTAATGGTTTTCAGACCTCCAAAACTGATGGATTGCCACTAATTTCAATTTACTGTTATTTCCAGAACATCCCTTTTTTAGTAGGAGTACCCCTCAGCAAGAAATACAGTCATTATATTCTAAGCCTCGCCAGTAGACAGTACTGAAGACTGAAGCTGTACAACTCAAAAATCAGAATGAGTCTACAAGCGCGCGTTTTACGGGCTTTGAAATGTGGTAATCGATTAATGTACACAAAGCAAATTGTCCAGTAATTTGCGAGTTATTTTAATCTAATTTCATATGGATATTAATTTTGATACCAACTCTTTTCTCTTCTCATTTGTCAGTATAGATAATAGGATCTGTTTTTTCTTTTATAAATTATATGACAACACACCACGATATCATCACTAGATTTTCTGACAAAGGTGCTGTCACTTTCATGTCCGTCGCAAAAGAGCACAAACAACTTCTAAATATACTATGTAACCCTATGAACCTTAAAAAGTTACACCAATTTATTTGCACGCTAATTCCCTTGGGAAAGGTATATCTGTTCCCCCTTGACTATGGATAAAGGGTGAGAGAAACTGGGTTCTTTTGATTTTGTAAGGCAACTAATATAGAAGGAAAACTGAATTCAAATCAGTTTTATTCAACTTAAAAACTGACTTTGAGTCATATTCCGCTCGTGATGGAGGGGTTGGGTAAATAATTACTCTAATTTTCCTGGATATTTCACAAAGCAATTTTGGAGTCTCGATCGTTCCGATGCCATTTATTGACAAAAACAGAACGAATTTTGGGCCAATAAAATATTCATGAATATATATTTTTAATTCAAATAATAAAAATAATATATATTGTATTTTTTAAACTTACATATTTCAAATGTTATATTTATTTACTTGCAGTGAAGATCAAAACCTGATCAATATTTTATATCTGACAAATACTTTACCTAAACAATGTTTTATACTTAAATTTCTATCACTCTCAATTTTGTTTATGGCAAATTGTTATCATCTGCACCGTTCAATGTTTTCAACACAAAATCATAAAGCTCTCTTCATTTGATCAAAACAAAAAAGGTTAAATGGGTTGCGAGATAAGAGACTGGACAGTTTGGGTTCCATGAAATTCCATTAGATATACTTGACTAGGAAAACGTGGCACTGTTGTCTGTGTGACTTCGGATTCTATAGAAACACCAAAAGAGAATTTGTGCCAAATCTCAAGTTTTTCTTGTTTTGAAATATATCGAAAACATGAAGCAACTCTTAGCAACACTTTTTATCAATTTTATGTCGTCCTAGTAATTAACCCTTTGCAATTCAGAACCATTTCCCAGAATCCATCAACGGATTCCAAATATGAAGTGAAGCCGTTTGTATTTATACAATTTAATTAGCCTTTAGCCTGGTCTGACGCATTACAATTGTAATGAATCCCTCATTAAGGACACAACTTATCCCCTACAAGGTTGACGCTGATTTTATCCCCAGGAGAAGAATTGAACCCCACTCCTCGTCACCACAAAAAGGATGCCCTAAGTACGACATTTAAATGGACGATGAGGATCCAGTCCTGGACACCAAGACTGTGTATACTAGAAATCTATAGCCATTACTCCCAGGTTCACCCAAACCCGATTTAGTAGTATCTGTTAGGATCCAATCGATGGGTCAAAAATATATGTTTAAAAATTATTCGTAATCGATAAACCGAGTGCAAAAAAATTCTTAAGACACTACTCAAAAATGTAAATATGAATGTGATTCCCTAACATCTAAGCAAAAAATAACCCAAGAAGAGTTGACATGCTGTTAAATCAACCAATCAAAAATCAGCTTTTTCTACTGAAAATGGTCACTCACCAGACACGTTTAGGAAAATGTGGAAATTCATGGTATTTACTCGAAATGAAATGAGGTTATTTAGTAAGCTTATTGACCTCTGATACCATGTCACAATAGTGTGTTACTTAGCAAAGACTGAACACAAGATGCGAGCGAATGGTATGGCAGTTTCTATCGCTCAACAATAAGAGAGAAAATCACAAGAACAAAGTACTAATTAGTTTAATACAAAACAAACCAATGCCTGTTTTGCACACTATAAGAGAAATCTTACAAGCGCTTTTGGCGTTTTATTGACTCTTTGATGTTGATTCAGATAATCAACTTCATGACGTCATTTACAAACATTTGGAAAGTATCTGACGCTAATAAATTACGTTCGCCTTGAATTTAAAGAAAAATGCATTTAAGAATTTATTTTCTCTTCTTTCTCTGTGTCCTGCATATGACACTCCACTGCATTCATTGGTGAGGCTCCATCTCTAATCTCTGTCAGCCCAGTCAGCTGGATGCCTCTAGAATAAACTGACTACATTTCTGCAGAAGAGTAATCCCCCCACCCCCGAAGCGAGTATCCTGCATATGACACTCCACTGCATCCATTGGTGAGGCTCCACCTCTAAGCGCTGTCAGTCCAGTCGGCAGGGTGCCTCTGTGGGGTTTAAAATTTTTATGGTAGTCAGTGGCTAAGGGCAAGACTGTGTTGCCGTAAGATATCTGACTCCATATTTTGGTTATTTTGCTTTACTCCACGTTGACGTGGCTGGCGCAATGCCTTGCCCAAAGAAGGTCCATAAGAAACATACAAAAAGGAAAGATAAGAACAGATAGGAGACGAAAACATTTCTTTCATACTTTCCTTTATTTACCTGGTGAATGGACTAACCAACGCTACGTCTAAACACATAGCGTGGTGCCCAAAACACCAGATAGTAAAATCGGTGTTGTCGGTTCGACGTCACCACCCGAAAAGAGGTCGGTTCACAGAAAACCTGAGTATTTATCTCTCTCCACCGGCTCCAAATTCGCTACTCCAAAATTCTTCTAATTTTGGCGCGACCGCTTCTCATTGGCTACTTTACATTTTATTATTTTTCTTTTTTTGGATTTTAACCGGATGGATGCGTGGAGCCTTATGCGTGGCGACGCATTTATACATTTTGTATCTGGCAGCCGACGAGTCAATATCCGGTTGGGAGTTTTTTCTGTTAATTCCTAAATCGCCACACCTCTAGAATACTCTGACTACATCTCAGCAGAGGGGTAAACCTCCCCTTGCAACGATTGTCCTGTATATAACACTCAACTGGTGAGGCTCCAGCTGTAAGTTTTGTAAGCCCAGTCGGCTAGAATACACCGCCTACATATCTACAGGGTGGTAAACCTCCCCTTGCAATGATTGTCCTGCATATAACACTCAACTGGTGAGGCTCCAGACGGCTGGGTGTCTCTAGAATACACTGACTACATCTCTGCAGACGAGTAAAACCCACCGCAACGAGTGTCCTAGATATGACCCCAAACAATCTGATGGTGAGGCTCCAGTTCTAGAGCTTTGTGGAATGTGGAGTACCTCTTCATTACTATTGCTTCCTGGTCCACTTGGACCCCGAGTGGTTGTACCTGATAGGGTTAGGGGTAGACATTTTAACAGTATCAAAACAAATGCCTTATGCTAAATTGAATTGTTAGAAATAGAACAAGGGTTGATATATCATAAAACCAAACCTATATATATGTAATATATGTGTATAAAGAGGATTTGGCATTAAATACCCAACAAGAGTTATGCCATAAAACTAAACCAAACCTAATCATATATATTTAATTTTTATGTATAAAGAGGATTTTACATCAAATAACCTCCAAGGGTTGATATGCCATAAAACTAAACTAGGCTGTAGTGTGTGTATTCGCCCTCATCAATGTCATTCCACCTAAGCCAGCTCTAACCGAGAGCAGTAGTGTCTGTTAGAATCTATGGGTCAAATTCGTCTGAAATGTTTACCTGTATAAACTAATTGTATGAATATATTTTGAACTGTAATTGGAAAGTTAAACTGTTCAACTGACCTCAACATAAAATAATCCAATACGAGTTGACATGCTATAAAACAAAACGAACAGCCAACATTTTCTTTCTGAACACAAAATAAATTGTATTTCGACATGACGAATACTAACAGTACAAATTGGATTTATAACAAAAATCCCAAAAGAAGAAAATAATACTTTTAAACTCAGTCTTGAAGATCTCAATAAAAACGGTATTTAAATAGGAAATAATTGTTCACTGAATTTTTCGCTGGAATTTAAAATGAACAATTTGATTAAGAATTTCTGGAACCTAAACAAATTCACTGAACGATTCTTATGAGAATATATTATTTCAAATAAAGAGATTTTTATCAAGAATTTCTAGAACCTGAACAAACTCATTGACCGATTCTATTGAGAGTATCTTATTTTATGTAAAGAGATTTTTATTAAGAATTTCTAGAACCTGAACAAACTCATTGAAAGATTCTACTGAGAATATAGCATCTTACATAAAGAGATTTTTATTAAGAATGATTTTCTTCAATTTTGTCAGAGTAAAAGTCAGTGGTGTATACTATTATGAGTCTTAAATGGAAGAACAATGAACTGTAAGACAAAAATTGAAATTCTTGAACCTAGGCAAAGAATCTAACGCTGTTGGAATTATTAGAACCTCCCCCCAAAAGAAATAAATACCTAAGTAAACGTAAAAATATAATATAAAGAAGAAATAAAACTCTTAAAATTTTCAAAAAAAAATAGACTTGGACTTTAACTAAGTTAAAACTTAACGGAAAAAGAGAAGCAAAAGTTTTGTTCGTTTTTTTTTTTTCCGAAAGCCATGGGAAGCAGCATGGTGGACGTAAAGGCAAGTGGATAAAACCTCTGACGGCATAACGCAATGCCTAACCCGGTCCTGGGCGTATGAATTTCACGGTTCAACGGCCTGGATCGTTAGTTCGATCGGATAACTACTGCTGCTCATCTATAAGTGTGGCTTCTATGGATGAGAATAAAAACAGCCATCAAAAGATAACCATGACCCACACTCAAACCACATGTCTAAACCGCATCGCTCTTCGCGCGAGTAAAAAGGGGCGTTGGAGAACTGACGTCAGCGTTCGAAAAACCAGTTACAGAGCTTAAACAACAAAAACTACTAAAATGCAAACAAACAATACAAATAGTGACATTCAACGTTAAAACCTTAAATAAGATAGGACAACTACCGGAGCAGGCTGCATCGGCCATAGATCATAGCATAGACATAATATGCACTCAAGAACACTGATACACTCATAGCGAGGATATCAAATATCACGATATTGGCAATGGATAGACGCTAGCCACTGCATCAGCATGGAAAAACTCAGTCAATGCCGCGGAAGGAGGCGTAGGTATGTGTTATGTTTTGACTTTCGACCCGGCCCAAAAGAAATGCTATTACAGGGTGATGCACCTGAAGGAGGTGACACATTCCAATGGCCAGTAATAGAAAGAGATCGCGTGGGCGGATTAAGGCTTATAATATGGGACAAGGTGAAGGTCCCACTGTGCCAATACAGACTGATGCACCAGGAAGAGAGTGACCTCTGAACTGCATGACAGTTATTTCCGCTTGATGACGATTAAACATTCGATTTCAAAGATCCAGTGGGCGATCGTGTGGGCGTTGAATTATTATTTAACTCAGTTGAGTTCGAGTCCAAGAAGCAGTTGCCAGTAGAATTCCAGACAGCTAGAGACCAGATGTGGTAGGGAAAGCCACACCCGACCGAGGGGGCCCTTGGGAACCCCGATGGAGTGGACCCCAGCATTAGGAGAACAAGAAAGACACAACGTGACGGTCATAACAGTGGGGTCAAGATATTACAGTTTATATTCGATCTCCAGCTCCTTCTTACATGCAACCCTTGAACAACCCTTTCGAACCCTTGCAATAAAGTGAGAGGTAAGATATTGTTAAAGAAGTTTTCCTGTGCCTTCCTTCATGCGTCTTCCTTCTTGCGTCTTTGTCATTGCGTCTGTCTTACTTATTGTGTCGTTATGATACGGCACATGACTATATAACATTTGTCTGATTTGGTGCCTGTGACAGGTGAGTTCTTCAAAGACTTAGAACGAACCTAGTTACCGTAAACGGCAGTCTTAAGCATCACAACACGACATCAACGAAAAGGACAAAGAAAAATGCTGGAATTGAAAGAAGTAAAAAGAAAAAAAACAAGAATAAACCAGCAACAGGAAGAAAAAAAAAAGAACTTGTAAGTACATTGCTCATTCACAATACTTCTATTTCTCTGTAGATTAATTTGGATATAATAGTGAAAGATTTGTTTTAATGATAAGGGCCTTTCTAGAAGCATAAAATTGGAAATAATTTTTTTTTAAATGCGTGGTCCCTAGATAAAAATTGAAATTACTGCTATGTGTAATATTGTATCATAGTAAGGGAGAGAAAGGCAATGGGAAACAGAGATGACTATGGGACAGTTACTGTCCGTTTTTTTGAGAGACACTTTATATAAACAATATTGTCATAAATGACAGGGTCTTTGTGAGTAAAAACTTATAGCAAATATGATAAATTTTATGAATGGAATTTTTTTTATCGTAAATATGTCTTTGTGAGTAAAAATTCGTAGTAACTTTTCATTGGTCCAGACAAGTGGTGATTGAAAATTAGAATCCCGCATAACTGTAGTTAAGACTTTTTGGGCAGGTTTTCATGTCTGGAACTTGTGGATTGGAAATGAGAATTTTAATCTGAGAAATGGAATCCTGGGAGCATTAATGGGATTGTCCAAGAATTTCGCACATTGGTGGTTTGTCGGAAGAATGCGCATATACTTTTTCGATATTTATGAAGTTGGGAGAATCGATATTTTCGGCGCTGGTAGAATCAGGCCGGTTGTTTTGCTGTGGAAATTGTTGATATCAATTATTGAAGACATAGGTATTGTCTTGAAAACGGTCTTGCCGTGGAGGCAGAGTAACTAAGAGACAGATGTTTTTTGTGTCTGACGAGGCAGACAGGTATTTTGTAAGTTCCCCCTGGAGTGAAGCTTTGAGATTGTTATTGGGGAAGATATTTTGAAACAGGGTTTTGGATGTAATTAATAGATGCGCAGAATTTTGACGGAACCAGGTGTGGCGAAGATTCGCAGATTCGGATTAGGAAATATTTTGAATTAGGAAATGTTGGCAGAATTGATGGGGGTTTGGGTTGTTTAGAAAAAAAACCGGGATATTTTGTGCAAAGAAAAAAAAAAGAAAAAAGAAGAATGCTCGTAAGCTACTGAAAAAGTTTTATTATAAATCAGGCTTAATTTAAGGTACTTTAGATCGAAATTGAATAAACTGGGAAGCGAACTTATAGTAATAGTATTAAGGTAAGGACAGAGAGAGGTAGATATAAGGTTGGAAAAACAAGGGACATTGAATGAGCAATTTATTATTGAAAAAAAAGAAAAAAGAAATGAAAAACAAAACAAAAACAAAAAGCTACAGGACAATGAAAATGGAGAAAAAGAAAAAAAAAGAAAAAAAAAAGAAACTTGAACATTGTTGAACACAGCATATAAAAAAAGAGAAAGAAAGAAAGAAAGAACTTTTTTTTTTAAATAGACAGTACATAGACTGAAAAAAGAAGAAAAGAATACTGAACATTTTTGAACTGTGATAGTAACATTGTTTTGACTTGTTGTAAAGTGAAAAATTTTGAGGTTGTTTGAGTTTAAAGGCGACATTAGAAATTTTTTTTTCCTGTTCATATTATGAAATTTGACGAAAACCATTAACAGAGGAGTTTATACTAGGTTTACTAATAATTGTAATAATATTGATTCTGAAAATTTTTTTTTATAATTTGGGGTTTTCGTGGAATAGGAAATATTTGGGGGGGGGCTGTTTTTGAGGAAATCGTGGGCTGACGTGAGAGTAGGACAGACATTCATTCAAGTGGATTTACAGATTGTTGTTGAAAGCAATTCTATCGAAGAATTCGCCGACCCATGAAGCTGTTGAGGGCCTATTTGGCTTCTATTTTTTTAGTTGGAGTTCCGAGGATGGAATAAAAGAAAAAAGGCGTGGCCTACTCCAAAATTCTGTGGATGGTGTCTGGGTCTTTCAGTCACGATGGTGTTTTGGATTCGTGCGTGATTTGGCAAAGTGAAACGAATCTGAGAAAGGCGAGGTGTCTATATATTGGTAGCCACGAGGGTTCCTGATTAAATTGAAAAGAAACCGAGCGCGGGTTTGATCAGGTAAAGTATGTTTCCTCAAGGGCTTGCAAACCAATGGGCATGGAAACAGAAACTTAATGAAAAAAAATGAGTGACATATTGCTAATTAGTTTTTTTGCGTGGACTATTTTAGGTGGTTTACTGCATGCGTGTCAGATTGTGATACATTCGGATGTATTGTGATACTTTGTTTTGGGCCATAATTTTTGTAGTTTATGGGGAATGTTTTGGGCCTTGAAGATATTGTGTTTTAGTTTATGAAATTCTCTGGTTACTCCAGGTAGGAACCTGTTGAGCAAAGAACTGGAGTGTGGTCATGAGGAATCCAGGCGAAATGTATTGCTGGAAAGACCAGGGTCACTAAGTTTGTGACCAGGATATGGGACTAGAGTATGGTTCTTTTAGGGTTTTGGAATTTCTTCAAGGAATTATGGAGGGCCCGTTGTGTTGAGAAGATAAAAGATGCATACGTATGGTACCTTGATGCACACATGTCAAGATGACCAACTACGCAAATATAGTAAAAAAAATTTAGATAATAATTAGCCGGGCAAGTGTTACATAAGGAGAAGGTCACCTTCTAAATAAGATTTTGTTTGCTGTGGTTCAAGTGATTCTTTTTGTGTTTCAGCTATTATTGTCCTTTGTAAATTATTCTGTTAAATGTGTGTGATGGTGATGGAGACGAACGTGAAGAAAATTCCACATGTGGAATTTTGAAAAATAATTAACGGATGATTGTTATGTTTTGACCTTCGACCCGGCCCAAAAGAAATGCTATTACAGGGTGATGCACCTGAAGGAGGTGACACATTCCAATGGCCAGTAATCGAAAGAGATTGCATGGGCGGATTAAGGCTTATAATATGGGACAAGGTGAAGGTCCCACTGTGCCAATACAGACTGATGCACCGGAAGAGAGTGACCTCTGAACTGCATGACAGTTATTTCCGCTTGATGACGATTAAACATTCGATTTCAAAGATCCAGTGGGCGATCGTGTGGGCGTTGAATTATTATTTAACTCAGTTGAGTTCGAGTCCAAGAAGCAGTTACCAGTAGAATTCCAGACAGCTAGAGACCAGATGTGGTAGGGAAAGCCACTTCCGACAGAGGGGGCCCTTGGGAACCCCGATGGAGTGGACCCCAGCATTAAGAGAACAAGAAAGACACAACGTGACGGTCATAACAGTGGGGTCAAGATATTACAGTTTATATTCGATCTCCAGCTCCCTCTTACATGCAAACCCTTGAACAACCCTTTCGAACCCTTGCAATAAAGTGAGAGGTAAAATATTGTTAAAGAAGTTTTCCTGTGCCTTCCTTCATGCGTCTTCCTTCTTGCGTCTTTGTCATTGCGTATGTCTTAATTATTGTGTCGTTATGATACGGCACATGACTATATAACATATGCTTATAGGACCATGACCCCTAAAATCACTAATTAGCATAGAGAAAATACAACCGAGGATGATGGTAGCTACTTTTAATGGCAATCCTAGATAAACAATAATCTGCTGCTACAGCCTAACCAATGTTAGAGAAGAAACTGAACTCATCGCCTTCTATGATGAGTTATCCTCTCTTGTTCGTAGCATTCCGAAACACAACGTCCTCGTTATTGGCGGAGATGAATGCCTAAATTGGGAAAAACGGAAACCACAAATACAGCCAACACAACTCGTCAAACAGAAATGGACAACATCTAGCAAATTTCACAATAGAAAATTGATTAAGATACCTCAATACAAACTTTCAAGAAACGGGGGGAAAACTATGAATCGACACATACCCAAACAATACCAAAGATCAGATAGACTGCATATTTATAAACAAGAAATGGAATAATAGCGCATTAAATTGCGAAGCTTACTCCCCATTCGACGGGGTGTCCACCGATCACCGAATCGTCATGGCAAAAATACGACTGGGCCTTCGAAAGAATGCCACCCGAACAACGATAACCGTGTACTATGACTGGGCCCTGCTTAATAACAGGAATATTAGAGATAAATATACGGTAGCACTAAGAAACAAATATGATGCTCAACAAGAACGGACAAAAACACACACTCCGAATGAAGAATATGAGAATTTCATCAACGCCCACCTAGAAGCGGCAGCGGAATTCATTCAACTAAACAAAGAACAAAATATAGAATCCCATGGGAAACATTAGCGGTTAGAAAAAGCGTGAAGACGTGAAAATAGCTTCCAAATGCAACAGGAAAAACCCAACCAATTCCAAAATGCCCTGAAACTCACAATCTGGTTAGGATGAATGGAGCATCACTGATTTTCTCCATAAAGTGGGCTGTGCCCGAAAACTAAAAAAGGCACAAAATGCTTCTGTAGAGTTTGGTTATAACTAAAACATAATGTCCGTTTTGATTGTATAGTACGCCACTAGAAATAGTAGTTGTTTGGTTTGGAAGAAAATTAATTTTTTATAAAAAAAAATTGACGACAAAGGGGAAAAAATGAAACAAAAATGAGGAAAGAAGAAAAAAGAAAAAACATCTTAACTTGAAGGAATTGATTCGGTCAGCGTTGGTTGTAGTATAATCGGCAAGGTTGAATAAAAGAAGATTGTAAAATTCCTTTTTTGCTGGCAGCAGAGAATAAGTTGGTATTTAGTGATATAGAACGCCTCTAGTAATTCACTATTATAGACTTCAAGAATATTAAACAAGTTAGGGTTATAAGTGTCAGTACAGAGTAGGCTGTCCAATAGATGTCAAGTAATAGAAGAAGGCGCGTTCTGATTGCACAAATCAGTTTTTCGGGTTGCAGGGGTCACATATTGCTTTATTCTGTTCACCAATCTCTGAGTAGTACGGCCGATAGAGCAGATGTCATATTTGCTATGAAATTTATAGATTAAGAAATGTTTTTTGATAAAGGGACACCATTTGTGAGAATAGGTGGTAAAAGCGTGTTGGATTTAGGAACAAATCTCAGATTAACAGCATTGAAACAGCGGCTGACAGATATTTTAATTTGTTCTCTCAGTTGGGTGAAAGCGTTACCTATCTATGGTAATCTACGATATATAAAGCATTTTTAGCGTTTGCAGAGGACTACATGCGTTTATATCCGACGGTACTAGTTATAACAACTATTTAATTCCAAAAATAACCAATGAAAAGATACGTCCTATTGGATCCTACAGACCACAACCATATGGTCTCCCTCAAATCTATAAGCCTAACGCCCCCTCCTTAGACCTATGGTTAGCTCTACTCAGCACCGTCTATCTAAGTGGTTAGCAGGCACATTTAAACCAGTACTTTTTCTTTACCGAAGACTTAGTGAGTTTCCACTCAATGGACTATCTTTTCGACTCAGCCTTGCAGTTTAAAACTTATGTTTAGGCTGTTTATAAACATTTTTTCTAAAACACGCCTCTCCGTATGCATTACACATTATTCTATAAATTTTACAACTTGGAGTTCTGTTTTATTCGCTGCCATTTTGAATAGCCACAAAACAAATATTTTTGCGAGACTGAAATCATTGTTGCCACAAAACCAATTCCAAATTATGCAAAGTTTACATTTATGCAAAAAATTCAGAAAAAATTACGTTACTTTTTAAAAAATACTTCCCATATTTATTGAATGACTCTCATATATATATATATATATATATATATATATATGTGTGTGTGTGTGTGTGTGTGTGAGAGAGAGAGAGAGAGAGAGAAAGAGAGAGTGAAGGAGAGAGAAAAAGGTAGACTAAAAAACATTTGAATGTGTGAGAATAATTATGTAATATATACATTTATATATTCCTGTATGTATGTATATACTTTCATTTCATTTATGTGTGTATACATTCATGTATAAGCAATAAGAATTTTCAATTTTTTCATTATATACATGTATGCAATAATGAAATAATATCTATACATAATTTCGTTTTTATATAACCAAGTTTGCATGTGAGAGAGAAATGAAGAGTAAAACTTATTTTCTGATTTTCTCATAAGCAGGTAACTTGATGCATTTTCAAAAACCTTATAATTCATAATAATAGATATCCTCATCTTTGTTGCTTTCATCACATATTTTCGTCCAATTCGTATTTCAGAATATCTTCTATGAAAATATTGAAAAATTCGTCCTGCTTTTCTTTTTGTTTGTTTGTTGTTAGCAGGGTTACTTTTTTTTTTACTTTTTAACTGCTTTATGGTCACTTTCATTTATTTTGTTTTGAAATATCTTTGTTTATCACACTTTTCAGAACTTATATAAATCTTTTGAAATAACTGTTTGATTCTTTGATGAGTCTATTTGAAAGTGACGTGAATTTTAGATAGAACTATGAGAATATGTTCACTACTGACATTTCATTAAAAGAATCGCAATGAACTTAATGAACTCAATGCGGAAAGGTGAAAAAAAAAAAAAAAGAATGTCTGTTTGAATGCTTTTATGTTTGAAATCTGATCGACAATTAGTTCACAGGTGTTGTACATTGACAAAAGAAAATGAAATAGAGGCTCAATTAATCTAAAAGACCGAATTCAGTTTGTTATTTTTTTAGAGGAAAATATGAAAAATAAATAAAACAAATATTATATCAGCTATTAAAACTTATTTATTCAAATTACACACATATACATACGAATGTACTCTCTCTCTCTATCTATCTATCTATCTATCACACACACACACATATATGTCTGTGCGTGCGTATGTGGGTGTGTTTTAGAGTGCGTAATTACCCAACCCCTCCGCACGAACAGAATGTGATACAAGGTCAATTTTTCAGCAAAGTTTAACAGGTTTAAATTCAGTGTTTTCTTTCTAATAGAGATTTGGTTGCAAATGCCAAAACTGAAAAGCTCCAGCCTGTCTTACTATTTACTCATAGTTGGAGAAAAAATAATTGGATTCATACCTTTCCGAAGAGTATTAGTGCAATGTGAAGGGGAAACACCCTTGTCCAAGTTTTGAACTTGGGCCACCTGACCTATTTCCCACTACAAAAAGAGGTGAATGTTAAGCGTCAGTATACCACACTTCGTTTTAGTTAGACACCTCATATATAGTTGGATGCCGTAGAATATTCCATTCTAAAGATTTTCTATTCCCCTACTTTATTTTTATAAGGGGTTTAATTTTTATTTTCAGGATTGACACGTTCTGCTGATTAAATCTGAAGATTTTAACGTATTTTTCCTCTTTCCAAGTTGTTGACAAGAGCGAAGTGTTTATATTTGTTTTGTCTTTGTGCAAGTACTTGCAATAGATCAAACAAGGCATATTCCCCCGATATTTCACCAAGCCGATCTTACGGGGCTGTATCTTTGCTTAGATATTGATGTATAGATTTCGTCTAGATCCCCAGTTTCTTAAAAAAAATAAAATAGTTTCAGTGAAATTTTTTCAATACTATTAATGAATGATTATAAGATTCAGAAATTTAGAAATTGTTATATTCTAAAGGTTTTTATCTTCTTTAATTTTAACAAAGATACAGAGGGAGAAGGAAAGAGAAGAGGAAATATTAACAGCAACACGACTAAATACAGCTTCAATGCTGATGTGAAGGCTTTGAAGACTTACTATCACTTCATCGCCCAGTTAAAGTTACCAATGATTGAACGTGGTTGTTACATATGACCTATTACATCTTCGAGATGCAAGGCTGAATAATTCCTCCTCATAGCATCTTTCAGAACATTAAATGGGTGTCTTAATAAAACATGAGACAGGTTTTACTAGGTTATAATTTACCCGCAGCAAAGAGCAATACATGACTTGACCTAACTTGACTTATCACAGAACGCCCAAGATAGATTGCCTTTACAAGGTTAAAGGATTCCACTTACTCTTTGAATTCATTCCTTTCCAAAGGGATTTTGGGAGAAATGAACAGAAAATGCTCGAGTAGGAGTTTTAACTCTTTTCACCGATTCCATTCTCAGTGTCTTTAATCTTTCGGCCACTTACTACTGATGTGAAAAATACGCGGCTAGAATACTGAGACGAGTCCTGGAGACTCGAGGAGACTTGCTGCCACTCAAACTCCAGTGAAAAAACCATCAGCTAACATTGATGTGAAAAACTCTGAAGGAGTAAATAATAATAATAATAATAATAATAATAATAATGATATCAGTCAGGATACAGGGATGGAATTAAGCATAGAAAATGGGTCAGTCTAATAATGAAAAGCGGGAAACGACACATGATCGAATGGATAGAAGTACTAAATCAAGAAAAAATTAGAACTCTCAGAGAAAAAGAAATGTACACATATTTGAGAATATTTAGAGCTGACACCATCAAACAAGTTGAGACGAAAGAAAAAATTAAAAAATGGTATCTCAGGAGAACGAGAAAGCTACTCGAAACCAAGCTATGTAGCAGGAACCTTATAAATGGGATAAATACCTGAGCTATCCTCCTCGTAAGATACTCGGGACCATTCTCCAAGTGGGCCAGAGAAGATCTTAAACAACAGTACCAGAGAACAAGAAAACTAATGACCATGCATAAGGCCTTACATCCAAGAGATGGCGTTGACAGACTGTATGTGTCTAGACAAGAAGGACGAAGAGGACTTGCCAGCATTGAAGACAGCGTTGACGCATAGATACAACGACTCGAAGACGAGAAAGAAAAGTGCGGAGGAAGACTGATTACAGCCACCAGATGCAATACGGACAACACAAGGATCAACAGATCGGAAATAACAAGAAAACAAAAATAAGAAGAAAAACAACTCTATGGACGTTTTAAGCAACAAACAAGCGATCAGAGACCAAAACGCAAAACATGGACCAGGGAAGACAATCAACTTGCACTAACTGCTATTTAAGAGCAACCCTTCACAAAGAGGGTATAGGAAAAGAATGATAGAGATCTGGCAAGAATGTGCTAGTTTTCAGACTACAAGCCAAAGACTTGCCGATCAAGTTAGAACAATGATAAAAAAGGGATGGTTTTCTGATCTTGAGATACTAGAAATACACCAGAAAACACAGACGCAAGACAATACAATTCCAAACACATCAAGTGGCGCTCACCAAAAACAACATATCATAAATGAACTGCCAACTCTTGAAAATGAATACGCCACAGTACCAAGTAACCCTACAGAAATACAATCACAAGAACACCAGACAAACCTTGAAAACCTAAAAAGAATTATGAACAGTGAAAAGACTACCCTTCCATCATTAAGAAACATAGAATGGAGAACACTTAAAACAGAAACAAACAAAATAAATCAAATACTACCTTACATATCAACGAATAATATAACAAAGTTAAATGAACAAATCTATATAAGGCGAACTTAGTGTGTAAGAAAATCGGGGTCCCCTCAGAAAGCACGAAGAAACAGTAAAAATCAGGATGGGAAATTCGACTGGAAACCCAGATAAAAAAAATACAAAAACAGGCCAAAATGGTAAAACAGAAATATCCCGGAATATGTGGGAAGAGAATGCAAAAGACAACACGAGAAAAAATAACAGTACAACCTGAGGAAATAAACCAGAAAGTTCTGGCGAAAGAAGGGAGATTAAAGAGATATCGACAAAGGGTTAAACAATAGAGCCAAAACAGAACTTCCCAAAACAACGAAACTGGGAGGGAATGACACAAAAACATACCAAAAACCAGACGCTAAAGAAACCGATCAATTTTGGATCATGACACCCAAGCCTATTGCCTGGGTCCCACGTTTTATAATATTGAGATTGGACATTTTTATCATGGGTTGTATATTGTGGCTATACCAGACCCAGGGGTTGTTTTGATCTGCGCACCTGACACAGATATGACGGAGAGCAGTCATATTGACTGTTCATAAACAGCTAAAAAGTGGACGGCTTAAAAGATTTTCCATGCAAGTTTAATTGTAATATACTTAAACTAGTTCTAAATCTGGTGGTGATATTTGGTTCCATGGGAATCGTCTGTTCGATCGGGGAACTACTGCTGCTTATCTATAAGAGTGGCTTCTAAAGTTGAGAATAAAAACAGACATTGGAAGATAACCATGACCCACACGCAAACCACATGTCCAAACCACATCGCTCTTTGCGCGGGTAAAAAAAGGGCGCGTCCTGCTGATGTTGGAGCCCTAGCCTCAGTGTTCGAAAAATCAGCTACAGAGCTCAAACAACAAAAGCTACTAAAATGCAAACAAACAATACAAATAGCGACATTCAACGTAAGAACCTTAAATAAAATAGGTCAACTACTGGAGCTGACTGTATCGGCCGTAGAACATAAGATAGACATAATATGCATACAAGAACACAGATACACTCACACCGAAGATATCAAATATCACGATACTGGCAATGGATGGACGCTAGCCACTGTATCACAATGGAAACACTCTGTCAATGCAACAGTAGGTGGTGTAGGAATGCTTATAGGACCAAGAGCGTTAAAAACACTTAATAGCATCGAGAAAAACCAAGCTAGGATGATGGCAGCTACTTTTAATGGCAACCCCAGACCAACAATCACCTCCTGCTACATCCCTACCAATGTTAGTGAAGAAACTGAACTAGTCGCCTTCTACGATGAGCTATCCTCTCTAGTCCGTAGCATTCCGAAACACAACCAGCTAGTCATTGGCGGAGACATGAATGCCTAAATCGGGAAAAACGGAAGCAACAAATACAGCCTACACAACACATCAAATAGAAATGGACAACATCTAACAGATTTCATGATAGAAAATAGATTAACATGCCTCAATACAAACTATCAAAAAAGAGAGGGAAAATTATGGACCTACACATACGCGAACAATAGTAAAGCACAGATAGACTACGTCTTTATAAACAAGAAATGGAAAAATAGCGCAATAAATTGCGAGGCATGCTCCTCTTTCGAGGGTGTGTCCCGGATCACGGAATAGTCACAGCCAAATTACGTCCAAGCCTACGAAAAAACGCCACACGAACAGCGATTACCAAACACTATGACTGGGCCCTTCTTAACAACGGAGATATTAGAGATAAATATGTATTAGAATTGAGAAACAGATTCGAGACGCTACAAGAGAAGAAAGAAAAAGGTAACCCAAATGACAAATATGAGAATATCGTCAACGTGTACCTCGAGGTGTCCAGCCGTTAAACGGTTGTAAGGCATAAAAAATCATAGAATCATAAAAAAATCAAAGAAACCTAATTAGAAAAAAAACCTTTAGGTGAATATTACCTGTCCATGTCTCGATCGAAACACTACAAGAGAAGGCAGAAAAAGGTACCCCAAATGACGAATGTGAGAATGTCGTCAATACGCACCTCGAGGCGGCAGCGAAGTGTATGCCAACAAAACCTAGAACTAAATATAGAGTCCCATGGGAAACGTTAGCGGTTAAAGAAAAACATGCACACGTGAAAACTGCCTCCAGAAGCTATAGGAAGAACCTAACAAACACAAATGCCCTAAAACTAAAAAAGGCACAATATCAATAAGCAGGCATATATCTAAAAGAACAGATAGAATACATACAAAATCAGATAGATAAGATTAGAGACTCAGTGGAATCTAGGATAGCCTGGCAAACAATAAACGGAGAGAGTAAAAGGAAGAGCACATCCAAAATTAAAATGAAAGCTACAAATCAACAAGAAAGAATAAAACTGTGGAAACAGCATTTCGAAAATCTACTAGGAAACCCACCGAAAGTTACGCATGAACCAATCACCGGAATTATTAGTAAGCAATTAGACATTAAACTAGGACCATTCACTCAAGAAGAACTCGACTCGAAAAATTAAAACAGGAAAGCTGGGGGGCTGGAGGAGATTCCCCCATAAGTATGAAAGACCAGACAATTCGACGCCATACTGCTCCAACACTGCAACGCAGTCTATAATCAAAATCCGATAGACAGATGGAAGAAGGGATGCCTCCTCCCCTTCCCTAAAAAGGGTGACCTCGGATTAGCCAAGAACTACCGAGGTATAACACTTACATCCATAGCAGCCAAAATTTACAATGCCCTACTACGAAACCTTATAGAACCCATAATCGACAACATCCTTAGAAAAAACCAAAATGGCTTCCGAAGAAATAGATCCACGACCTCACAAATATTGACTATCCGTAGAATCTTTGAAGGCGTACGGGCAAAACATCTACAGGTGACATTACTATTTGTCGACTTTACCAAGGACTTCGATTCCATTCACAGAGGGAAGATGGAACAAATCCTACTAGCATACGGCCTACCAAAAGAGACCGTAGCAGCAATAACGATTCTCTATAGAAACATCAAAGTGAAAGTACGTTCACCGGTTGGAGACACAGAATACTTCGACATTGTAAAAAGAGTACAACAAGGAGACACGCTATCCCCATACCTCTTTATCATCTATCTAGACTATGTGGTTAGTACATTGATTGATAAAATAAAAAAAACGGCTTCGAGCTGACAAAGAAAAAAAGCAGAAGGTACCCCGGTTTGGAACGAGCTGCCGCAAGCATTGGCCTCCATGTCAATGCGCACAAAACTGAATATATATGCTCTAATCAAACAGGCGACATTTCCACAGTAGAGTGAACCCCTCTTAAACTAGTAAACAAATTCTATTACCTAGGAAGCAGTGTCTCATCAACAAAAAAGGACATCGACACGCGGTTAACGAAGGCATGGACAGCTATTGATAAGCTATCGATCATATTGAATTCAGACCTGACCGATAAAATGAAACGTAGTTTCGGCAGCGGTCGTGTCGATACTGCTGTATGGATACACTACATGGACGCTAACAAAACGGCTGGAGAAGAAGCTAGACGGCAATTACACAAGAATGCTGCGAGCAATATTGAACAAGTCCAGGCGGCAACACCCCACAAGACACCAACTATACGGCCACCTGCCTCCTGTCACGAAAACTATCCAAGTTAGACGAACCAGACACGCAGGACACTGCTGGAGAAGCAAGGACGAACTCATCAGTGATGTATTCCTATGGACCCCCACATAGGACCGAGCAAAAGCAGGATGACCAGCTCGAACATACATATAGCAGCTATGTGAGGATACAGGATGTAGCCCTGAAGACCTTCCAGAGGCGATGAACGATAGGGAGAAGTGGCGAGAGAGGGTCAGGGATATCCGTGCTGGCGGCAGGACATGACGATGATGATATGATATGTAAATGAAATGATAAAGACTTTAATAAGTTACATGATTTCACGTGTTTTAAAGAAAACGAAAATATGATTATTTCTTTTGAAAAACACGAAACTATTTAACAGACTTGAGAGTTCATTTTGACTTTTGGTCCAACGTATCCACAAATCAGGAATTCATTGACGATCGAATATCGTCTATTTCATTTCAAAGATTATTGGTCATTTTGTTTCGACATAGTTATTTTACGATGTCTAAATCTAATAAAAATCCCAAAACCCACCTGCACTATTTTCACTATTGTTAGGTTTTATCGGGAAGAGCTTTATTTTGAAAAGATACTTATGTCTGTAAAATAAATGATTAGTTGAATTATAAGGCATCCTTTATACAGACTTGTAATGGATTATGAATGAATGTTATTTACTGTATGTATGTACTGACGTTTGAATATGCAGAACACACGGACAAATGTGTGAGTATATATATATATATATATATGTGTGTGTGTGTGTGAGTGCGCGCGCGCGCGCACGCGCGCACCAGTATTCCTTATATGCAGAGCATATATTTCCTCAGCAGATGCTTCGAACCACAGATCACTTTAGAAATACTGTATTTTCTTATATATCAACGAGCCTATGATGTAGTTTTATTTATAAATTAGATACATTAAAAGATTAATAATAGCTCATAACAGACGAACTACAATATATTGTAATAAAAATTACGCAACGGATAGATTTCTTTAATTCTAGATCCTAGCAGCTTCAGCAAACATTTTTATTGCTATACTAAATTGTGAAATTTTACCTTTCCATATATTGGAAGGTCTTTCTCATTGGAATATCCGAATTCACAACATTACTACAATTCTTGCGCTTTGGAACTATTATTAAGTAAAACATATGAATTATTTCTTTATGGGATTGACTGCACTCGACTGAGATCGCGTAAAAACAATATATATATATATATATATATATATATATATATACTGTGGGTGCATATGTACTTCTGTGTGTACACAGGTAAATTTCTTCTTCTTCTTCTTCTTCTTCTTCTTCTTCTTCTTCTTCTTCTTCTTGCTATCTTTTCCTCAACTTAATTGTCTGCTTGCTCATACGGCTGTCAAGCTATTCACTTGTTACGATTGTCACACCGGAACAATTCCGAACTGTTTGTTCGCTTCGACTGTCCACTTCCGGCTATTTGATCAGGTGCTAATTGCAGTACTACGTACGCATTGCGCATGCTCTCGACTGGCCGATCATTTTCTAGTACATACTGTGTGCATTGTAACTATCGGCTTGGATAAATTCCTGACCGGATGCTGTCTACTACAAAATGTTATTTGACCAAATCAACTTATGAAAAAAAAAATACTTGTTGCCGACAAAAATCCCAATGAGTTCACTAATAGGATTTGAGATTTTAAACATTTTTCGATTGTCTGCTTACTAACTCCCAGATTTGCATGTTAACTTATCAGTGGATCAGTTTCTGATTCACTTACGAAGACGTAATAGTTACGGAAACTTTTGACAGGATTATTAAAGTTTATCAATACATTTATTCAAACTATATGGATATTTATTCAAAACTTTGGAATCTTGATTCAATACAAGGACCTTCATTCAAAATTTAAAGACCATTTTTATTCAAAATGTAGGAATTTTAATTCAAAATGTCACGATCATTATTGAAAACGTACAACCATTACTCAAAATCTAAGTTTCATCATTTAAAACAGTGGGTCCATTTAGGATCTAAGTAAAAATATAGAGATCTTTTTTCAAAATAACAGGATTTGTATTGATATCTTAAACTTAGGAAAATTTGTTCAAAACAGCGGTAATTTTATTGAAAAAAAAGATGTAAAGATCTTTGTACATATCATATGGGACTTTCATTCCTTTATTCAAAGTCTGTCGAATGAAAGGCGCTAATTTTGTTGCTAATTAGTCTATAACTTATTGTTCAGTGTTAGTAAATGTATTCATACTTCATCGGACACTAAAATACTCGTAAAATGCGCTAAGCGTTCATGTTATTTTATATAAGGCATTCTAACCACAACCGAGAGATTTCTTAGAGATAGATTATCATTAGACCTACAACAAAGAAAATATGTAAGCATGTTTATACTTAATATTACACACACACACACACTCTCTCTCTCTCTCTCTCTCTCTCTCTCTCTCTCTCTCTCTCTCTCTCTCTCTCTCAGAGTTGAGGAGTCATGAGCTCCGATTTATCATAGAACTTCCCACAACATTCTCAAACAGCTTAACCTTATGGTTTTCAGAATTTTCCATATATCGTTCGACGTCTGAGCAGTCTTTCACACTCACTCTATCAGTAATGCTACCTTGAAAGATCTCAGATTATCCCATAAAATTCGGTTCTTGAGGTACGCTAGTCAGATCTCTCAGAGAAATTGTATCTTTGTTATCTGACATCTGTGTGTTGGCATATTCATGTTTTTTGTTGTTGTTGTTGTTGTTTTTGTTGTTGTTGCAGGCCCCTTCAGTCTCTTCAAGTTCATTCTTGCTGCACCGATTACATCTCAATAGTAATCTTTAGTTAGTTAACAAGATGCATTTTGTCGGACCTAAACTTGATTTCTGCTGACAAGTAAGCATTCTCTCAGCAGGTGCGCAATTAACGGTACAAAATAAGGGTCTGATGGAATGAATGTATTTACCCAATCTTTCTGCCACGAGCAGAATGCAACCCACGAGCAGTTTTTTTAGCAGAGTAGACTGGTTTGAATTCAAGGTTCAAGTAGATTACTTGCCTTAGTAAAAATTAAAGAACTAAGTTTTCCCTTCTATTGACCCATAGCTGGGGAGTGGCGAAATATGGATTCATACCGTTCCCAAAGGCGTGAAATGAAACGCAATCCCCTACGTCCAGGATTTGAACTCTAGTCGCCGAGTTCATTTCTTCAGATGCTAACCGTTAGGCTAATTACTCCTTATATATTTACCCAACCCTTTTCAAGGTCAATATCTGAGTGGAGTAAGCTGGTTTGAATTCAGTTTTTCTTCTCCTGGACGTGGTGGGTGGGTAACCAAGATAAAAAAAATTCAGTCTGTCTTTCTCTTTTACGCATAATTGAGAGGGAAAATATGAATTCCTGTTTTTCCCAAAGGCATTTGCACAAAGTGAAACGTAAACAGTTATAAATCAGACGCTTCAGAAACGTTATTATATTTTAAACGTCTAACAAGAATATCAACCAATGTATGCGTATATTTAATGAAATAAAGATTTGTTGGGCTGTGTAAATCAAATATATTTCTTAGTGTGTCGTCGTTTAATAAACTTTGTGAATGATCGTTCTAGACAGTAAATAGAAGAAATTAATCAAGTCCATTGAAATTCAGCTTTAGATAGACAATGACATCAAAATTAGAGAGGAAACATTTGCTTTTGTTTTGCTTTTTGTTTTGTTTTTTTTTTGTTTTGTTTTGTTTTTCCATTTTAGTTCTTTGGTTTTACGAAAAAGAAGCAGCTTCAATTGCAAGCATCAATATTGCCCAGTATTTAACTTCGCATTATACTCTGTGTGTGTGTGTGTGTGTGTGTGTGTGTGTGTGTGTGTGTGTGTGTGTGTGTGTGATCTTTATTATTTTTTTGTATTCTAATTCGTATTTTTTTAACCTATCCATTCGAACTACATACACACAACTATCCGATCGGGCTGAGAATAAAAGACTGAATTCTCTGAAGAGTGGGGGGGGGCGTGTATGACACTAAACTACATTTCGAGACGCTCGAGTTCTGACGATTTGGGGAGTGTGGAGTAACCTCTTCCTATCATTACTCCCAGGTCCAATCTGACTGTGAACGATAGTATATGATAGGATCGCATCAATGGATCAATTAAATCTGTTTTAAAATTCACCCGTATTCGATAGAACTGAGTGCAAAAAACATCTTAGAAAACAACTACATAAAAAACGTAAATATGAACTTACAGTGAGCGTGATTCTCTAACCTCTTGGCTTTAAAATCAATCACTCAATTAATCACAACTACTCCTATATTATAAAACTGTTGAAATGTTAGGCAAGCTTAGGTTATGTTTTTGCTTTTGGACGAGTCCATTGAAACGTGACCGTGTCATAAGTAAAGGAACATTTCTGTTTAAAAATTAAATATTATTGGGGTTTTTTTTCTTAATAGAGAAAGATCAAGGGAAAAATGTTTTCTTGAATTGTCAGTAAGAATCAATAATGATATTTTCAAAATCTGATCGGCAGATGGGTGAAGGGATGCCTCCTCCCCTTCCCTAAAATGGGTGGCCTCGGATTAGCCAAGAACTACCGAGGTATAACACTTACATCCATAGCAGCCAAAATCTACAATGCCCGACTACGAAACCTCATAGAACCCATAATCGACAACATCCTTAGAAAAAACCAAAATGGCTTCCGAAGAAATAGATCCACGACCTCACAAATATTGACTACCCGTAGAATCCTTGAAGGTGTTCGGGCAAAAAACCTACAAGTATCATTACTATCTGTCAACTTTACCAAGGCCTTCGATTCCATTCACAGATGGAAGATGGAACAAATCCTACTAGCATACGGCCTACCTAAAGAAACCGTAGCAGCAATAACAATTCTCTATAGAAACACCAAAGTGAAAGTACGTTCACCGGATGGAGACACAGAATACTTCGACATTGTAGCAGGAGTACTACAAGGAGACACGCTATCCCCATACCTCTTTATCATCTGTCTAGACTACGTGCTTAGAACATCGATTGATAAAATCAGAGAAAACTGTTTCGAGATGACAAAGAAAAAAAGCAGAAGGTACTCTGCAAAAACAATTACCGACGCCGACTACGCCGATGACATAGCGATACTGTCAAATGCACCCAACCAAGCCGAAACACTACTGCATAGTTTGGAACGAGCAGGCGCAGGCATAGGCCTCCATGTCAATGTACACAAAACTGAATATATGTGCTATAATCAAACAGGTGACATCTGCACACTAGACGGAACCCCTCTTAAACTAGTAAACAAATTCTCTTACCTAGAAAGCAGCGTCTCATCAACCGAAAAAGATATCGACACGCGGTTAACGAAGGCATGGACAGCTATCAATAGGCTCTCGATCATATGGAAATCAGACATAACCGATAAAATGAAACGCAGTTTCTTCCAGGCAGCTGTCGTATCGATACTGCTGTATGGATGCTCTACATGGACGCTAACAAAACGGCTGGAGAAGAAGCTAGACGGCAATTACACAAGAATGCTGCGAGCAATCTTGAACAAGTCCAGGCGGCAACACCCCACAAGACACCAACTATATGGCCACCAGCCTCCTGTCACGAAAACTATCCAATTTAGATGAACCAGACATGCAGGACACTGCTGGAGAAGCAGGGACGAGCTTATAAGTGATGTACTCCTATGGACCCCCACATATGGCAGGGCAAAAGCAGGACAACCAGCACGAACATACATTCAGCAGCTATGTGAGGATACGGGATGTAGCCCTGAAGACCTGCCAACGATAGGGAAATGTGGCGAGGGATATCCGTGCTAGTGGCACGCCATGATGATGACGATGATGATAATATCAAATAATGGATAAAAAAGAAAGATAACATCATTTACGTAGGCCGATGTAAACACAAATGAACCTCAAAAAAGACAAATACTCACATCTAATTTTATGCATATATGCTTTTCTGTTCCTGCCCTCAGAAGATATCTTCCAACTTCAACATTTTAATTTATTGGTATGTCCTAATATTTTCAGCAATGGCTGATTGAACCGGGAAATATTTGGACGATACAATAGAAAATATAAACTTCAGATGTATACTGTAGCTGGTGGCTAGATGAATCCTCCGTGAAAAAGCCAATTCATGAATAAAATTCCTTACATTCTTCGGTGATAAATAACACCTGAAAATAAGCTCCACACTTATTAATTTTCGATCTGATATCGATACACATTTTTCTTTATTTTATCTATTCATCAACTTATTTGGATTTTGTTATTTTCCTCCGCTTAATTATTGGTCTCTCACTTATTTTAACATTTTTGCTTTTCTTTTACTCTTTTCGCTCACATGTGACGCTATCTGGCTCTACTGAAGTCACTTGTACGGTAAAAGTATGGATTTATGCCATTTCCCACCAAATCAGATTTGACATGAAATTATTTTACAATGGGAAGGAACAATAAATGCTTGATTCTCTCGGCACTTCAGGCGCCAAGCAATAAACTCTGCCCAGCTAAGTAGTTACTACCTGGATGGAAATTTTTTCTGGGACCAGGCGATCAACTTTAACCCACCCGGCACGAATGCCAGGGACAATTGAAGTGGCAAATAAAAATTTATGGAAAATGTCCTAAAATTAGGTGCAATTTTTGGCTTGTGGTTGCGGACAAATAGTGATGATTTTAGAAAAATCCTTACTTACTGTGACACAAGGCCAGATGGGTTGGGCACCCACTGAGAATCGAACTCACTACCAACGTTCTTTTAATCTTGTTCGCTAAGCATTACACCACCTGGGTTGCCCACCTCTAGTTATATATAAAACCTAACGTGAAAAATAAGCACAGACACACACACACATAAACTGGTCTCATAACTTTGTAGTCAGAAATTGCTTTGGGATGATAACATGAAACATTACTGAATGCAACTCAAAGCCAATAGAGTCACAAGGTAGATTTATCATATTTACCAACCCCACCGATCGGGCAGGATATGACAAAAGGTCATTTTTTAAGCGGAGTTTAACAGGTTTGAATTCAGAGTTTTCCTTCTCCTAGACTAGTCGCCTCACCAAGGCTGTAGAACCTAGTCTGCCCTACTATTTACCCATAGCTGGAGGGAGAATATTTGGAGTCATACCTTTCCCAACGGTATTAATGCTATGTGAAATGCAATCAGTCACGTCCAGGATTTGAACACGTGTCGCCGTGTGCATTTCCTACGACGACAACCATTACTCCACAGGCACCTCCCAAAGGTAGATTAATAGAAGTTAATTTCTATCTCTCACTCTCACACTATTCGACTCCTTTACTTTCCTTCTTCCTAGCTTCGATATCTTCCTAGATTTCAATCTCTTCCCTTGTCTGCGTGATTTTAGTGTTTTTTCTCTCATTCTTTTCTGTTTATACAAAAGATTTTGAAATATATCAGTTGACCGACACCCCTGCGTTCTCAGCTCATTAACACGATTGAGACTATCATCTAGACTCCACACACAAAGAAAACTACTGATCTATAAGAAAATAATCTTGTAATTTATGACAGATACTATGCTAATTTATAATGATGCACAGAGTAACTTTCATGTATATTTATTTGTCTTTTTGTGGCTTCTGTCACGCTAAAGCGAACAGATATATAATATTAGCACGTCAATACAATTGGATCCAAAAGACCGATCGAGTAAGCTTGAAAGATATTTATCCACGATATTACCGCTGTTCTGATTGAACGACCCTGTAAAATTAACAAGGAAATAATAAGTTATGCACAGTATATAAGCATTATACTTATTCTAGGCAAAGGATGACGAAGTTGAGCTTTGATCTAAGGCGGTATATAGGCACACACAGACACACACACACACACACACACGCACGCACGCACGTATATGAATTTGATTTCAAACGTCAACTCGCATTTCCAATAGCTTAAAACAAAAATTGCTGAAAGATGAAAACAAGAGAAAACATTAAAGATGCATTTGTTTTAAACAAACTTTAAAAATAGAAACCAATGAAATGTAAAGTAAGTAAAGTTGGCGACCATAGTCGAGGGTAACCCGAAGGCTCCCTTTTCGATAGCTACTACACCAAGGTGTAGGGGAGGGCGCTACTCCTTCCCTGGATTGCTCTACTTTACCCTTGATCCGTACCTTATAATACTGAGTGTTAAGCAAGGAGGCATCAAGTACCATTTTTTTGAGTCTTTGGTATGACTCGACCTGGGATTGAACCCAGGTCTCCCGGGCAATTGGCAAACTCTCTAACCCCTAGGAATGTAAGTGAATTAAACAATTGCGATGTAATATATTTCTCATCTTTCTTATCAACTACAAACTTCTCTGAAATAAAAAGTTTCTTTAGTTTAATGGGATATCAACCTTCATGAATTATCTTATTTCGAAGCCATCTTTGTATTGTAACTGTAATGGTACTATTAAACCAATAGCCGAGGGATAAGAGAGTACATGCCTTTCCCAAAACTATTAGTCCGAAAGTGAGCATAAAAACGCGACTGGAATTCGAACTTGCTTACAATGATGTCGCAGTTCAGCAAGTTAGCCACTACGCTACGGAAAGTCTCTCTTCTAACAATCAATATTTCAACTAGAAACAAAAAATATATTTAAATATTCCAGAACCAAGTAGAGACTTCACCAGTTTGGAATACAAAAATAATTTACATAATTAACATTTTTGACAGATAATTTCTTGAGTTCTTGCTAGGACGCCTAGTGGGTAATGATTGTGATGTGCCAGTCCCGAAACCCTGCCTGACGTCAAAGTTCTATATTATGCTTGGGAATTCTTGGTGTTAAAGTTATATATATATATATATATATATATATATATATATATATATATATATATATATATATATATATTGCTTGGTGATTCTGACGTGAATTCCAATGGTTTTAACGCTCAGTTTTCAATCTCTAGTAAAAACTTGAATTTCGAATGCAAGAAACTGAATTTCAAATGTATAAACGAAGGCATGAAGGCAACAATTTTCTCGTTCTAATCCCCGTGAACTGGCTAATTTACCCTCGGTAAAAAAAATCTTTGGATGAGAAAACAATATTAAAATGTATATTAGCAGTAATATTATAATAAGTTTTTAATTAGAAAATAAGATAAATAAAGTTTTGAGTTAGATAATTAATGTAAAAGTAACTGAGTAATTTAAAAACATCGTAATTAAAAATTGCGATTAAAAATCATCTGAAGAATCTTGGACCAATATTCACTGAAAATGTTCTGTTGTTTTAATAATGTCCGTAAGGCGAAAAGATAAATCTATCATCTTGTAAATAATCTCAGACGTAAAATATTGGTTAGATTATGAGTTTATTTCAAATCTGTTTTCGTTACATTTAATAAAAATCCAGACATTAATTTTTTTTAACTATTATAGACATGCCTATACACAGTATGAGATGTCAAGATTTTTTTTTATTAAAATGAACCTTTGTTATATTCTTTTCTTTTATGAAATCCTAATGCTACATCAGAGAAGTCTACTTATAAAAGAGAGAAAGTTTTTGTACGTTTATTCTAATATGGACCCATACATATGGTATTTGCTTTATTATATGCACGTATACTTGTGCATTTTTTTCATTTTTTATAGATTCATATCTGTATATATGTTTGTATACATATATGTAGACTGAGTGGTATGTATATGTCTGCGTTGTGTATAGCTGGTCTTTTATTTACTTCTTTACCAACCAATCTTTTTGCATATGACAGATTTGTGCAGAAATTTTCAAAGTCATGAAAGCGGAAAACGTAACCTTACAAACGCGAGATGAAAGCGACCAAAATATTTCGATTTTACAATGTCGTCCTTTGAAGAAATAAAAATATAAGTTGTTTTGTCTTCTGCTGTTTTTTTTTTTCTTCTTCTACAATGTACAAGAATGATAAAAAAAAAACTTCCCATTTACTTTTCTCTATTTTTTTTATTTCTAAAGTTTTTTTTTCTTTTTGCTTTTGCTTTTTTTTTTATTCTACTTACGTCTTCTCGTGAGTGCATAATAGTTACCATACGGAAAATGAAATGAACTATCCGTGTTCAAGTTCTGACAGAAGTAGGTGTATTTATTTAGGACTATTTTATTAATTTAAATCCCCCAGATCCATCGACTATTATCTTGGCTTTCCACTTGTATAAGAATATCATAATTTCAGAGTTTATTCTCAGTTCTTGTCACCATGTAACCTAATAAACGCTGTTTCATTTTATATCAAGCAAATACAATAAAACATTTAATGTAATGATTCGACTCAGGGTAATCTTGAAGAAGCTTCTAAAAATGACTCAATTTATCGGTCTTTCTCTTTGACGTCAGGGCGTACTGTAAAAACCAATCGCTATTAAGGCAAAAAAAGGCACTGTATGACGAAAGGATCTCTGATTACTGTGTATCATTAACCTTTTCTAAGATTGTCCGGTAAAATTGTTTATAATACAATTTATAATCGAAAATTAAAACTTGAGTTCAAAATGCCTAAATGACAAAATTCATTTTGAACTTTAAATTTCCTTACCATTTCATTAATCCATATATTTTTCCGTTTATTGTCTTCATCTTTCTTATTTTGAATACACTTTTCGGCTGATATATTCTTCGACCTTATTAATGATTTTTTCTTTGTATCTTAGATTATGCATTTCCATTATTCCAATGTCTTTAAAATCTCGTAGTCGAACCCATTCAGCATTAGCAATCTGCATTACCAAATGTTCTTCATTCTTTATTGTGTACAATTAAGAATGTTACCCAGCTCCCATAGGAGACTATTCAACTTAACATGTCGTTATTCCTTGGAAACTTCATTTCCGCCTTTTGATTAGGTGAACCGGATTCGATTCAGTTAAAAAGACATCCAGGCAAAAGCCAAACCAAATATTTTAGTAAACGAGGGTCAAACTACTTCAAATCAACGCACATTACGCCAGTGTTCAAAATATCCGGATGGTAGAGAAACTTCTCTCTTAGTAAGACATTTGGCCCCTATAAATATTGATCTCACCCCGAGAGTCGTGAGACTGCTCTTCCTTTAATAAGATATAAATGTTCAGTCCTGTTTTCCTAACAAGCTAAATTACGATTGAAATATGTTATCTTACTTGTAAGTTCTGGAAAAAAAAGTTGTTTCAAATTAAAATCCAAAGTTAAATGAGAATTATGAATCGTGAAAAGGGATGGATGTTGTGAAATGGAAATTTTACGAGCGAGGAAACATTATTCGTGAATATTCATTTTGTTTATTATTTAAGGAATGGACTTTCCTTCTGTTTAGCCGATTCAGTTTTTGAGTAACAGTTTTTATCCCAGAGCGAACGATTCACTTGCCTTTTTGGTAGTTTTATTTTTCGGCCAAGCAGGGACACACTTGGACCTTCTTTCTTTGCTGAAAACTGTAAGACTATTTTTATTTCTCAATATCACAGACGGCAGAATAGCGGACTGGCGTTTTTTGTTGTTGTTTGTTTTTTTTTTTGTTTTGCTTGGAGTTGGACATAAGGAGGGAAAAAGTGTACAAGCATATGTTCGGGGGAGGATCTCTTATTTTTTCCCGGCTTATGGTCGGCTAACATGGCCGCTCGGCCGTGAGGAGCCTTTTTGTGACCCCTGAGAGGGTGACTCACTATGTCAAAGGAAAAGAAACACAAAAAGATTACAGATAAAACCGAGAAATAGATACACCCAAAATTACGACAGGTGGGGGCTCTCCTGTTGTCTGGGATATCCCCACGAAAGTAGTAATCGGCCTCGATGCGTTGGTCACGTGGCCAGAGGCCATATCCCTTTACGTAGGAGATAGAGGCCTTTGATTCAAACCAGATCGGCTCAGGACCAGAGTAGAGGGAAGGATCTTTGAGGTTGATAAGCAAATGGAAGAGATTGCCAGGCCCACAAGGAATTTGGTCATTGAGTCACTGGAGGGTGTTACCTGTTGTAGCAAATATCTCTTACGCTTTTTGGGACGTACTGTTGCCCTCTGTGGGAGATGCCGTCGACCTTACTCTGGTATTTAAATATTATATCTTTAGAACGAAGTATTTAAGCAGACGGAGGACTGCAACAGCAGTATGTAAAGTTCTTGACTGTCCCATTGACGGAAGTGAAGCTAGATACATGTTGCAATTTGGTAAAGTAGTGGCTGCTTCGCATGGTGATGAGAGCGAGGAGTGCAAAGTCGATGTCGTGATCGATAGCAGAACCTTCTGCTTCGTTCCTAAATGTTTGTATTTGGAAGGGTGCCAGACATGATGACGGGAGAGAAACCGGTCGGTTGCTCGGCGGGACCCAGAGATCCTCTCTTACCTCCTATAAAGCTTTCCCAAAGGCTCTCGTGGGCTGATCTGCCGTCGAGACAGTGGTTTCCGTTCCTGTTGAAGAGAAAGAATCCCCACTTCTTCTGAGATTTCTCCTTTACCAGCAACAAAGGTTCTGGAAACCCAAGAGAGGTAGAGTGGAGTAGCTTTCGATGGAAGGGGGCAGCTTGCGGAACCTCTGTCTTGTGAAGTTCTCCGGATAGACGCTTATAAGATGAAGGGTCTCTGCTGTTGTGTAAATCAGTAGCAGCAACTAGAACAACAAATACAGGTGCAGGAACGCTGGTCCGGAGAGAGAGATGTTCGGAAGGCACTTGGAATTAGAGAAGCAGCTGGATGAAGCGGAATCATCGGCTTCCTCACCTGGATTTTCTCGTTCCACTTTATCTTCTCCTAAGCCACAGACAGACCATCCATAGCTCCATCAAGCCAGCGGGTGTCGCCCCCGCAAATGATAGTCCTCGGATTGACAGTGTAAGGGAGCCGCAACTTTGACAACACCAGCAGAAGGAGAAGCAGACACAACTACCACAACACTACTACCACCACCACCACCACCAGCAGCAACAGTGGGACCAACTATTCCGAAAAAAGGCAGCGGAGGTCTTCTTTTGGCCGGTCGAATGATGAGCTATCCAAATAAAAACGAGGAATGGCCGAGATATAAGAGTAGGGAAGACGAATATAGGAAGGCGGATATCCTGCATAGAAGAAATAGACCCCAGCAGGAACAACTCAAGGACTCTAAGAACTATCCCATAGTGATGACATTGTTGGTAATTAGAACGAGACGAGGCTTTTAGGCAATCATGAATATTATTGAAGAAGCTACCCAGACCCACGGCCCATTCACCCTCCTCGTTATGGAAAGAGAAATGACGAAATTTATTTCAGAGTGAGTCACTATATATTTACACCCTTCCCTTTATAGGGCATGGAAGCTTTTCCGTGTGATATAGGTGGTCTCGCTCCTGACGACACCGTCACAAAAGAGATGGTCTTCAGATCCATGAAACAAACTGTTGATTTCCTGATACCTCACCCTATGTTTAGTCCAGGGCTCCAACGTCTGTAAAAATGATTATGGATTTAAAATAATTAGTTTTATGGCGTTGTTTTATGCTGCTATTTGACGAGATTCAGTTTCTCTCAAAAGGTTTCCCTTTCGTAACTTTGACAAGTTTTCTTGTTTGCAATTTCGCCAGTTTGTCGCTTGAATGCAGTTGTATTTCCTTTCATTTTTGTTTCCTAGTTTTTATTGTTCTATTAGTTCTTATATTTTTCTGCTGTTATTGACCCCTGTACTTAGATGCCACAATCTTTGAAACTACGTTATCCATTGAAAAAAAAAAAACACCCATGTAGACTAAATCCTAAGTGAAAATTTTCAAAGGCTCAAAAATCATGAGCCTTTTTAAATGCATTATTTTTTAATATTGTTTGATCTGAAATACGATAAAAGATTGTCTTATTTGCTCTCCCTTTCATTTCAGTAGAAATCAGACATTTCGTCTCTTTCTAACAACTTCTATGTATTTATAGGTTTCTTGCATCTATCACCTTTCAAAAATACAAAAGAAAGAATTATTTTTTGTCGTTTAAGATACATTAAGATTCTTTTAATACAATTGGACATTTCGAGAATCTCTTAGTTCATCATTTTTATAATTGATAATCAAGATTTTGTGTAAAATCAATATTAACTTGTTTGCGATTATTTGATTAATTTCTAACAGATTTATTTTGATATTTTCAACAAACCACTTTTAATTGAGTAGTTTTCTTAGCAATCATTCTGCTAAGAATATGCTATAAATACTTTTATGAAACATTCCCGCAAAATACTCATTCTGAGAGGCTTAATCTTCAGACTAATATTTCTTTCTCATTCATTATTGATTATTGAATTGATTTCCTCATTTTTTGTTCCTAATAAAACGGCCTTTCAGCAAATCTCTAGGATTATTATTATTATTATTATTATTATTATTATTATTATTATTATTATTATTCCTTGGAGTTTTTCACACCATCTCTCGCTGGAGTCTTAATGAGAGTCTCCTCAGGTCTTCAGGACTTTTCTCGGTATCCACGCCGAATTTAGCAATGTCATGATCGGAATGGTTTCAATTCTTCCTCTTATCTCCAGTTCTTTGAGTCTTTCCAGACTTTTTGAAACTGCTCAAAAGGCTCTGATTCTGTTGGCTATCACTGTCAATTTCGAGTTCCACATCTAGGATCAAATTATAATATTTGTGCAATTTTCCAAGAATCCAACCATTGCTTTCCTGTTCCTAGTTCTCGATTGTGTCTTTCATCTTCAAGCGGGAGGAAATAAAAGGTAAACTTGATCCTGAGGATGTCGATATAAGGTAGTACCTCCCCAACAATCCAGAAGGAAAGTATTCCGATGCCTTTATGACACTTTCTGCCGAACCTGGGTAATTATGTCCATCAATACGTTCGAGTGTGGGAACTTCAAAATCCAGATCTAACCATGTATCTCAGTCTACCGGCCTAGGGATATAATTAAGTATCGGATCAGAGTATAGTATCTATTCTCACGAAAATATTTGAGTCATTGAAAAATATAAGATATAAAATCAGCAAATAAAAACTTATTTCGAAAAAGAATAAAATTTAGTATTGCTTCCAAAGTATATTGTGTATACATATATAATAGATTCTTTTTATTTTAATAATTTTTAGTTTTTTAAGGTACTTGGAGGGTTTGTAGTCTATTTAATCGCATTTTGTTATGTACAGATACCACAATAAAGTTTAAGTATTTATTCAGCTCTTCGTGCAAACTTCTTCAGAAGGTTCGGTTTAACACAAGGCCCCACAAAAGTACGTGTGGACGAGGGGGCAAGTCTTTAAAGTACTCTTCCTTCCCCTACTCCTCCTCCAGTGCAATAGTAGGGCGATGCCTCGTGGTCGAACTTCCCAGGACATAATTAACCTCATCTTTTACTATATTATAAGATTGAGAATGAAAAGATACTCTAATTGGATCCCAGACAGCAACATTTTAATCGTAAACAGAAGTATCAGAAAACGAAGCTTTGATCTTTGGCAGGGTAAATAAATAGTACATTTTTATCTTTGTAGAAGTTACGGTTTGATAAACAAAGAAATAAACAAACGCAGAAAAAGGGGAAAATAACATTTTTCATTGTACAGATGAATTATTAAGTGAAGAGAGGAAAAGCAGGGATCGTGCTGTAACAGAGTTGTGGCGATTGAGTTGGACTTACCATTTACTTTTATTATTATTATTATTATTATTATTATTATTATTATTATTATTATTATTTACTCCTCTAGAGTTTTTCACATCATTGTTAGCTGATGGTTTTTCACTGGAATTTGAGTGACAGCAAGTCTCCTCAAGTCTCCAGGACTCGTCTCAGGATTCTGGCCGTTCTCAGCACTGCTGTCATTTGGATAGTCTCTACCCATCCGACAACTTCCAAGTCCTCCAGGTCTTTTAATAATCCTTTACTTATTGTGCCGAAAGCACCAATCACAATTGATACAATCGTCACTTTCATGTTCCACAGCTTTTTTAATTCCCTAGCAAGGTCGAGGCACTTATCCTTTTTTTCACATTCCTTCAGATTTATTCTGTGGTCCGCCGGGACAGCAAAGTCGACAATTTTGCAAATTCTCTTCTTTTTGTTGATTATTATAAGGTCTGGGATTAGGTGATCCGTTTGTATGTCAAAGTCCCATTGGAGTTTATGTGTGTCATTTTCTAGGACAGGTACTGGGTTTTGCCTATACCATTTGTTAGTATGGTCAAATTTAAATTTCTTGCACATTTCCCAGTGGATCACCTTGCCCACCCAGTTGTGTCTCGCCTCATACCCCTTCTGTGCTAATTTGCTGCATTCGCTTATGTGATTGATCGTTTCGTCTCTGTCACTGCATAGTCTACATTTACTGTTTTGTCGCGTCTTATCTATTTTCGCTTTGATATGATTGGTCCTTATGGCGTTGTCCTGTACTGCTATTATTCTCTCTTAAGGTTTCCTTTTCTTAACCAGGTCCAGGTTTTCTGATGTGAGATGTTGTTTATTAGTCATTTAAAGAGGCCATAGAGTTGTTTTTTCTCCCATTTTTGTTTCCTAGTTGTTGTCATTCTTTCGTCTATCGTGTTGTCCGTATCGTTTCTGATGGCTTTAATCTCTCTTCGTTCGTGTTTTTCTATGTTGTCTTCAAGCCGTTGTATCGATGCGTCAACGCTGTTTCGATGCTGGCAAGTCCTCTTCCTCCCTCTTTTCTAGATACATATAGTCTGTCAACATCGACTCTGGGATGTAATGCCTTATGCATGGTCATTAGTTTTATTGTTCTTTGATCCATTTGTTTAAGTTCATCTCTGGTCCACTTGAGAAAGGGTCCCGAATATCTAACTAGGGGCACAGCCCAAGTATTTATTCCTTTGACGAGGTTTCTGCTAGAATTTTTGTCTCGAGTAGTTTTCTAGTTCTCCCGAGATATTCTTTTCGAATTTTGTCTTTCATTTCCACTTGTCTGATGGTGTCAGCCTCCAAGATACCCAAGTATTTGTAGGTTTCATTTTCTCTGAGCGTTCTAATTTTGTCGTGATTTGGTAGTTCCATTCCGTCAGTCATATATTGTTTGCCACTTTTCATGACGAGCATAGCACATTTTTCTATGCCAAATTCCATTCCTATGTCCTGACTGTATATTCTAACGGCGTGTATGACAGTTTCCAGTTCTTTTTCAGTTATTTGAAAATAGTTTAATGTCATCCATGTACATTAAGTGATTGATCTTCTCTTGCCATCTGCTAAGTTTGTATCCGGCTGTGTATTTTCTGAGTATTTGTTTATGTGGCATCATGGCTATTATGAATAGTAATGGTGATAGTGCTTCTCCTTGGAAAATCATTCTTTTGATCTTTATTTCAGCTATGCTTCTTCCTCCTGCTGTCAACTCCACTCTCCAGATTTGCATGGTCTTTTCGATGAAGTTTATGACTTCATGTGATATTTTGTACATTTTGAGACAGTGTATTATCCAGCTTTGTGGAACCATATCATATGCCTTTTTGTAGTCAATCCAGACGATCGCTAGATTTTTCCCTCTTGTCTTGCTCTCATTTAGGATGTGTTGATCTATGTAGAGTTATTCTGCTGTGCCTCTGGATCCTATGCGGCATCCTTTCTGTTCGTTAGGGAACAATCCATGGCTTGTTAGCGAGTAGTAAACCTTTACCCTTAATTGTGCTATTAGTATTTTCCACATCATTGGTAGGCAGGTTATTGATCTGTTGTTGTTTGAAGCAGTTCCTTTGCTTGGGTCCTTTTGGTTTAATGTAGTCTTTCCTTTGGTCATCCAGTTAGGTACTTGTGCGCTTTGTAGGCATCTGTTCATTTCTAGTGCTAGTCTGTCGTGAATGGAGGTGAATTTCCTGAGCCACAAGCTATGTATTCCATCATGGCCTGGCATTTTCCTGTTGATATTCTTTTCAGTGTCATTTTGAGTAAGTCGATGTGTATTTCCGTTTTGGGGCCTTCTTCATGTCCCTCTAGTTCTCTTGTAATATTGTTTATCCATTCAGCATTTTCGTTATGTTTTTTGATTGCCATATTTTCGTCCAAAATCGTTCGGTTTCTTTGGCATCTGGTTGTTGGTATGTTTTCGTGTCACTCCCTCTTGATAGAATTTTCTTTCGTTATTTTGGAAAGTCCTGTTTTGTCGGTATTGTTTTACCCTTTGTCGATATCTCTTTAATCTTCCTTCTTTCGCCAGCTCTTTCTAGTTTATTTCCTCAAGTTGTACTGTTATTTTTTTTTCATGTGTTGCCTATTCCTTTTTTTCTCCGCTTATTTCAGCGCCTCTCTTTTTTATCATTCTGGCTTGTTTTCGTAGTTTTTTTTATTTGCGTTTCCAGTCGAATTTCCCAGCCCCGTCTTGACTGTTTCTTCTTGCTTTTTGAGGGGATCCCAATTTTCTCACAAACTAATTTTGCACCTACATAGATTAGTTCATTTAACTCGGTTATATTATTCGTCGGTATGTAAGGTCGTATGTGATTTATTTTATTCGTTTCTATCTTAAGTGTTTTCCATTGTATGTTTCTTAATGATGGTAGAGTTGTCTTTTTACTACTCATGATTCTCTTTACATTTTCTAGATTTATCTTTTGTTCTTGTGATAGTGTTTCTTCCTGGTTGTTTGGTAGCGTATCGTTTGGGAGTGTGGTGCTTTCATTTGACGAGGTTGGAAGTTCTTTTTCGTTGGATTGTTTTTGTTTGACACCACTTGATTTGTCTGATACTGTATTATAGTTTTGTTTATGTGGGGCTTTTTTTATGGATTTCCAGTATTTCAAGGTCAGAAAACCAAACCTTCTTAATTATTGTTCGAACTTGATCGGCAAGCCTTTGGCTAGTTGTCTGAAATTTCGCACATTCTTGCCAGATCTCTATCATTCTTTTCCTGTATCGTCTTTGTGAAGGGTTGCTCCTAAAATAGCATTGTAGTGCAAGTTGATTATCTTCCTTCGTCCCTGTTTTGCGTTTAGGTCTATGATCGTTGTGGTTTCTTACGTCGTCGTTTATGTACCTGAAAAAAGAGCTGCCAACATTCGTAGGATGATGATCGGGTCTCCCATGTTGGCTATCAGGAGAGCACCTGCCGATCATGACACCCAGGCCTGTTGCCTGGGTCTCACGTTGTGTAATATTGTGATTGGACATCTTGATCATGGGTGGTATACTATACCAGACCCAGGGGTTGTTTATGATCTGCGCGCCTGACACAGATGTGACCAAGAACAGCTATGATGACTGTACAGGAACAGCGGGTTACTAGGGGGAAAATGGGGTTTATGAAACCCTAAGTTTTAACTTAGTTAAAGTCCATTATCCTCCTATTTTTATTTTGCTACCGGGCCTGAAGCCCGGATCTACGTTCGCATTCTCCTGTATCGCATCCATAGTTTATATCTATTGACCTATTTTTGGATTATTTCTATTGGGGCTGATAATTTTTATAGATAAAACTTCTGATGACTCAGCAGTTTAATTAAGGATGGAAACTATTTATCGAGCAAGTAGATCGGTAAGTATTATAGATTTTAGTGACTTAAATTTAAACAAATCTTACTTATTTCAGAATTTTGACCTGGAAATAATTTACCTGATTAGAAAGATTCTTCATTTAAAAAGGTTACAAATTGTACATCAAAAATTTCATAAAGCTTCGAAAATTCAATGTTGTATTCTTTTTTAAAAATAAATTGAACTCACCAATCTTCCTCTGAAATAAAAGATCCTTATATTCATGTCCCTTCCTTCGTTCTGCGCCTTATTATTATTATTATTATTATTATTAAACAAAGGAAAGTGTACCAATATGGATGGCATTTAACTTTTATTATTTCTACTCCTTGAGAGTTTTTCTCATCAGCGTTAGCTGATGGTCTATTATTATTATTATCATTATTATTATGTTAATTTTTCGATCGCTTGAAATGTTTATTGGTTTTTGTCAGCTATTTTCTCCTTTCTCCATCTGCGCCAAAGATTAATTTTTTATTCAATTCTTTCACGGTATTTCATTATTTCCTTTTACTTTTGCTTTTATTATTGGCTTGGGTTTTATTTCTTCTAATTTATAAAATTGGTCTTTAATCGTGAAAGATGTTTAAAGTCGTTTCAAATAATTCAATTAGTGTAAAACGCGCGACGTATGACTCCGTTCTTTGCCCTCGTTATTAACTTAGTATTTCTCTCTCTGTCTCTCTCTGTCTGTCTGTCAGTCTCTGTCTCTGTCTCTCTCTCTCTCTCTCTCTCTCTCGCTCCTCTCTGTCTCTCTCTCTCTCGCTCCTCTCTCTCTCTCTCTATCGCTCCCCACCTCTCTCTCTTATTTATCTCTGTATCTCCCTTCTCTTTATTAATTCTAATCCATTTTCTCACTCTTCTTTCTTTTCCATTACATTGTGTTTTTTTTTTGTTCTCCATTTTTCTCGTGTGGTCTAATCTCTTTTCCTTTCTCTCTCTACACGTCACTCTCTTTTCCTTTCTCTTTCCTGTCTGCTTTCAATGTCTCTAAACTATTTTTAAACCTCATTCCTCTTACTTTTTTCCTATTTACATATTTATCTCTTGATACGAGGATCATTAAATAAGTTTCCAGACTTTTTTCCTATGGGCACTTTTATTTATAGTACACACATGAAACTCTAGTGCCCTTCGAAGTAATCTCCTCCGGCTGCAATGCACTTGTTGTACTGTTCCAAAAACTTCTGGAAGGACCCATGGAAGTCCTCTTGTGTGTCAATGACCTTCGTCACAGCCTCTTTCATCTCAATTGTCTCATAACGACAGCCTCTGAGCTTAGGGAATAACCAAAAGTCACAGGGAGCAAGGCCTGGACTATAGGGAGGCTGAGGAACTGTCTTGATGCCCATCTTAGTCAAATAGTCTGTGACAAGGATGGAGTTGTGGACTGGTGTATTGTCCTGGTGGATATGCCACTGACTGATTTGAAGAGTGCTGGCCTCTTCTGACGGAATCTCTTCCTGAACTACCTCAAAACCTCAACAGTCAACCTTGTTGACTATCTGTCCAGTGGGAACCCAGTGCATGTAGATCATATCAGTGCCGTCAAAAACAGGGATCGTCAAAGGTTTGTGGGTGGATTTGCTCTGTCTGGCCTTCTTGAGTCTGGGAGAGCCAGCATGCTTCCACTGGGAACTCTGTCTCTGGGTATCTAGGTCATAGCAGTAGATCCAGCTTCCATCGCATGGCATTTTTTCCAAGTTTAAAACATAATTTTATTGCATGTCGTTCTTCTAAACACCAGATTGCATTTTTGAAATTAACCAGCTGTGACAATCAGGCTTTAGTAGGGTGTATTGCAATTCCTACTGTAGGTGTTCATCTGAACCTAAAATCATAAAAATTGGTCTGTCATCTCATAAGATGTACAGTAATAACATAGTGAATTTTCAAGAGTCTACGACAATTTTAAATGCCTGTACAAAAAAGTCCGGAAACTTATTGAAGACACCATGTACTTGTTCATTTTATGCTGCTTTCTTCTTCTTTGATCCTTTCCATCAAATATCCTTACTTCTCTTTAACTAATATTTTTTTGGTCATTTTCTTTGTTCACCTCTTTTTTCTATCTTTAACTGTTTCTCTTCTATTCTCTTACTATTTCTCTGGTCTTCTCAATCCCCCACCTCTCTCTCTCTCTCTCTCTCTCTCTCTCTCTCTGTCTGTCTCTCTCTCTCTCTCTCTCTCTCTCTCTCTCTCTCTCTCTTGCACACCTCTTCATTTATATATATAATACTTGATCTTTCTTTTTTTCTCCTCCTACTTCATTACTTTCAGTTTGAGTGATTTTTTGTTTGTTTTGGGGGAGTTTGGGGGGTGGAATTTGTTTTTGCCAAACATGTTCAGAACTCTATGTCTATACGTCAAACTCTTATAAACTTTAAAACTCTACAGTCTGTTCCTTCTGCGCCATATTTTCTGCAAAGTCTATAGAATCAACTCCAAAACTATTTTCAGCAGCTCTGGCCAGACACGTACAAACAAAAAGAAAATGAGTGTCAACGAAAGAAACTGAGGGTCTATTTAAATATGTAAAAATCTCATAGTAACTAATGGAATATTCACTCAGCTTAGTTTAATCTCGACCAAAGTCACATTAACTTCAGTATTGGACTCATTACAACAAAGAATTTTCTGTTAGACTACCTTGCTCATTATCGGTCAAAAGTAAGCACCCGAATGATTAGCATTAACAGGTTCATGGACGCGAATGAAATAGCAAAGAGGATGAAAAATTCTATTTCTTTTTTCATTAAACATGTTCTTAATGAAAAAAATTCAAACTTAGGATCCTCTTTGCTCATAAGCTTGTTGCTGAACTTTCCTGTTGGCTTATAAGTTACCTATAAAGTAAATAAGTGACTCAGCTTTTTGGCTTGATTTTTTATTCATATTTTATCATTGGTTTTTATTCTTTAACACTAATTCCTCGAAAATTTTATATACATTCTTATCTTTTTTACCTATTTTGGGAGGTGGGGGTAGGAAAAGTTTCAAATTTCATAGAGCTTTGGACTTTAGCAAGAGAATGTCCGATCCTGGTAGCATTTGTGTCCTGAGAATCAACACTCAAGATCGTGACTCTTACTTGGGCTCAAACATAAACAAAAACCACTTTATCCAATTTCTCTAAAAGATAATCATGCTAAAGACATTGCCATAGAGAAAAAGACCTGTTATCGCGCACGCATGCGCGTGTGCGTGTGTGTGAAAGAGAGAGTAATGACTCTTCCTATACAGTCATCCAGTATCTCATGGCGTCTCTTTCCAGACGAAGCATTATCAGTTTTTTAGGAAGAAAAGTGCTGGTAAAACTCATTTGATTATCCAGAAGTTGCGTTTTCAGTTCTTGGGTAATGCAGAAATATTAATCAGCCGAGCTGAGAAACCAATATTAAGGAGAATGGACGATTACCAGCATATCCTAATGGATCAGATAAATCGATTGCCTACATTGGAATCCTTGTTCCAGTATTTGTAATGAGTATAATGTCACCTGATGCTCCTCACTTGTTGCATAGTATCACACTAGCCTATGTTTTGTGGATGCCAATAACACGTTGTAGAAAAGTAAGTACTTGTTTTTATTCTAAATTGACTTAAAAATAGGTGAGGTTCCTTTTGTGGTCATTTATTTGCTTTTCTTTCCACTTTTTTTATTTTTCTCCTTTGTTGTCTTTTCCTTCATAACTTCTCTGCTTGTTTATTTCTTCTCTTTCTCTAAATCTTCCTTTTTTTCAACTCTTCCCTCTTTTTTCAGTTTTATTTTCTTCTTCTTCTTCTTCTTCTTCTTCTTCTTCTTCTTCTTCTTCTTCTTCTTCTTCTTTCTTTCTTTCTTTCTTTCTTTTCTATTTCTTATTCTCTCTATTTTGATTTATTGTTTTCCCATTTTCTTCTTTTTCACCATAATTTTGCTTACAGCTTCTTGTCATATTTTTTCAGTGTTCTTTTTCTTATGACTTTTTCTTTCACTTTCTTTCTTTTTTCTCTTTCATTTCTGTCTTCACATTCTTCAACTTCTTCATCGTCTTTTTTCTGCATTTCTTTTTTATTCTTTTGATTTTTAAGCTTCTTCTCCTCCTCTTTTATTCCCTATCTTTTCTTCTCTAACTCCTCGTCCACTATTTTCTTTCCCTCTCTTATTTTCTGTCACTCTCCTTTTTTTGTTTTGTTTTGTTTGTTTTTGGTTTTGTTTTGGGTTTTTTTCGTCATAGTAAGATTTATTCAATTACTGACAGCATTTTAGTGGACTTTGCGAAAAGATAACCTCACCAAAGACATTTTGCTATGGAGAAAAACAATCAAGATTTATGTTGCCATTCAACGAAGCGATAACGACACAAAAACAATAAAATCAATGATTGATCAAAACATTTTGTCGATAAATTAGGAATGTTGTTGATTGAAAAACAACAACTCGTGGATGGTCGATGAAATTAACCAAAAATTATAAAAGAGTGAAATAATTGTTTTGTTTTTTTTCTTTGGATATACTCACCAAAAACTACCTGTATTTTTTTTCATAATCGTGTCCTTTGTCGGATTTTTATCTCAAATAGACATTAATTATGGATTAACATGAAACAAAAACTGTAAGTCTTATCTACGTTGAAACGAGATGGGGTTTTTTGGTTTATTACAATATAAAAGTGAATGAAGAGTAAAAAAGAATGTTAAATACAGATTAATAGAACATTAAAGTTTCTTTTTGAAAAACACTGTATGCGTATTCTTTAGAAGTAAGATGCCTATCATCAATAACTGATTTATTACAAATTTTCGTTTAGTAAAACTATTTAATTAATCTGACATGGATTTCATAAATGTGGTGAAGTCAACCATGGTTGTATTCCCCAGGACGAGCCACAATAAATTCTAAAAGAATTTAACTCTATTTTAACTGGACTACAGTTGACATATATTTGAATGAATCTTTAAGTCAAGCAAATACCGCGTTTATCTTTTCATAACAGTCTGTAACAATAATTCAAAATAATTTTATAATAACCAGAATCTTCATAGTTTCTCGAGAGATTTTTTGTAACCACAAGTCCTTTTCTCTCTCTCTCTCTCTCTCTCTCTCTCTCTCTCTCTCTTATATATATATATATATATATATATATATATATATATATATATATATATATATATGTGTATATATATTCCACGCTATGACACGCTAAATGTGGAAAGATTTGAGCTAGTAATTTGTGTTGCACAAAATTTTAAAGTGGGGAAGGTCTATCTGCCTTAAAAATCAGAATTCAGAGTCCTGCTATTTACCTAAGATTGAACATTGACGTTCTAAAGAAAAATATATGCAACTATCTCAATCATTGAGATAGATAGATAGATAGATAAAGAGAGAGAGAGAGAGAGAGAGAGAGAGAGAGAGAGAGAGAGAGAGAGAATCGTTTATAAATTAGTAAACTTTTAAAAATAAAAAGTTCCTCTTTTACTAAACCAAAGATAGCAAGGATTTATTATTAAAATTTCATAAAACATTATTCAATCAAAGCGGATATTATTAGGTATTAAATATTAACAAATTCTACAGCATCGAGACTGTCATTAAAATATGACTATCAGACTAAAAATAAGTACACCTCTTATATAAAATTTGTACACATAAACATTTTATGTGAAGTTTTCATAAAATGTACGATGTAGTTTATTCCAGGTTCAAAAGAAACTGATTTTTTTTTCCATTTTATGAGAAAAAAATTCTGAACAAAAAAGCGTTTACTTCTATTTCTCCAATGTTGTTATTTATAGACAAAAATCAACGAGAATTTCGACTTTTCTACAACTTTTTACCTTTCGTGGAGAGATAGCCCACCTGCCAAAAATTTAAATATTTTTAATCATTTATTAATATACGTAATTTTTTTTCCTGCATGCAGTTATACTCATTAGGCTCACCTTTAAATTTAGAATAATTCAGAATATGTATTTTCCGTGGACTATTAATACAGGAATTTCATTTAATATTCTGCGCAGCAATGAATTGTAACCACAACAAACAAAGATACTTACCCTTTTTGCAGGCAGAGCGACATTTTTATCGTCAGTGGTACACAAGCAAAGCGACATTTCGCTTTTTATAGTAGCTCAATGTAAGGTATTTTCTTTTTGGCTGTTCGTTGACCAAGTCAATGTTAATGTATAGAAACAATACTAGTTGGCCCGGCGGTAGTGTAGGATTGTGTAAAGGTTGCATGGCATCACATTACAATCAAGAGTGAGTGCTTTATTGTTTTCGTGTTTTGTGACACACAATGATCAAACTAACATATTTCGTTTTCTTTTTTTATATACGATTCTTCATATTGTTATTTCCACAACGTTTCGGCCGATATGACATCTGGCCTTATTCAGGGGTTTGTCGAACTCGTGAACCTACACGGAACTTCGAACTACGTCCTTTATTGAATCCACTGGGGTCGCCTGTTCTGATTCCGTTAACCATAACCGGGCACAAGTGTTAAGAATTCCTGAATTGTTACTCTCTGCAGTCAGGATTGAACCCAAGGCAAGATCTAATGAGCTAAGATGGAAAATGTGTCAAGCACTTGAGAAATCAAAGCCTCCGAAACCAAACAGCTCAAAGGCGGAGAGACAAGCTATCATATTGCTACAAGATGATAAGTATCATAATCCTCCCAGTTGACAAAAGCAATGCTACAGTGGTAATAGATAGAGTGGAATACTCTAACAAACTGGCGGACTTGATTAGCAATGGGGGCTATTGTAAAATAAAAAAAGGACCCGACCCTGAAGACGGAAAGGAACATGTCACAGATCCTTGATAAGAATAAAGATCTCATACCATAAGTAAAATACAGACAGCTAAGTCAACAATACAGTAAACTACCACACATACATGGCCTTCCAAAAATTAATGAAGATGGCACTCCACTGAGACCTATTGTCAGCAATCGAAGTTCAGCATGACACCCATTTAGCCGCTTCCTAGGGGAAATCATCATCATCATTATGTCGTGCCGCTAGCACGGATATCCCTGACCCTCTCTCGCCACTTTTCCCGATCTTTCATCGCCTCTGGCAGGTCTTCAGGGCTACATCCCGTATCCTCACATAGCTGCTGTATGTATGTTCGAGCTGGTCGTCCTGCTTTTGCTCGGCCATATGTGGGGGTCTATAGGAGTACATTACTTATGAGCTCGTCCCTGCTTCTCCAGCAGTGTCCCGCATATCTGGTTCGTCTAACTTGGATAGTTTTCGTGATAGGGAGGCAGGTGGCCGTATAGTTGGTGCCTTGTGTGGTGTTGCCGCCAAGACTTGTTCATATTGCTCGCAACATTCTTGTGCAATTGCCATCTAGCTTCTTCTCCGGTCGTTTAGTTAGCGTCCAAGTAGTGCATCCATTCAGCAGTATCGATACGACCGCTGCCTGGAAGAAACTGCGTTTCATTTTATCGGTTAGGTCTGATTTCCATTTTCAGTTCGAAGCCGTTTTCTTTGATTTTATCAATCGATGTTCTAAGCACGTAATCTACACAGATGATAAAGAGGTATGGAGCTAGCGTGTCCCCTTGTAGTACTCCAGCTACAATGTCGACGTATTCTGTGTATCCATCTGGTGAACGTACTTTCACTTTGGTGTTTCTATAGAGAATCGTTATTGCTGCTACGGTCTCTTTTGGTAGGCCGTATGCTAGTAGGATTTGTTCCATTTTTCCTCTGTGAATGGAATCGAAGGCCTTGGTAAAGTCGACAAATAGTAATGTCGCTTGTAGTTTTTTTGCCCGTACACCTAGGATTTTACGGATGGTCAATATTTGTGAGGTCGTGAATCTATTTCTTCGGAAGCCATTTTGGTTTTTCCTAAGGATGTTGTCGATTTTGGGTTCTATGCGGTTTTGTAGTAGGGCATTGTAAATTTTGGCTGCTATGGATATAAGTGTTATGCTTCGGTAGTACTTAGGGAACGGGGGATGCATCCCTTCATCCATGTCTATCGGATTTTGATTATAGACTGCGTTGCAGTGTCGGAGCAGTATGTCGTCGAATTGCCTGGTCTTCCATACTTCTGGGGGAATCTCGTCCAGCCCTGCAGCTTTCCTATTTTTATTTTTTCTAAGAACCGAGTCGAGTTCTTCTTGAGTGAACAGTCCTAGTTTAATGTCTAATTGCTTACTAATTATTCTGGTGATTGGTTCATGCGTTACTTTCGGTGGGTGTCCTAGTAGATTTTCCAAATGTTGTTTCCACAGTTTTATTCTTTCCTGTTTGCTTGCAGCTTTCAGTTTTGCTTTGGCTGTACTCTTCCTTCTACTCACTTCGTTTATTGTTTGCCAGGCTATCCTAGATTGCCTATCTTCTACTGAGTCTCTAATCTTATCTATCTGATTTTGTATATATTATGTCTGTTCCTTTATATATATGCCTGCTAATTGATATTGTGCCGTTTTTAGTTTTCGGGCACAGCCCACTTTATGGAGAAAATCAGTGATGCTCCATTCATCCTAACCAGATGGTGAGTTTGGATGTAGAAAGTCTGTTCACAAAGGTACCTACTGATGAGACACTTGCTGTGGTACGGGATAAACTGGCTGCAGATCCCTCGCTGGAAGAACGCACTTATATCCCGATAGATAATCTAATAGAAATGTTGACTTTCTGTGCGGAGACAACATACTTCGGGATAGGATCTGATATATACCGACAAGAAGAAGGACTGTCTATGGGTTCGCCATATTTACCAGTATTGGGCAACATATACATGGAATGCTTCGAAGGAAAATGGAAACCATCTGCCTTTACGGGATGAAGTTGAAATTATTGATAGAGAAAAACTTTGGAGGATTAGACACCTTAAGGAATAAGCTCATATGTTGGGCTACAGTGGCCTGTTGAGTTGACCAGGTATAGAGATGAATACAATATGGGAACCAATAATAAAAAAGGGTTGGATAAAAAAAAAACATCTGAATATGATAACAGTAATATATAACAGTAATAATCCTAGTCAAGTAAGAACATTAAGTTTATTTGTCCCAAAAATCAACTCTAAACTGTCCAGCAGGACACATAGCGTAACGGTTATCCTATTTACCCAACCCCTCCTCTCGGGCAGGATATGACACAAGGTCAATTTTTAAGCGGAGTTTATCAGGTTTGAATTCAGAGTTTTCCTTCTCCTAGACTTGTTGCCTCACCAAGGCTGAAGAACCTAGTCTGTCCTACTATTTACCCATAGTTGGAGGGAGAATAATTGGATTCATACCTTTCCCAAGGGTATTTGTGCTATGTGTAATGCAATCAGCCTCGTCCAGGATTTGAACTCGTGTCGCCGTGTCCATTTCCTACGACGATAACCATTACACCACGGGCACCTCGGTGGAGATAGTTATTACTAACAGTCTCTCTCTTGTAAATACTCTTTCCTGTAAATATAACATTTTCCTCGCATATCATGGTTTGTCTTATTATTACTACAACTTGTGTTCACTAACCAGAACACAGCCGTATTACAATTTATTTCTAATATTTCTAATTAATTAATGCTTACTTTTATTTTTTTAAATTTCAATATTTCTCTCATTCTTCACCCTTGTTTATCCTGTTGTTTCAACCAGCAAACAGAAAAAAACTAACATCACAATATGTTCTATTATGAAAAGAAGGAAAAATGAATTCATGTATATCATACAAAATCTCACAGGGGATTATAAATCACGTATAAAACTGTTCCTCTTTTTTACAAATACTGAATAGGGAGTTTTAAAAACTCATGAATATAAGTCAATTTTAGTTAATGCGATGATGAAAATGTCAATTAAGTTAACATTTTTGATAACATCATCAATATTACAAGAGTTTCGTAAATGCGGTGGATTATCTTATTTTACAAGAAATTATGTAAAAGAGTCACGGACGTCTTGAACGTAAACAAACAAGAATCCAATTAGTCAATCAATTTTCAAGGTCCAGATAAATATTTCAATCTTCAATAAGAACCCCCTTTCAGAAGCCATTTAATAGACTAGGTATTTTCTGAATAAATACATTTAGAATCAAATTTTACTTTGCTGGTTTACGACTATTCTGTGGTGTAGAATGATTTCCTGGACCAGTAGAAATAGCTGCGCTCCCTCAGACATGAATTTTGAAGAATTTTATGGAATCTTCTTTTGCAAGTTATAAGTTGCGGGTCCATCATGTGTCTCCGTGTTCCATGGGTACGTTCGACAGAGGCTGCGGCTTGTACGAGAGACACAACGCGCTGCTAAGTTCGATACTCAGCTGGCTAGCACGTTCCCTACTAGCAACAGAGGAAAAAATGTTGCGTCCGTGCGGTCAAGGTATCTCGAGTTAACTGAGGGAAAGTTACTCTTTGACAGCAGGAAGCCCCTCTTTTAAGGTATGCGCTTCCAATCAGCGGCCTCCAGGAGAAACTGTTACTTTTGTATTCTATTTATTTTTTGTCTTTCTATTTCTTTTTAATCCCTACGACTTAAGATAAGAGAGAATTTTTATATAGTAGAAACAAAAAGAATGAAAATAAAAATCAGGATGATTTTTTTCGATTTTTTCCTTGTATTGTCTCCTTTTTTTCTTTTTCTTTTTTTCTTTTTTTAATGTTAGTAAAACTGATGTGCGCGAAGATGAGGGGTTAAAAAGGTCAGCGTACAGAATTTAGGGTCCAAGAAAAAATCCTGAATAGAAAAAATCGTAAACAAAAAATCATAAACAAAAAAAACTTTAGAAAATAGAAAAACCTAACAACAAATACGTTTGCAAACAACGTTGTTGGAACATTTCTCCCAAATAAAAAGGAAATAGAAATAAAAAGACGAGGAACGATGTTTGAAAAGTACAGATATTTAGGCTACAAAAGGAGAGCAAGACCCTGCAGTAAGATGAACTTGAAGGTGACCGCTGATTTCTTTCAACGATAAAAGAACTAATGGCATTAACAGCATTTGACTTCTTCTTCTTCTTCTTCTTCTTCTTCTTCTTCTTCTTCTTCTTCTTCTTCTTCTTCTTCTTCTTCTTTTTTGTTTTTTAAATTTTTGTTTTATCTTGACACCTTCTTCGTCAGAAATTTTAGATGCTATGTGTAGGCTCCCAAACAGTTTAATAATATTTCTCCTCTCTTTCTCTCTCTCTCTCTCTCTCTCTCTCTCTCTCTCTCTCTCTCTCGTGCATACACACATGCACACGCTCTTACGCACACACTGAAACCAGACGCGGAAATATAAAACCATTCACTAAGATTACACTCAATCCAATCTACTAAGCATGAAGCATTACGAAGTTACCGCCCTTGACACCTTCAAAGCATCTAATATACATAGAGACAGACACGGACAATATATATATATATATATATATATATATATATATATATATATATATATATATAGATATGTGTGTGTGTGTGTGTGTGTGTGTGTGTGTGTGTGTTTACGTATATATATATATGTGTATATATGCATACATACATATACACAAGCATATATACTTACATATATATAAAAATATATGCATATGTATATGAATATATATATATATATATATTTATATATATATATTTATATATGTATATGTATGTATGTGTACATGTATATATTTACGTACATTTGTATATCTATTGATATATATATATGTATATATATGTATGTATATATACGTATTTATATATTAATGTATATGTATGCATATACGAGTATATATATATATATATATGTCTGTAAATATATGGATATATATGTGTGTGTGTGTGTATGTATGTATATATATGCTTGAGAAACAAAGACGAACTCAAACGTGATGTTCATCTATGGACCCCCTACACATGGACGTGCCAGTGCTGGCCAACCAGCAAGAACCCATCTTCATCATCAGCGAACTCAGAAAGAAGTTAGTAAAAGCTACCGGGAACGATGGATGATAGTGACGGATGGAGAGAGAGAATCAGTTAAATCCTTGCTAGGAGGACAACTTGATGATGATAATGATGTATGCAAACATGTATATTTATATATGCATACATATATGTATATGTATGAATATATATGTGTATATATTTGTATATGTATTTACTTGTATAGATGTATGTATATAGATGTATATATTCATATATTAGTATGTATATGTATATATACACATCTATAAATATGTGTGTGTGTGTGTGTAACATATTGACCCCTGCCAAGCTGTCAAAATAGGAAATGCATCTGTGTAAATAACAGGTGTATCCGGTCGAGGAATATCAGGATATAACTTTGATCGTGACGGATTGAATTGAGTGCGATTTGTGACACCCACAAGAAGAAGGTGGTCGTTGAACAATTATATAACTCGGTGCACAGGAAGTTCAATCAGTTGGAGATCAGACCAGTTGGAGGTAAGATGCGGTAGAGAAAACCAGCACCCGGCAGAGGAGGCCCTCGGGCCCCGATTAAGCAGTTGCAGTTGGAGAGAAGATGCTGGAATGAGGAACATGTCCCAGAGAGGCTGGGCCCCCAGGCTCCCGGTTGAGCAGCCCAGGAGAACGGGAAAGAAACGCTGTTATGGCTATAAGAGTGGGGGTCAATATGTTGCAGTTCTGTTCAGCCTCCAACTCACCTCTTACACAGTAAAACCTTTAGTAACCCTTTGGAACCCTTTCAAATAAAGTGAGAGATTTTTCAAAAGAACTGTGTCGCTCGTCTTTATTGTGTCGTCGTTATGATTCTGCATGCATATGTGTTTGTATAGTTGGTCATGGCTATGCAACATGTGTATGTGAGAGAGAGAGAGAGAGAAAGAGAGAGAGAGAGAGAGAGAGAGAGGAAAAGGAGTAAATGAATGAATAAAAAATCCAATCTACAAATTAATAATTTCCATTTCTTTATATTGAATAAAAAGTTTTGTGAAAAACAAAAGCACAAAATCTTTTCTTTTAAGCAAAGATTAGTGAAAGCGTCGATATTTTTAAATGTCTTGTTAAGATTTGTCCAATGATATTCAGCAGTAATTGTTAACTTTAAGAATAAATGGACATATTCAGTTTGTGTAATAAATCTTTTTATTAGTGCTTCATTATGTAAAAAGAGAAATGTATAAATGCCTTAACGTAAATGTGCCAGCTGCTGATATTTTATCTGCAAGGTAGAGATGAATATTTTCCCACAAATGTAATTGTAAATAAATATTTGTTTAATTTTGTTAATTTAAACGAAGTTGAAATGAAATCCATTCTTGAAAATAAAGAAAGTAGATTTTCAATCAAAAGAAATAAACCGAAAGATTTTTACAAGACAATATTTCATTTCTCATTGGAAATTATTTATTTCTACGCTCATGTATACTTTTTAGGGGGACCCGAAATTAAATGAAAAAGTTGATTTATCAATAAATTTAATTAGCTAAAAAATTATATTTTCAATATTCTTTGAGGGAAAATATTTCTTAAATTATTTTGGATTTTAATCCATCGAATTTTTCGTGCAAAGTAAAATATTGTCGTCTGTGAAGTAACTCGAAATTTTAAAACTAGCGGGAATACACCGATTGTTTAATAAATGTAAGAAATACAGATAAAAAGATCATAGCTTCACGAGATCATTTTTTGCACCAAGGTTAACACTTTTCTATGGAAATCAGTTGAGTTCCCATCTATGTATGTTTATGTATAGAATGGTTAGAGTGTTCGTCAAAGGCCCGGAAGACCTGGGTTCAATCCCAGGTGGAGTCAAACCAAAGACTAAAAAAACAGTACTTGATGCGACCTTGCTTAATACTCAGCATTATAAGGTAAGGATCAAGGGTAAAGTGGAGCAATCCAGGGAAATGAGCAGCGCCCTGCCCTACACCTTGGTGTAGTAGCTATCGAAAAGGGAGCCTTCGGGTCACCCTCGACTACGGTCCAACTTACTTTTATTCATATCTATCTATCTAAATACATATGAAATATATGTTTGTATATATGTATGTTTATATATATATATATATATATATATATGTGTGTGTGTGTGTGTGTGTGTGTGTGTTTTAAAATAGGTACGTCCACGAAGAGATTTGTATTTTTCTCGAATTTATTTATTTTGTTTTTACATACGTGTTATATATGTGTATGTTTCCGGCTTGTTACTTTCGTTAGAGAACATACGTGGCACAAGGCCTTGTTAATGGGGTACTCAATGAGACTTGAACTCACTCTTGTTCGCAGTTTGAATGTTTTTCCTTTGGTTATATGGGTTTTATATAGAAGTCATCCTCTCGTTTTCTTAAAGCCTGTTTACCTTAGTCTGCTTTACTCCTCTTTGATATGTGATATGTTTTTGTTGTTTTTGTTGTTGTTGTTGTGTGTGTGTGTGTGTGTGTGTGTGTGTGTGTGTGTGTGTGTGTGTGTGTGTGTGTGTGTGTGTGTGTGTGTGTGTGTGTATTGGAGTGCTTTTGGGTTTCACTAATAGTTATTTTTCTTATGTGTGTGTGTGAGTGTGTGTATACATATACACAGACAAAAACTGTTTGGAAAAAGTTACCAGTAAATTTAAAACCAAACTACCACACATACACAAAAAAATCCCCAAGACACACACTCACACACACACAGAAGAAAAATAACTGTTAGTGAAACCCCAAACCACTTCGAAAGCCGTTCTGGTTTTTCCTATGAATTTTCTCGACTTCGGGTCGGATACGATTGAGAATCAAGTCATTATAAACATGAGCAGCTATTGCAAAAACAGCTATGCCTCTAGTTTTTAGTGATTGCGTGGTTGCCTTTCTCAGTGAAGGGGAGGATACAACCTTTCGCCCATTTCTCTGTCATCTTTTGCATAAACAAAAAAAGCACGTCTTCAAATTTCCTTGTCTTACATACTTCAGGAAAAGATCTTATAAAAGAAAATAGTTTCAGATTTGAAAAGGCAAGAAGGAGACAACATCCCGCAAAAACTAGAACATGCTGACTATACAGATTATCAAGCACTTTTTGCAAAAACACCTATCTAAGCCGAATCTCCGTTGCATATCCTGGTACAAGGGATTGGTCTCTACGTGAACAAACCCAGTCGGCTGGGACTGAAAAATACATTGCCTGCTTCTCTACAGAGGGGTAAGATCCCTCCCTCAAATATATCCAGTAATTCTGGAGCACCCCTTCATTACCATCACTTCCAGACCACTCTGGGTCAAATGTTTGATGTTTAAACTGAATGTAAACAAATGGCTCATGGTAAATTGAATTGTTTGAAATAGAACTGTTAAATGATTTAACTGTGTGTAAACGAATGTCTGATGTTTAATTGAATTATTAGTGATACATAGCAATACTTAGAACTATTTAACTTTGTTGATTTATCTTTGCAAATTATATATATATCTAATATATATGTATAAACTGGGTTTGGCATTGAATAACATACAATGGTTGATATGCCATAAAACCTAATCAAACCAAATCATCTACGTGAACACAAATAAAACATTCATATATTTTAGACAAGATGGAGCCATTTCCACATAAAATGGTAAACCACTGTAATTAGTAGACGAGTTCACATACCTCGATAGCAGTATCTCATCTACTGAAAGGGATGTCAACGTAGCATAGAGAAGGTGTAGACTGATATTGATAGGTTGTACGTAGCATAGAGAAGGTGTAGACTGATATTGATAGGTTGTAATTATATGCTTGCATCCATATCACTAGAATTTTACGCTTGCATCACCTGGACTCTAACAAAATGTTTAGAGAAAAAAATTAGATGGGAGCTACACAAGAATGCTGCATGGTGTTTTGAACAAATCCTCGAAGCAACATCCGACAAAAAAACAGCTGTACGGCCACTTACCTCCCATCTAACAAACGTAAGATGAAAAATACCGTTAAACAATTTATTACAATTCATGAACTTCAGGATGTGTAGTGTTTCCTCCAAGTATAAACCACATTTATGCTTCTCCATCATCATCATCGTCATAAAGACGTGTTGACATTACGAATGCCCTTGACCCTCTCTCTCTCTCTCTCTCTCTCATCGCTTCCAATTCACACAGTTACGATAAAGAAATAAGCTTTTGCCTGTCGGCCATCACTGTTAAAGTGTCTGTATAGGGATCTCTATTGGAGAATATCGCTTATGAGTAAGTCCTTACTTCACCAGCAGTTTCCAGCTTGTCTTGTTCGTTTGGGATGGTTTGTGAGATGGCTGGTAAGTAGCCGTACAGTTTCTGTTTTCTAGAGGGCAGTTTCGAGGATTTTTTCAAAACAGTTCAAAGCATTCTTGTGTAGTTTTCATCAAGCTTTTCTTTCAGTGTTTGATTCGAGTCCATACAATCATACTGATATGTCTTTAGCTTGGGGAAATTCCCCTTTCATTATCCTTCATTTTGTTTCAGGGAATGTACCTGTTTGCTAAACAGCATAGCACTGTTTTCATTTGTTAGATATAGTGTGTGATTATATCATTTTCCCACTTGTTTTCCTGAGATCCAATGTAAATGTTTTCTTCTTCCGTTTGGTTGCTCATTTTTTATATCAACAATGACTTTATACTCTACATTATTCGTTAAACACCTGCCGTCCAAGGAGTCAATTTATGCTACTTACATCCGGGTTCATTACTGATGATTTGTCCTTTAAGAACCTTACCAATGTGGTAAATGATTATTTTATGCGTGTTATTATCACAACAGTAAATGGGTTTTTTTTAACGGCATCTTCAAAGTATTTGACTCGGCAAATTGTTTATTGAACTGCACAAAAAAAAAATCCTGGACACATTTGTCTTTACATGTTTGTTAAACGAAGTGGTCTCTTTTTCTCCCTTTTTCTTTCCTATCTTTTATTTTTGGTGCGAACTTTCTCAAAGCAAATCAATATGAAAAATAGAATATAAAATAAAGTCTTTCCTATGTGAAATTATGAGTCACAGTGGGGATAATTGTTGCCTAATACTTTTAAATCTTGCCAATATTCAGTGTTCTGGCAATAACACTTTATTGAACTCTTGTTCCAACACCTGCTCTGGTTTTAATTGTCTTTTCTTTCTTCCGGTGCTGAAACTTCAGGAGTTCTGAGGAGTGTTGAATCATTCCTTCGTTACTCTCACATCAACTCAGAGGGCTTGGGTCTTATTTATGGATCAAATTGTTTTCAATAATGAAGCGTTTACCTGTTTAAAATGATTGCGAAATTACAGTAAAATCAAATTCATTAAACACGGAAATCTGCCCCAAAACTCAGCGTTAAATATAAAGGATTATTTAAGTATTCAAGTTATTACAAAAATATGGAAAACAATTAGACTTATAGTTAACAAACCAGACAAAAAATAGATCCCAGTCAGATATTTACATTATTCCCATCAAAGAATTGGGAGGAAAAAGGAGGGGAAAAAAGCTTATATCGTAGAAACCTCTTAAAAAGCTTTTTTTTATGTATTTACCAATCGCTTTACACGAGCAGGATGTGAGACAAGGTCAAAATTTTTGTGCAGGACAAAATATTTAATTATTTCTAAATATAGACGCATCTACGAAATACATAAACAAGTAATCCAAGAGCTTATAAAAAGTTTTGATACTAAAATGTCAACTTAAACAAAAAATTATCAAAGATAGTTTTTAAGTTTTGAAAATTTAATTTCAGCTTAAGTGAAGGGTGATAAACGTTTGTTGTTTTTTTTTAATATTAACGATAAACTGTTTTTATTTAAAACCGCTGACTGTATCCCCAGCAGAGGCTTAAGATTCTCTCCTTCCCCCACCCCAAAAAAGAAAAAGAAAGCTGTGTCCTTGGTATGACACGAAACTGAATCTGGTGGTGAGATTCCAGTTCTGGAGATCTAGAGAGTAAAGAGTACCCTTTCATTGCCATTACTCTAAGGTCGACTTTGACCCCGAATGGTAGTATCAGTTAAGGTCCCATCAATTGGTTGAGTATATCTGTTTTGAAATTATTAGTATTAGATAATAATTCTTAAACCCGTATAACGGTAAATTATTTGTATTTCGAATAGTTACTTGAAGCAATTATTGATTACAGTGGATTGTTTTTATAAGCTACTTGAAAGTATATAACTGTGTGCCAACAAATGACAATTATTAGACAGAAATGATTAATTAAAACCATGTTATATTAGTATTTAATAGGAATACTTTCAACCACACAACTCTATACAAATTATTTATATTTGATTGGAATACTTGATATATAACTGGGTGCAAAAAAATCTTAAGAAAAAAGTACACGCAAAATGTAAATACATATTTACAATGAACACAGTTCCCTAACCTCTAAAAATTAAATAACCCTGACGAGTTAAGATGCCGTTAAGCTCAATAAATCAAAAATTACTTCAATTCGTTCAACAGTTCAACATCATCTGTGACAACTTGGAAAGATGCAGTTGCAAGACAATGTACCCGATCACTCTGCATAAATTGTATGGGAATAGTTTCAGGAACATGTAGAATATTTCAGTGTTGCTGAATATATATGGGATTAACTGAATACTGTCAGTAATTTATTGCCTTGATTTATTAATTATATTTAATTATTAATATTAATCATAAAATAAATACAAATTAAACATTTCAGTTGTAATGTACCATAGCTATGATATGACTATGTGTGAAACGTACATCGAATGTCCATAAAGATTGAACATAGGAATCTCGAAATTCGAAAAACACGTAACGACTTCTCAGTTCAGGTACGAAACATTTTATTACCTTTGAGTTTAAAGGTTCTTCGACATAAGGAGAGAGATACACATTCTTTCTATTCTGGCTTTGTCATCTACCCCCCCCCCCCATCACGTGTGGCATCCGCCACAAAGGCCACTGGCCTGGCTTCGGCGAGCAAGCGAAAGCCAACCGTCTTCTCCCGAGGCAGGTCTCAACTCCACTCACTGACTTTTTCAAAATCCCCAAAATCCTTCATGCGCTTTTCCGGTGCGTGACGTCATTCACACTCTCTAACCCCGTTTCCCATCTGGGCTATTGTGACATCTCTGAGTGACACGTCCGCTCCGCCCGCGCTCACACGTGAACACCTGCGTTAATGTTGCACCTAAGTAACCCATGCACTGAGCCGAAAGGTTTTCAGCCTAATTAAACCCAAAGGCATAAAACGAAATCCCTCGGCCATTATATTGCAGTAATAAAGACATTAGGATGTTTGATAGTTTTAAACTCCATGCTTACATCATTCGGCACATTTTAACTCTTTCAGAATCTACGATTGCCTATAGATATAAACTTATTGAACTCTGGTTTTGTCTTTTTCTACTTATATTTTCGGACAGTTGTCACTTTCTTTTACATCTCTTTTATTGTTTCAACGAAGTAAAGGTTGTTTATCAGTTAGTTTATTTCCACTTCATTCATTCCTAACCTTTTTCTTATTGATTAAGTCAATGTAATTGACAAAGTGACATTTTCCTAAGAGATGTATAAAATGGCTTATTAGTTTCTAGAAAGATTTTGATGGAAAAAGCAAACTGGATGAAGGTTAATGAAAGCTAATGACTGTGCAATTACTACTAATACATTAAGTTGAAAATTGATCGAATTTTCTTACCGAGTAGGTTGTTGGTGATCATTCAAAATTTGCCAACTGAAATGGATACTGTCAATTTCTGAGCATGCACACGTGTGTGTTAATGAGGGAGAGATTAGTTACTTGCTTGTATACTCACAAAATATAAAAGAACGAAAAAAATCTTCTTTAGAGCGATCAGTCTTTTAACACCAACGAAACAGGTTATGCTAGAGAATCAATTGTGTTTTTTAAATGAAAAACTGAATTTTTTGTCTTAATACGGAAAAATAATATATCCTGAACTTGCTAAGCTCAATGATAAGAAAGAATCTCCTATCCGTTACATAACTTTTATGACAGTATATCATTATAATTGTTCTATTTTGTTACTAGTTATTCTTATTAGTCTCTTACTGTATCTAACTTGCATAGCTTACCTGTATTGCAATGATACAATATCAAATCTTACTTGGTAGGAAATCGGGAAAATACAGACTTCTCTATATTGCATGCGGCTTGTAAGATGGTAAATATTAATTATGAAAAACACAAAGACTGATAACCCATTAAAAAAAGAAACGAAATCATTATTAAAAATAAAGGGTATTAAGTTCCTGTTATTTAAGTTTAGGATAATAAGTTGCGTTTAAAGAACGTTTTATCTGTTTAATCGTTTTTTTGGGGGGGGGTATTTTATTAAGGATTACTGTCTAGTTTACGACGAGTGTAGCATACGGAAACGGTTTAAGGTTTGGTCAGAGATCCCAAATACACTTCTTTACGACGATTGCAGCATACGGAAACAGTTTCAGGTTTGGTCAGAGATCCCAAATGCACTTCTTTACGACGATTGCAGCATACGAAAACGGTTTCAGGTTTGGTCAGAGATCCCAAATACACTTCTTTACGACGATTGCAACATAAGGAAACGGTTTCAGGTTAGGTCAGAGATCCCAAATACACTTCTTTACGACGATTGTAGCATACTGAAACGGTTTCAGGTTTGGTCAGAGATCCCAAATACACTTGTTTACGACGATTGCAACATACGGAAACGGTTTCAGGTTTGGTCAGAGATCCCAAATACACTTCTTTACGACGATTGCAGCATAAAGAAACGGTTTCAGGTTTGGTCAGAGATCCCAAATACACTTCTTTACGACGATTGAAACATACTGAAACGGTTTCAGGTTTGGTCAGAGATCCTAAATACACTTCTTTACAACGATTGCAGCATACGGAAACGGTTTCAGGTTTGGTCAGAGATCCCAAATACACTTCTTTACGACGATTGCAGCATACGGAAACGGTTTCAGGTTTGGTCAGAGATCCCAAATACACTTGTTTACAACGATTGCAACATACGGAAACGGTTCCAGGTTTGGTCAGAGATCCCAAATACACTTCTTTACGACGATTGCAGCATAAGGAAACGGTTTCAGGTTTGGTCAGAGATCCCAAATACACTTCTTTACGACGATTGAAACATACGGAAACGGTTTCAGGTTTGGTCAGAGATCCCAAATACACTTCTTTACGACGATTGCAGCATAAGGAAACGGTTTCAGGTTTGGTCAGAGATCCCAAATACACTTGTTTACGACGATTGAAACATACGGAAACGGTTTCAGGTTTGGTCAGAGATCCCAAATACACTTCTTTACGACGATTGCAGCATAAGGAAACGGTTTCAGGTTTGGTCAGAGATCCCAAATACACTTCTTTACGACGATTGTAGCATACTGAAACGGTTTCAGGTTTGGTTAGAGATCCCAAATACACTTCTTTACGACGATTGCAACATACGGAAACGGTTTCAGGTTTGGTCAGAGATCCCAAATACACTTGTTTACGTTGATTGCAGCATAAGGAAACGGTTTCAGGTTTGGTCAGAGATCCCAAATACACTTCTTTACGACGATTGCAGCATAAGGAAACGGTTTCAGGTTTGGTCAGAGATCCCAGATACACTTCTTTACGACGATTGTAGCATACTGAAACGGTTTCAGGTTTGGTCAGAGATCCCAAATACACTTGTTTACGACGATTGCAACGTACGGAAACGGTTCCAGGTTTGGTCAGAGATCCCATATACACTTGTTTACGACGATTGCAGCATAAGGAAACGGTTTCATGTTTGGTCAGAGATCCCAAATACACTTCTTTACGACGATTGAAACATACGGAAACGGTTTTAGGTTTGGTCAGAGATCCCAAATACACTTGTTTACGACGATTGCAGCATAAGGAAACGGTTTCAGGTTTGGTCAGAGATCCCAAATACACTTCTTTACGACGATTGCAGCATACGGAAACGGTTTCAGGTTTGGTCAGAGATCCCAAATACACTTGTTTACGACGATTGCAACATACGGAAACGGTTCCAGGTTTGGTCAGAGATCCCAAATACACTTGTTTACGACGATTGAAACATACGGAAACGGTTTCAGGTTTGGTCAGAGATCCCAAATACACTTCTTTACGACGATTGCAGCATAAGGAAACGGTTTCAGGTTTGGTCAGAGATCCCAAATACACTTCTTTACGACGATTGCAGCATACGGAAACGGTTTCAGGTTTGGTCAGAGATCCCAAATACACTTGTTTACGACGATTGCAACATACGGAAACGGTTTCAGGTTTGGTCAGAGATCCCAAATACACTTGTTTACGACGATTGCAACATACGGAAACGGTTCCAGGTTTGGTCAGAGATCCCAAATACACTTGTTTACGACGATTGAAACATACGGAAACGGTTTCAGGTTTTGTCAGAGATCCCAAATACACTTCTTTACGACGATTGCAGCATAAGGAAACGGATTCAGGTTTGGTCAGAGATCCCAAATACACTTCTTTACGACGATTGCAACATACGGAAACGGTTTCAGGTTTGGTCAGAGATCCCAAATACACTTGTTTACGACGATTGCAGCATAAGGAAACAGTTTCAGGTTTGGTCAGAGATCCTAAATACACTTCTTTACGACGATTGCAGCATACGGAAACGGTTTCAGGTTTGGTCGGAGATCCCAAATACACTTCTTTACCACAATTGAAGCATCCGGAAACGGTTTCAGGTTTGGTCGGAGATCCCAAATACACTTCTTTACGACGAGTGTAACATACGGAAATGGTTTCAGGTTTGGTCGATGATCTCAGATACTCTAGAAAACTCTTAAAACTTTATTGATATGTAAATTTGTCTCTGTCCTGATTGGACAGGTAATATTCACCTAAATATTTTTTGGGTTTTTTTTTAATTAGGTTTTTATGATTTTTTATGCCTTACATCCATTTAGCGGCTGGACACCTGGTCACAGCAGAAAGAATAAAGATGCATATAGTTAAAGAGTGGGACCATTAGCCTCTTGTAACAATTACCAAAAGTTGCTAATGTCCACGTGGAAAATTCTTTTATTATAAGGAGGGTACAGTAAGACATAGAGGGTTGAGTGATTGATTTCAGTTAAAAAATATCCTCAAACCTTCTAGTTTGAAATCTTTCTATGCATTAATCTAACAATTTCTAAAGTTTCTAAAAGTTTGGTTGAAATAAAACTAAAAATAACAGAGGCTTTGTTCAATGGACAGGCGGGCAGAAATTTAGTGAATTATTTGATTTATAATTTGTAATTTATAATTGGCGAGAATGCATGAATATTATATATATAGGGCTTTTCACTATCCACAGTTTCAGTCATTCGACGATGATATAAATATATATTTTCCTTGAATAATTTGAAACAACATTACAACTAGACAGTCAATCTTCTTGGCTTTTGATTCTAATATATATTTCGATTTTTCATAAATTATTCTGTCTCTCGTCTTCTTTGTTTTGATATTCAAGATGCACGACGATTCTGTCGCCTTAAATCATGTCTTTTTCTCATTTAAAATTTGTTTATAATTACTAAACTCCTAATATCTTATTTAGCGAACTTTTAGAGGCTCAACTGATTTTTATGAATGCTTTGTCAACATATTTTGCCAGTGTTTTCTGTTGTTTGCTGTTGTTTCGTTTGTTTGGGTTTTTTTGCGTTTTTGTTGTTTGTTTGCTTTTGTTTGTTTGTTTGTTTGTTTGTTTGTTTGTTAATGGTTATTCGGGTGTTTATTGATTTATTTGGCAGGGTGGTTGTTTACTTCCTGTTAAGCTTAACGGTTCAACAGGAAGTAAGCAACCACCACAGCTAAATAACGGTTGATATAACTAAAAAATTCGTTTTTCTATATTTCTTAGTGGCTGACAAAACGAAAGAAAACAAATGACCAGAATGTAAGCATCATCGGAAGTGAACCTAAGAATTGTTGATATAGAATTTCATAAATGTGTGTCAAGAAATATAAAGGTGTGGCTAACCCTAACCCTCGAGAATAACATCAAAAAGACGTAATCCATGGGGAAGACAATCAAATCAGGCATGGCTGATAATACAAAGAAATAAAAAAAAAAATCATAATAAATTTTTTTGAAATTAAATCAAAATTATAAAAAGGGGTAAACCTCGTAGTGTATCAGCTAACGTACAGGACTGAGACATGAAGCGAGTTCAAACACTAGTCGTTCTAAGACTAATACTACTCTTGAGTAAGGTATGAACCTCTTTATTAAGTTATGGGTTAAATAGTATCACTAATGTTCTTCTACAAGAATGGCTTTTGCATTAAATAACCCATGAAGGTTTACGAAACAAAAAAATTGAACGAAACAAAAATTATTTTTAAAAAAACATTAAAAATAAGACTGTTGAGAAAATCAGCACACATGCTATTCTCTAATAACCTCGTGATCAGTTATAAAAATAGAAATGAACACCATGGCAGAGACTTTAATTGTGAAAGAACAGATATCATATTTAAAACAACAAATCTTCACTAGTGGATTGTCGAAAGTGACAAAGACTTAGTGGATTAAAGTGTCAGTTGAGTGCACACCGTTATCAACTGGTTGTCAATTTAATACCTGATTATTAAGAAAACATCATTTTCCCTATTTCAGTTGATACAAATTATCCATTAAGTATTAACAGTTGAATGGAAATTAATTCAATTAAATACGAGAGATAAGTGTATTCAACAGCCGAAACGAGTTCATTGTTTGAAAAGTTCATATGAAGACTTCATATTTGCTGTTGATGACTTTTTTACCAATGGCATCCAAGTTCTGCAACACTCATGAAAGAAGTGTATGGGCCTCAAGAGGGATTGTTAAAAACTAAGCCTAATTTGGTCACACTCCATAAGTGTATCTTGGTCAGCCTATGAACTTTTCAGATTTTGCAATTTATAAACAAAAGGATTTTTTGCTTTTTTCATATCTTACAAATTTATAAAATTGTTACTATTATACCTTAATATTTCAGCTTTCTAGTTTTCAATTTGAAGAGGTGTAACGGTTATCGTCATAGGAAGTGGACTCAGCTAAGCTAGTTCAAATCCTGAACATTTCATATATTTCTAATTGTCTTGGGGAAAGTATGCATCCAATTATTCTCCTTTCATCTACGGGTAAATAGTAGGGCAGACTAATCTCTTTAATTTTAGGATAGCAGCCAGTCTAGGTGGAAGAAAACTCTGAATTCAAACCAGCTGTTGACCTGGAGAGGGATGAGTTCCGCTACGCTATTCGTGTCCAATACACGCAACACAAGTAGCGCTCCCACGACCTAAACCAGGTAACAAGATATATCTTCTTTTTTTTAGTTTTTCAATTCAATTTTATGGTGTATGCTTTTAATAATAACTGATTAACTGTTTTTCTCTAGTTCTGTCTCTCTTTTTTCCTTTTTCTTTTTTTTTTTTTTGTCTATGAATAATAAATCTTTCCGCCGTTCTAGTCGTCATCAACGTTGTTGTCTTTCTTCTAATCACACGAACAAAATCTAAACTTAGATTTTCCCGGATTTTTTTGTAAACGTCTCATGTTTTGTTGTTATAAATAGCAACCTCTTTAAAAGCGCTGATTGGCTACGGGTCTTACATGTATCGTAGATTTCGTTAACGCAATATCTAATATGATAAAACAATATTTTAAATATCAAAGTCTAATCGATATTTTTTTCATTGGCAATGGACATTTTAATCCTAGCAATTGATTTTCAGTAATTTTCTTGTCCGAAAATTCCTGACTGTTTGAAATCGAACAATAAATCGATATTCTAACAAATTCAAGCGAACACTCAATCCACGGAATTCGAGTTCTTAGTTAAATTTCTTTTTTTTTCTTTTTTTTGCACAATCTCCTGTTCCATGTTTTCTATTTTTACCTGTTTGGTAGACGTGAATGAATATAACGGGTGTTAAAAATAACGGGTGTAAAACTTTCGATTGATTTTGGTGCCGTATCGAGACGGATTTAGTTGCTTACACTGTCTAAGCAGCTTTGTCCTTTTTTACACACACACACACACACACACACACACACACACACACACACACACACACTCCATTACAGTACCATGGAGACACAAATATACATACACTTAGGCGCTTTGATACACGCACAGAGGCACAAATAAATACATAATCATATATAGATATACACAGAGGCACAGATATGCACGCAAAGATTCCCAAACGCACATATATGGATGTAAACAAATGTATATACAAATGCACATAAAATCATACATCCACACGCTCACAAATAGGAATACATATAGCCGCACAGATACACATAAACTCAAACAGATATATATATATATGTGTGTGTGTGTGTGTGTGTGTGTGTGTGTGTGTGTGTGTGTGTGTGTGTGTGTGTGTTTGCAGATTTACACATGGAACAAATCAGTTTTATTAGAGTCGTTACGGATTGCCTGGCGTATCAAAATTTCTTGCTATAAATAATTTCCTGGTCAAAATATGTCAACGTTTAAGAACGCTTGATCACAGTCAAATATCTTTCTGCCAATGAACCTAGTTTTATATTATTGCTATATAAACTGAAAAAAGAACAATATTAGTTTAGTCTGACAAAAGGCTACATACGGTGAGGATAAGATTCACGAATAATAGCTCGCAAGTTTATCGTGCTCACTCTTCGGCCACCGCCTTTGGCTTGTTGAATCACTTTTTGAAGTACTTTCTATTTCCCAAGCTGATTTAAGTTGATGACAAACAACTGCAAAATCCTATTAATGACAATCGAAACTACCCACTATTCTTAAAGTCACCCTTTAAGACTATACTTTATGATGTCTGCTTCGAAAAACTGGTCTACCTAGTGTAATTATGCCTTATTCCTTTAATATACTCTGTGGAACCTTGTACACTTCTACTAGTATCACTTCCATTTTGTGAAAAATTCTGCAAAGTTCTTTTGAAACAAACAATTAGGTACATGGAGATAAATCTCGACTATAGAAAGTCAGGGACTGAAAGACCTAAGTTCAAATCGGGGACAAAATTATATGCATTTTTCTTCGCACCAAAATTCTTAAGGTGTTCATCCATATTTTTCCCCGTCCCCAGTTATGGGTAAATAGTAGGGTAGACTGAGTTCTTTATAGTTTGTTAGGCAACCAGTCTAGGAAAAAGAAAACTTTGAATACATAAAAACTACACTCCGCTTCAAATCTGACTTTGTGTTAAATCTTTCCAGTGGCGGAATGGGTTGGGTAAATATAGACTTAAGTGACTCAAAGTTTCACAAAAAAGATCTGCATGAGACGTGAAGAACCTCCTCATTCGGTCTCAGTAAATGAGAGGGTTACGCAGTCCACACTCACTATATAATAACTAACTACACGGAGAGTGTATGTCAATATGCACAAAAAGTTGCATCTGGTTGTTGACAAAGTTATATCAAAACTGCTCAAGATTTTCTAAATGGTTGTATACGTTCCGAAGAAACTTTTTGTCAAAACTTCAATAAACTAAGCATCTACCGTTGAACGATGAGTGACAGACCATCGATAGTTTACTGAGTTCGACCCTCACTTGATATCCCACTACAAGAGTCTTCTGTCATACTAATCCATAAAATAAATAAGGTGACTTGTCATACAGTGATTGTTAATATATTAATCTCGAAGTTCATTGTTAGTGTGTTCCATCTACATTGAGGGCTTCACTATTTGATCCATAGGCCAGACAGCTTCTATACAATTCCATAGAAAGATGATCAGCAAGCTAGTATTGCAAATTATTCATAAAAAGTTGATATTTACTTGGTAATCCTTTTTTGAGGCTTGTGCTTTCAAAGTAAGTTTATCAAATACCAGCATTGTCTATATCTTAGGTTACCAACCCACAGCTCTAGAGCCACGTATAACTCTCGAGGCCCATCTGTGCGACTGGACACCTGACTTTCAGATTTTACACTTCGCCTTCTGATACTGATTGCTAAGAACTGCTAACAACAGCTGCAAATGGAACTCATTGATCTTCAGTATTCAGAAAATGGGAAGTTCAAGTTTCTCGCTTGCCACATCTTTGATTTCTTAAAGAATCACTCGTTTCTTTCGGGACAATTCTCAAACATTATTGCCTACATCCGGCAAGTTGTGAGCCTATTTGGCACTACACACAGCTGTCAAGCGTGCTAAGAGTACTCTGTGTTGGCAACTGTCTAACTATGAATTGTCTGATGTGCTCCTTCAGTCAACCTCTTCATTTAACCAAGATATTACGTCTTTTTATGATTGCAGACAACATCAGATTCTCATGAATAAATTCTGATTATTACGTAGTGAATATAGTTGTTTGGGTTTTTTTTCTGTCCTATTAAAATCACGCACCCCCCGGATCTTCCAGAATTAAGCTTTTTACATCTCTCGATTTGAAAAAGTTGGAGACCCCTGCTCTATATGGTAATGATTCTTATGTATTTTCTAAGCTTTTTTTTTCTCAGCAGGAGATCGCTTGTAAGTATTGTAATCACTCAGCCAGTGAATTGTCTTCAAAAGGGGTTAGTTAACTGTTCATCATCATCGGACATCCATTCTATTATTTTCTGTTTAATACAAAGTAGTTATAATTGTTCTGTGTCAATGTTCCTAAATATGAACGTGAGTCACGAAAAAATTACTAATCGAAACGTGAATTATTTCAGCAAAATGAAATTGTGTGCTTCACCAGAATAGAACAAATCTCAGTTATTTCTGCAGTAATGTACAAAAATATTTACATTCACCATCCAAATAAGAGTTTCAATCATTTGTTTAATTTTCAACAATTAAATCTCAAAATTACATCTTCATTTAGGTAAAATACTCTATCGGCCATACTAGTTTGCATACAATTTTCAAGTATTATTCTCCTTCACTATACTCGTTGTAAGACCACATATATTTATCCGAGTAACACTTCCATTTTGTGAAACATTCTACATAGTTTTGCCTTTAATATGTTTGAGAATAAACCAATGACATTAGAAAGAATAACACCATGAGATTTTATCTATCAAATCTAATTTTGTTAAAAAAAATAATGCAAATTATCCCCACAATATGTTTGTAAACTTTTATTTATTAGTGATACATAATACACATTACAGGATTTTTAAATTCATTAATAACATCAGCTGTTTTGAAACAAATCTAACTCAGCTAGATTTTAATAAAGACATTAATTAATAAGAGGCTAATTAAGATTAAATAAGGATTATTTAATAATCAGTGAGAATATAACTAAGGGAATTGTGATGTAGTTTCGGTTACAGACATATAATCTCGATTATAATAAGATTATTTCTTATTATTTATGCTATCCTTATTATTTCTGCCAAACCCTGTATTTACAAACGTTATTCATATAAAACATATTTCAATAACGTTGTTCAGTCTTAATAAAATAATATAATTAATCACTGTTTATCAATCCATATCTATGTTAACTAATTATTAAATTCAATTTGAAATAAGCGCTCGATCTTTGAGGAATCCAGGGTTGCACTTGTTAATTACTGCCGTGACATATTAGCAAAAGTCGATATTTATTAATTAACGTAGATAATCGATAATAAGCATTTCTACTAATCAATGATTACCTTTGTGCTTTGATATGCATATCTTCTTATCAAATATATTTGGCCATTAATTGATTTGTAGGCGTCTTGATATCTACTCTCTTTTTCTTTGAGAGGTGTGTTTCTGTGTATTTCTGAATGTCAACACAAAATGCATCAATATTTGCTAATTCTATTAATGTTTATAAATGAATTCTGTCAATTGTTATTGTCTGCCGATAATTGATATTTTCACTTCTAAAGTGTTGTCATCTTTTTAATCTACATAGTTTCTCTAAGATATCTTTTTTAATAAAAACGTTTATTAATCCAAGCTTAAGACGATAAAAAGTTAACTTTAGAAATGGGGTAGAAAGAATGTGCTTGTTTTCCGATCCAAAAAGGTCAATATGTCATAAAACCTAACACAAAAAATCTTGCCTTTTACCAAGAGCCGAAAACCGTCTCCTCCCTCTCATTCTCCCAAGTGTCCTGTAATCTGGTTTGCACATTGTAATGTGAATAGCTTGGCGCTGCCCACTCCACTCCCAATCTACAACTGGTTTGTATTCAGAGTTTTCTTTCTCCTAGATTGGTTGCTATGCAAAAATTAAAGAGTTCAATCTGCTAGACTACTTACACATAGCTAGTGGGAGAATAGTTGGATTCATACCTTACCCAAGGATAAAATGTTAAACATAAGCAGCCTCGTTCAAGATTTGAACTCGGATAGTTGAGTCCATTTCTTACGACGATAACCGTTACGCCACCGGCACCTCCAAACTCCGCCCGTTTGCGACTAACTCCATCGATACGCAGGCGATAAAATCAAGTTTATATCTCAGAATTAAAAATCAAAGTCCAATGTACAAGACATTTAAAAATTTGTTCTGAGATGTGGTTCCATTCAGAGCATACCCTTTAATTGTTGTAGTTTACGATATGGAGGTTCCGCTGAGCAAACTTTTTGGTCTAATACAATCCATAGCCACTAAATAAAATTAAAAGCTGGAGTATTTGGGGACCAAGGAAACACAATGAAGTCTTCTTCATATTCCTGAAACCATCTCGGAATAACTTATACACTCTATGGCAGATTGCATGTTGAAAGATGACATTATCGAGAATGTTATCATGTTGAAGTTTATCTTGTCCTCAATGATACTGAAGTTGCTGTTACACGACAAATTACTTCGAAAATTATTTACAGGATCCAGTATTTCCAAACAAAACGCTGCTCAAGCCATTACAATGCTTCCTCAGATTTTTTTCTTAGTGTGAATCCAATTATCCTCAGGATAACGATGCGCATGCGGTCTGCCGATCCCCTTTATTCAAAAGAAATCGTTATTCCTCGGATTCAATAATCTTCTACAAAACAAAGTTTAATTCCATTTAGTTGATGGATATTGGTTAACACGGAACTCCTCTCTAGCCTGCGGTTATGTGGCTCCATACGTAACAATGTACTGTGTTTTGTGACGCATTCTATGATTTCATTTTGACAAAACTATGTACAATTTAGGAAAGTCACTTTTTAATTCAGTAATCACAAAATCTTGACCGTTCACTTCATAAACATTATTTGGTTATTTTCCCTTCATGTACCCCTGCTGAAAGGTACTCACCACAACTGAACATGAGCATAGAACACACCATTTCGGAAATGCTGTAACCTAGTTTTCTGGCATGAACAATTTTGGTCTTTATCTAGGCCATTGAAATATTTTTCTAGCCCATATCTACAATAATCAACACATCAATTACTCAAGGCCGATTTACCGGCCTAAATACCACTGACTCTAATGTAACCGGTTGTCACGAGCCTATAGCTGTTATTCTTGACATATGTTTTGGCCTATCAGTATATATGAGTAAAGATGAGTGTGGGAATTGGGTGTACGTTATTTATTAATCTCAAGATAGTTTTAGCTCAAGTGTACGAATAGTAAAGTATCAAGTAAATATCGATCTTTTTATCCAGTAGCAATTATTCACCTGATCAGATCGGTAACCATGATCCAACCATGAGACTGTCTCAATGTTTGCAATGGCAGATTGTCTCTCCCCACCAAAATATAACGTTTTAAAATCTAATAATGATAGTTATGTATGTTACGTTTCCTTTCATATATAAAATAAAATTAAACACACATACATTATATATATATATATATGTGTGTGTGTGTGTGTGTGTGTGTGTGTGTGTGTGTGTGTGTGTGTGTGTGTGTGTGTGTGTGTGTGTGTGTGTGTGTGTAATTAACATTCATACCCCTGCAAAATTTGTAATATTCGAAAATGTTTGCGAAATGAATGCATTTTTTCACATGGAAAGAAAGAGTGAAAGAACAAAAACTGAGGAATAAAGACAAAACTGTATTTCACTGAAAGCATGTTCAAAATTATTTTTACTAATATCTTTGTATTTAAAAAGTCTGTAAATGTTTTTTTCTTCGATTTAACATTTGCGTGTTTTTTTCTTTTCACAAAGAAATTATGCTTAGGGCATCCAAATTACCCGTGGCGTCCCGATGGTAAGTGGTGATTCCTTTCCCTTTCGTTACGATCTCATGCATTCCATGTTGTTGTAAAATATGTACTTTTCCTCGTCCGTAACAATATCTTTTAATAAGGGAACATTTAGTTACAGTTGAGTAGCTTTTTGAATTCGTTTCATTGCTAAGTATCAAAGTAGCAGTAATCATATCACCAATTTTGTACAAATGATTTTCAAATGGATTGCTTAAGTAGGGAATGACATACATTATACGTTTATATCTACATTTTTGAGTATTTGTTACTTAAGAGTTTTTGTTCTCAGTTACGTGATATCAAGTTTATTTGATCCATAGATTGATCCCTGACAGGTGCTACCACTCCGGGTCCGAGTAGACCTGATAGTAATGGCAGTAAAAAGATACTCTGAACTCCTCAAAGATACAGAAGCCTCACTAGCAAATGCATTTTAATGTCCAACCTAGAACACCCTTTTTTTGGAGTAGAGGTATCTTACTCCTCTGTGGGAGATAGCATTTTCTAAGCCCCTCTAAGAGGGCGAAAATAACAACTGTCAAAATGAAGTAAAAATGGATCTCTTTGAATGTAGTTAAATTCCTAATGCCATTTAAACACAAATACATTGCTGATGTGCATAAATTAGCTTTGTCTGACTCAAGACTATTATATTTCAACACCTAGTGACGGCTGAATACTCAAGCTGTGTGATTCAATTTGCTCCGTTTGCAACCATGTCCCAAAATTTTAAGTAAGCGCGTTTACAGAATAGCATTGTCTTGTTAATAAAATAATCTTTGAAATTTTATCACAGCATTCGTATTAAAATATATCAGAAAACTTTTATTTCGTGTATAAATTTGTTAAAACTTACGAACCATGGTCGGAAGAACCAGCATACTGCACCTTCAATAACAAGTGACCTTCAACTGTAAATGTGTGAGTTTATCTAAGTTTGGTTCAGGGCACCTAGTCGAGCAAACCTTCACGAGTGAATTCGAGTTTTATTGGGGGCCCTATTCATACGGCCTTATGCCACATCAAAGCAAAGGTTTAGCAAACTACAACTTGTCAAGAACTGAACTATCTACAAATCATTAAATGCGAAAATCTACAGTGATCTTCTTAATAAAGTGCATGACCATCGTTATTGTGCACGCAAAAAGATGGCATGAGCTACTAAGTATCTGTGAATCTATCTCAACAACTATCGTTCTTTGGTTGGTCCACTGAGATTACAAACATCGAAATTTATTAATCTGTTTGATGCCGAACAAAAATCTTGATTAGATTACATAATAATGATTAAACTCGTTATACAAAGAGTAGTCCACAAAACTAACTTGTTAAGCATCACTATAATGTAGTTTTTCTAACCTTACAGCATTACAATTTTCTCATCCCTTGGTGTTCCTTTTTTTTTTAATAGTGTTCACCAAAGATCAAGACCGTTCTCACACCGCAACAATCAGAATGACACGTTAAAGATTACCAGCGATTCACAATGACAGATTAGAAACGGGTGAATGTCGTTGTTTCAGTCAAGCAGGAATCACGTGTTTTAGGGGGTGGGGGTTTTTTTTTATTTGTTTGATTCTTTTATTATTTGTTTGTTTGTTTTTTTAAGGTTTTTTGGGGGTTTTTTAGTTTTGGGTTTTTTATGGATTTGGCTCTTCCATTACATTGACATCTGCCGTCATTTTTGTTATCTGAACAATCACATTGGCGAGAGAGAATACATTTCTAGAACGTTCGCAGATTGCTTGATTTTCAACCATTCAGTTTAAGTGAATTAAAAGAAAAAAAAAACAGCTGGCTTTCTTTAGATTTTTTTTTTTTTTTTTTGCCGTTATCGAAATGTCCCTTTCATGAAAAAGAAAGAAAATGTTTATTTTTGATAAGGGAAAAATCCAATTCGCTAATGGAAATAAGCTAGATCTTTCAGTCTCGAACTGACATTGAAAAACATCAAATTTGCTTTGAATATGCTAAAAGGAATTACATGTTGGCTAAAAGACGGGATTTATAGTTTGATTATTTCAAGTTCCGTTATTTGATTGTTCTTTACTTTTTCCAAGAATGAGAAACCTTCAAATTCAAAACTTTATATGACGGAGAAGCAGCCCAGATAATTTGGTAGATATAAACAAGAAGAGCTGTTTTTAATAGACACGGCCAATCAGCATTCGTATTTAAGGTCATGCCTTCCGAATAAGTTCAACAAATAAATACTTGGTTGGTTTCGTTTGTTTTAGTCTTTTCTGTTGTTGTTGTCGTCGTTTAATGGCATATCAACCCTCGTGGGGTATTTTATGCCAAAGCCATCCTTATAGTTGAACAATAGTAGTAATATTTAACCCATAACAGGGGAGTACTTGAGGGTTCATGTTTTCTCCAACAATATTAGTCCGAAAGTAAACGTAGCAGCTCGACTGCTACCAACTAAGACGACTTTCATCAGATTCTGTATGGAATAACGTCTTAAATCAATGGTCAGAATCAAATAGTTCGGTCAGAAAACTACTGCAACTCATCTTTAAGGGTGGTGTCTATTAATGAGAAAATAACAACAGCCAAGGAAAAATTTCCATCACTCAAATACAAACTGTACATTCACACCGTATCACCCTTCCCGTAAGTAAACAAGAGACACGTTCAGTTAAGGTTGGAGCTCTGGCTTCAGTCTTCAAAATATCTTCTACAAAGGCCCAACCCAACTTATTTAAATGCAAAAAAAATTACTAATATAGCGACATTTAACGTTAGGCTCTTCAAATTCAATATACTTGCTACTCGAGCTTACAACATCAGCAGCCGTGCTCAATATAGTCAATATATGCGCGAGAGAACATATATTATCACAGTGAACTAAAATTAAAAACCCTGATGCCGATAATGAGTGGACATTTTTCTCGGCATCTGCGTAAAAAAATTCTACTAATGCCGCCATTGGAGGTGTAGGAATGCTTCTTGGTTTTGGTGCCTTAAAATCACTTAATAGCATAAAGAAAATCCAACTGAGAATTATGTATGCTATATTTAATGGCAACTCCACCACAACGATCGTCTCATGCTATTGTTCTATCAATGCCAGTGATGAAACAGACATCACCACCTTCTACAACAGACTATCTTCCCTTGCCCGACACATTCCCCAGCATAACGTTCCAAGTATCAATGGAGACATGAATTCTCAAATAGACAAAGATGAAAATTATAAATTTTGCTTAGACGTCTTGCAAAATAAAAATGACAAATATCAAACAGATTTTTCACTCGAGAACAGTCTTCCATGCCTAAATACTAAATTCCAAAAAGATGAGGGAAAACAATGGGCCTAAACATACCCAAATAACTTTACATCACAGCTAGATTATATACTCATAAACAAGAAATTGATAAATAGCGCTGTTAACTATGGGGTATACTCCTTTTTAGAAGGAGTATCTTCCGATCACAGAATCGTCACAGTAAACATACGCCTGAATCTTCGCAGAAAAAAAAAACAGTCAGAACCACACTGTACAATTGGTCCTTACTTACCGATTGAAATATAAGCAATGAATATGCCGTAACTGTAAGAAGTAAATTTGATGCTCTTCAGACATCTAAAAGAAATACTCCAAATGCCGAATATGAAAACTTTGTCACTGCCCACAGTAAAGCAGAAACATACTTCATACTAATCAAACCAAGAACCAGTTTTAGAGTTATAAGGGAGAGTCACTAGAAGTTAGGAAAAAACGAGATAACTTAAAAAATGCTCCTTACTCAAAAAAGAAACCCAATATTCCAACGTGCAGAAACTTAAGAATGCCAGATAGAACATCTACCAAAAAGAACAATTAGGATACTGTAATGAATAGAAGACGTGATGCAGAGAACCTTATTTAGGATTTATTCAACATGCATAAAGTTGTTAGTAAAACTGAAAATATCAAATCCTAGAGGAATTTATTTCATTTTTTAACTTTATCCGGTCTAAAGAAAAAAAAACCGCAAAATATTCATTCATACAATAAGCGGTCCGGAGGTTTATGCGAACGTTCTGATCAACTTGGAGGAGTCGGGATTTGTTTTACTTGTGTAGCTGTAATAGAGTTGTTGGAGTCTTCCGTTTGGGATATAATGTCTCTGAATTTTGAGTGGGTAAGTCAGTCTTGTATAACAGGCGAATAGTTTTGCATCAGAACAGCAGGGGTAAGATCTCGGGGTGATACCATGATTTCCTTACCGTTTTGAAGACGAACATGCGCCTAATAAGGATTAGCTTCTATAAGTTCTGCATCTTCCACAATAGGGTCGTACTTCGATTGTCTGACATGTCGTTTCAGAAGAATCTTTCCTGGTGTTGATAGCTACGTTGGAACAGAACAGCCACTCAAGGATTGGTGAGGATAGTTGAATAGCAGTCCTTGAGGAGTAGCGTTCGTAGCTATTGAAAGTAGTGTGCGAATTAAGTGTAAAGGTTCAAGCAAAACATTCAGCCATTGATTTATATGTAGGCATTGTGTTTTGAGTGCTGGAGTGATTGCTCACCAAAATATACCATTACATTTCTCGCACTGTCCATTACCTTAGGGATTATATGGAGTGATACTTCTTGTCGAAATTCCGTGCCCATGTAAGAAGTTTCTTACTTCTGTTGACATGAAGCTGGAACCCCAATCCGAATGCACGTATATGACAAGGAGTTGGATGAGGCATTAAATAACTGTTTGCGATGACATATCATGACAAGCAAAGGTAAAAGGGAAGTAAGAATATTCCCTTGTTATTGTAAATAGAAACCTGTTACAAGAAGAGGGCAGGGGTCCTTTGAAATTAACGGTTAGCCTTTCAAAAGGCATGATTGCTTTTATTAGGGGCATAGCAACAGTTCGGTGAAATGAAGGCTTGTCTTCAGTATATACAGTGCAAGGGGCAGATGATCTCTTTACACCCTCCACAGAGAAAGGAAGGTTCCTTGACCAAACAAAATGCATCATTTGTGTAACATCGAGGTGACAAAGAGAGTTGTGAAATTTCTCAAGAGCTTCCAAACTTACAGCAAAGCAATAAGCTCTAGATTACGTATCTGAAGTAACATTATCTCTCCCCGGACGGTATTTAATATCGAAACTATAAAGGGAAGTTCGACCCTCCACCTTTGGATTTATCTTCCCAGCCTGTTTTGAATCAAACACGAATGCCACTGATCAGTAATTAAAGTGAAGTGACGTCGAGTTAAGTAGTACCTCCATTTACGTAAAGCTTTCACGATAGCTTAGGCTTTCTTTTCTATAGAAGAGTATTTTCGTTTGCTGGTACCTCAAGTCCTCGAAAAAAGGGCAACAGATTGGTTTACTGGGGCTGCAATACGTGGTATGAAGCATCGGTCCCTACAGTGAATGGATCTCAATAGAATACACTATTACGTTTTCTATTTCAGCTTTTCGGTATTCGAAGGCTTTGTCAGCTGTCTTGGTTAGTGGAAAGCAATTGGCTTGTATGAGGGTGGGGAGCTCACTGTTTCAGAATACTTGGCAATCCATTGGGAATAGTGAGAGAACATTCCCAACGCGCGACAAAGAGAATTAATATCATGAGGAAGGGGAAGTTCTTTAAGCGGTCGTAGTCTCTTGGGAGTTTAGCTTAATTGTATCCTTAGATACTGTGTAGCCTAGAAGATTCACTGTAGAGTTGGTGAAAGAGCATTTATTATGATTGTAAATTAAACTTTTTGGCCACTTCCGTAAATTTACAGTAAATGTACTTATCAAGATATCCGTAAATTTACTGTAAATGTACTTATCAAGATATCCAGTTACAAGACATGCCGTAAGACATGCAGGTTCATGCCTCCGTTCGAGGAACATGAAAAGAATTAGATGAAACTCGTACTCGCTTTGCCCATTTCGTTTGACATGTTGAAAACTGCTATACTACTTCACACTTTAATTTAGTACTTATATAATACAGGGAGATATACATTCATGCCTTTCCCAAGAATATTAATGCAAAGTATACATAGGCAACCTCAATCCATAATCAATTTAGTTTGCTGGTTCAATATCCGTACCGTCTAATGTTGTGTTTTTTTTTTTTTGTTGACCTTCTTTTTTATCATTGCACAGAATAATAAACAAACATTTGACAAAACATCCCTTCCTGTTTTTATAATCAAACATTTGGTCTCAAAGGTTTAAGATTGGAGTCTTGGAGATCATAAAAGAGCGAGGAATAAAGTGATCTTTAAACGATAACGTTTTCAGGGTGGCAGTCAAGTCACTTGCATAATATTATCGCTAATTGCTGTGTGAAGAGTCTTTGACGCCAACACTTTTGTATAATTGGAAAAAAATGAAAGTATGCATGTATATATTCTAAAGAACTCTTGTTTTAATAGGCATTTTTGTTAACAAGAAGTTACGAATGAGAGACTGGTGTGATGTCATAGTTAAAAAGCGAGGCGAGCCAAACATTGTGAGTTCAATTCATACTGAAAGCACCGGTTGTCATTTAACCAGTTCACTACTAAGACGAGTCAACATAAGTGACAACAGGTAGTGCACGTATTTACGCAACACCTCCGCCACTAGTTTGTGACCTAACATCAATTTTTATGCGAAGTACGACTGATTTGAATTTCGATATTTTCCTCTTAGAATGATTACCTCACCAACGCTAAAGAACTCAGTCTGCCCAAAAGTTTAACAATAGCTGCAAGAGAACATATTGATTTATGCCTTTCCGTTGGTCATCAGCGCAAAAAGAAAGGTAGTTATCCTCGACCAGGATTTGAACTCGGGTCGTCGATTCCATTTCTTTCAATCATAACCGTTACTCTAAGCGCCAGTCCTTTATAGCAGATTATGTAAACAACAAGAAATTTATGTTCCAGACAAATGAAAGATTAATAGATAACAAAGAGCAGGTCAAGAGGTGTCCCGTACTTCTGACTATTAACCAAACTAGAATCTAGTAAATCTTCAAAAATGAAGACATGAAGGTAATAAATATGTTAAATATATGTTGGCCCTATTACGCAATAACCAAATAATTTTCCCTTTAATGTTCACAACTTATTAGACTAGACGTTTCTTGATTGGCTAATACCGTTGTGGATAATAATTTAGTGGTGTGGAACTTCGTAATTGTTTATTCCTTCGAGCATAGTAAGATATGAGGAGACATTATCAGTTGTAATCAATTTCTAACGGTAAAATAACTCGTTACAATTGCTAGTAAGTGTGTTCTATCTAAACAAACAAAATACTAGTAAAATCAGTGACATGTGATCTACTCTAAGTCGTTGTGGATGAAGTATGATTCGTATTTGTAAATTAAATTTAGTACCAAAGTTTAGTAACTTTAAAACGTAGTAAACAGTTTCAAATCCGAGTAGACGTAGACGCATTCAGACTGATTGATTTTAACGGCATTTCAATCTGTGCAGGGTATTTTATGCCTAAAATTTGGGAATCCCATTCATTTGAAGTTCACACATACATTTATGTATAATTCTTTCTTAAAAGTTTTTTTGTCCACGCAGTCTTATCGAATACAAATGATTTTTAAATAGATCTATTTAACGCATAGATATAGGACCCTAACAGGTACTACAAATCCAGGTCAAAAGTGGACCTGGGAGTAATGGTAATCAAGGGATAGTCCACATTTCCCCGATCTCTAGAACTGGTGTATTACCTAGGAAACACTTTTTTGAGGGATGAGTCTTCCACCTCTGCACGGATGCAATCGGTGTATTCTTAAACCGACTGACAGGATTAAAACTTTCAGCGACTATATTGACCGAAGAGAGAATAATACCTACTGTACAAGCATAGAAAACGATTACTACACAATTTCAGATATACTTTGAAACAAGTCCTTTAAAAAAAAATATGTCCACATATTTTGCAGCATATACTGTGAAACTTTCTCAGCAGCATAAAATATTTCTCTCTTATCTGCAATGTTACTTTACACATCTTTGGTAACCTGCGGACTATATTCTGAAATAAACAATTTATACGTTTTTGCATAATAATTGCCCACAAAAATGCATATAGAGATGCCGACAATGCGGTTATGCCAAAAACCTCTCAAGTGTTTCCTTCATGTGAAAAGTTGAAATTCTGAGGAAGGAAAGAAAAATTCGTATACTGTGGTTACTAAGATCTTCGGTTTGAACAAATTTTCCAGTTATCGCAAACATTTTATTACACTATATTGTTAAAATTTGTAAAGTTTCAGTTTCTATGTTTAATGGCATATCAACTTTCGTGAGTTATTCAATGCCAAAGCCATTCTTGTTGAAAAACAATTGTGGTGCTATTTAACCAATGCAACACAAGATTAATTTTTAAGCAGCGTAAAATAGGTTTGAGTTTTGAGTTTTCCTACTCTTGGTCCGATTGGTGTCCCAAGTCTTCTCTATTATATTTTCCTATAGCTTTGATGGACATGCTCGTAATGGTTATCGTCTTACAAAATGGACACTGCGACCCGATTCCAAAATCTGGATAAGACTGTTTGCATTCGACGTAGAGTTAATTATCTTGGGAAAGGTTCAAATCCAACTATTCTTCATCCAGCTATGGGTAAATAGTAGGGAAGACTGTGCTATTTGGCTTCATTATGATGACTGTTCTCAAGGAAAAACTCTGAAATTACATTTACTAAACCCTGCCTAAAAATGATCTTGTGTCACATCCTGTTTGTTCTGTGCGGTTGGGTAAATATATGGGCTTATAGCTGAGGGATGGGGACAATAGTTGGATTCAACCCTTTCCTGGAGTATGAGCGATATGGGAAATGGAAAGAGCTTCATCGAAGATATGGACTCGTGTCACCAATTCTTTTTCCTACCACGATAGCCATTTCGCTACGAGCCTTTCTGTATCATGGACATGTATTTATAATCATAGTTATTTACATGGAATCATACATATGTGTACATAATCATATATATATATATATATATATATATATATATATATATATATATATATATATATGTATAGGGTTCGGCACAATCCGGTGTTTCGGACATCTGCTGAGGAGTCTTCGAACATATCAACCACCATTATGAGAGGAGGGTGACTACGAAAGTATTTAAAACGAGGAAATTCTTATTTCAAGAGAATATCATATCCAGTCGTATAAAGCATTTGAATGACGTGCACAAAGTATCTTTTAATACATGAGCAAGCTTGTAAATATTCCAAGGTGTTTAGCAAACTTTGATGCTCTACGGCCATGGGTTTCGGTATTTACTGTTGCAGTTCCCGAAACGGCTATTCCTTCTTATTTTATAGTATCGACCTTCAATGAATAAGCATCAATCATTGTTACTGTCTTACTCGTGTCACTGGTGCTTTCTCATCCATTTTGTTTATGATAATAAGTTGACACTTTAACAACGCTTTGGTGATTTAAAAGAAGAAGAAGAAGAAGAAGAAGAAGAAGAAGAAGAAGAAGAAGAAGAAGAAGAAGAAGAAGAAGAAGAAGAAACGAAAAAATGAATACTCGAACAAGAAAGAAACATTTTATTCTCTCACACTAAAAAAATAAATAGATTAAACGTTCGAGGTAATCTATATATCAGTATATTTTAGCATCGACTTTCTGCTTGTCTCCGATGACAAATGACGTAAGTAACATGATTAATGATCATAAATATAGTTTGTATACACTCGAGTCCTTCCTCGTGCATATTACAGGCACCTCAACAAACAGAATCAAACGAATGCTTGTCTCTTGGGCTTACTACTTGCATGTGGAATTTATTTTTATTTATTTTTATTTTCTTTCATATCGGATGAATTATTTGCAGATTTTCTTATTTTTGTTTTGTTTTGTTTGTCTTTTATTGATTTTAATAAGTTCAATAATATCTAAATTTTTACACGCGAAAAGAATAAAAGAATAATCATTACGTTAATATTGTTCGTGACAAGAGCATATCAGCCTTAAAAAACACAATTCAAATATCTTTTTATCTGATTTTAAACACCAGATACTGGCGCCAAAATTACCTGGATTTAAAAGAAGACAAGTTTACTGTGTTCTGTGCAATTTCTTGGCTTGATTAAATATTTCTCTTAGAAAAGAACAACCAAAACTGCTTTCCTTGAAACGCCCCAAGTTAAATTAAAGAAAGAAAGAAAGTTTGAAAATCTCTTGGTCACTAGGCTGGATCTTTTTAAAGACATCTATGTAGATTAGGGAAGTCTTTGGTTTTTTGGTTTTTTGGGGTTTGTCGAGGGGTGCTTATTTTCATGCATAAAAAGAAAAACAAAAACATCTGAAAATGGCGTGAGTAATCACAATATGTAAATTGAGAGTTTAAGTAAAGAGACGAAAGAAGAAGAAGAAGAAGAAGAAGAAGAAGAAGAAGAAGAAGAAGAAGAAGAATCATCTCCACCGTTACAATTACGGTACAGTCTCTGCTTTTCTTCTTTTCATTTAACACTACAGCAATAATAATAATAGTCGGGTCATGTAAGTTGAAAAACAAACTATATTTCTATTAAAATTAGCTCAGTATTCCTAGTTTTCCGCCATAGTGTGATGTCTAACGGAGAAGGGGAAGTTAATTGAAAGAGAAAATAGTTACAGGTAAAAAATCTAGAAGTTAGTTTATTTATTGTTGGGCGAAAGGAAAAGAAAACTATTCAACAATCACAATTTCGCGTGTTCTTTACCAAATATTTCTCACTCCTGTTTAGAGAAAAGCATTATATGAATATCTATTGACCAAAGACATTTTTAAATAGATTTTATTTTTATATATTAATAGTCGTTAAAAATATCTTGAGATGTTTATTATATTTAAGAAGTAATACTTGTTTGCTCTCAGGCAGTGCGTCCAGAATATAACACTAAATGCATCCGGCAGTGAAGTTCTAGTTCTAGATCTCTGGTGAGTGTAGAGTCATCCCCCACCCTTTTGGATACTACACCCAGATCTACTCTGACACGGATTGGTAGAACCTGTTAGGTTTCCATCAATGAGACATATAGAACTGTTTAAAATATTATTTTTACCTGTTTAGAATGACTGTAAAGATACATTTTTGTACCATACGATTGGAGATCATAATTATTAAACTGAATCCACCATAAAAAAAGAATTAAATTGTAATACTAACCAACTAACCAAACAAACTGTTACGTCGATGATTTCAAACTTTTAACAACAAATACAAAGCACATCTGGAATGTAGACAGCCATTTTGAATATGTTGAGAACCTTTTGCAAGAAAAATTGATGTAATTTGGCCATTTAAAATAGAGTTGATATAACTGAGCATATATGAACAGACTCTTTTTCTTTTGGAATAACTTAGATGGAAGGGAAAAGATACATTGTGAGCTTTGCATACAGTGTGGCTATCGCTTACACAATAACCAAGCTTGACTATTTTTCAAATTTCTTACTAAGATTAACAGACCGAGATAGATAGATAGATAGATAGATAGATAGATAATGAGAACCAAATGATATGGATATAAACTTATATATGTAAAGATAGAAAAATGAAATAGAATGTGATAAATGTGAACAGAATAGGAGGTAGCAGAAGAAATAAACTGGCTAGAAGAGAGAAATGGAGCAGGATAGAGACGAATAGATGGATGGATAGCAAGATATGAAAACAAAGTGAGATAAACTGATATAAACTTAGATAGATAGATAGATAGATAGATAGATAGATAGATAGATAGATAGATAGAGAGTGAGTAAGTTAAGGAGATATGAACTTATTTATATAGACATGAGCAGACCTAAATAGATCCTATATTAAGACTGAATTTGACGTTGCAAGAATTTGAGAGGAGGAAGTCGTTGATGGAGAGAGAGAGAGTGCATGAGTAAAATGAAACAACTCAACCAAGCAAAGATACGAATCGAAATCCTACGTGATGATGAATTCGCTTAGAATTGCTTCGAGGAGGATGACGAAAAGGAGGAGAAGGAAAAGGGGGGATTATTATTATTATTATTATTATTATTAGAGAAGATTTCATCGTTCGTCGTGTAGAATTTTTCTGACATTTTAAGATTCAGGTTATCTAAAGGGGATTTAAACGCAGCTTTAACCTTTTTTTATTGAGCATCTTGATGCAGTTCGTCATTCTTTTGTCTAAACAATAAAATCAAATTTGCTCTCTTTACGTCGTCAACTTTTTCAGTTGGCCGAGAGAATAAATCTTAAGAAAATTATCAATTTACGAACGTTAGAGAAATACGAATAACTTTTATGCATATCTATAACGTTTTCATTTTTTAAGCCATTAGTGGATAACTAATAGAATGGAAACTATTTATTCGTTGTAGGATTTTCTTTCCTTAAAAGAAAGGACCGAAAATTTGTGTCTCGATTTTTTTCCTTTTTTATTTGGGAGAAATATAGCTATTTTTCGTTAGTTCCCACCAAACATCTATGATTAAAGTATGGAAGTCTAAAAAGATTTTAAAATATCAAGTTGTATTAAACGAAACCTTTATTTTTTACGGAGTTATTGTTGTTTTGTTGTAAATTTTAAAATCTGAAATCATCATCTCTTTCATATGATGCTAATTTACCTTTGGGCTGACTCGGTGTGGAGATTTCTCAACCACCTGATCCAGGAACTGAATTTACGACTTCTAATGAAACAGGTGAAATTTGCTAGCTTTTTTATTCCTTGTGTAATAGATTGATTTCAGAGAGGAAAAATAGATAGATAGATAGATAGATAGATAGATAGATAGATAGGTTGGATGAGTGAAAGAGAAAAAACAGTCATGGAGGATAGATTGATATGAGAACAAACTGGGATAAATATGAATTCATTATATATAAAACAGAGACATAGATAGATAGATAGATAGATAGATAGATAGATAGATATCATGGGCTGCAACAATCAAGAAAAGATGGTTGCCGCTAAATGAATTAAATAAAATAATTTGAAATGTTACGAGGGGAGATTTTTTTAAGAAGATTAATGACGCAAAATTGGAAATGTTTATTAATTGTTTTAAAAAAGTGTTATATCAGAAGAAAATAAAGAGAGCTAAAGTTTGAATCAAGAGTCTCAAGAGCCCATCATCCATGTTTCTGAATAGCTATGAATTGAATTAGACGATCAATGCAACAAAGAAATCTTGTTCTGGATAAATGATAATTCTCTTCTCTCTGGAGTCTATCCAAATGCTTGATACATGAGGTGTATACGATAAGTTTCCAGACATTTTTTGTATAGGCACTTTTATTGATAGTACACACATGAAACTCTAGCCCCCTTCGAAGTAATCTCCTCCAACTGCAATGCACTTGTACTGTTCCAACAACTTCTGGAAGGTCCCATGGAAGTCCTCTTGTGTGAGCGTGTCAATGACCTTCCTCACAGCCTCTCTCATCTCCTCAATTGTCTCATTACGACAGCATCTAAGCTTAGGAAATAACCAAAAGTCACAGGGAGCAAGGTCTGGACTATAGGGAGGCTGAGGAACTGTCTTGATGCCCATCTTGGTCAAATAGTCTGTGATAAGGATGGAGTTGTAGACTGGTGTATTTCCTGGTGGAAATGCCACTGACCCGATTTGAAGAGTGCTGGCCTCTTCTGACGGAATCTCTTCCTGAACTCCCTTAAAACCTCAGCATAGTAACCCTAAGCCTAAACCTTTGACCAATCAACTCTGGCGTATTGACTTCCTTACTTCTCCCACACCTCTCATCATCCCTCACAGACTCCGTGCCTTCCTTGAATCTCTTATGCCACTCATAAACTGATGCTCGATTCATGCAAGATGGTCGAAAAGCAGTCTGAAGCATTCCATACATTTCTGTGGCATTTTTTCAAAGTTTAAAACAGAATTTTATTGCATATTGTTCTTCTAAAGTGTCAGATTGCATTTTTGAAATTCACCAGCTGTGACAATTAGGCTTTAGTAGGGTGTATTCCAATTCCTGCTGTAGCTGTTCATTTGAACTTGAAATCATAAAATTGTTCAGTCCTCTCATAAGAAGTATAGAAATAACATAGTGAATTTTCAAGAGTCTACGACAATTTTAAATCCCCTATCGAAAAAAGTCTGGAAACTTATCGTATGCACCTCGTACATACATATCTATCTATTTCTCTCTCTATATATATGTAAAAGTATAACCCGGTGATTAAAAGGCATTTGATCATTATAAGTTATTACTTTATCATTAAATCTTTGAGATTAGGACAACGATTAGTAAACGATTAGTGAGACCACATCCCGATGAAAACCTTCCTCTGACCTACTCGCTAACGCAACTACTTTCGGTGATTCCTTTCTGCTGTCCCACACATCAGCAAGCAAGATCTAACAAATAGCGCCAGTTTCTAGTTCTTCCCTTTTCATCTTACTTACCAAGATGCGTAACGGTTATCCTCGCAGGAAATAGAATCGCCGACCCGAATTCAAGTCATTGACGAAATTGTTTGCGTTTCATTTCGTGCTAATGCCCGTGAGAAAGGTATGAATCCATTAATTCTTCCTTCAGCTATGAGTAAATAGTAGGACAGAATAGAGTCTTTAGCCTTTGTAAGGCTTCCAGTCTAGGAGAAGGAAAACTCTGAACTCCAACCAGCTGTACTCCTCTAAAAGAATCGACTTCGAGTCATACCCTGCTCATGACAGAAAAGTTGGGTAAATATATCGTTAAAATAAAGGCCCGGTCAAAGATTCTAATCAGGTTTTCATACTCCGTAACTCCATATACATTATAAATACATCTCAATAGCCCCCCCTCTCACACACACACACACACACACTTGCACAAGTCCAACCACTCAGTGACGCTATACATACGATTTTTCTGCCGTGAAACCCTGCAATGTGTCATTAATTATATTCCTTTTTTCGTCGATTTTGCATATATTTATTTTGGTGCCCTTGTAAAGGTGACCCTTACATAAGCAAGACCAACCTTTTTACCACTAAAACAACGCTGGATAGAGACAAAGGGAAAAGAACATTACAACAGACATTACGATGACCTGAGAAACAAATCACAAGCAGAAAATTGAGATATGAAGGAAACCATCACCACCATAACAATTGTTAAAAAACCTTAACAAACCACAAAGAACAACAACAACAACAAAGACGAAAGTAAATGAATTATGCTTATAACAACAACAAGACTAGTGAATAGAGATTTGGCTTTTTAAAATAAAAAATAAATAAAAAAGCTAAAAGAAAGAAAAATAAAATAGAACACCAAATTGCCATGAAAAGAAGCAATCAGTCAGACACGTTAGCGATGCTGACACGGAGGAAAAGGTGATAGCGATAACGACTGAGATGAGTGTTCTAAGACAATGGCGTAGAAATCAGGGGAAATTGTTATACATATAGGTACATGCCAATGCATTAGCAATATTCAGAGACAAGTTATTAGCTTATTCTTATCCCTATCAGGTCTGGTGTACTTCCCATCAGGGGGAATCTCCGTGGTGTAATGGCTAACGTGCTGAACTACGATATCGAAGTTAGCGAGTTCGAACTCTATTCGCGCCACTACGTTCCCTTTCAGACTAATACCCTTGGAAAGGTATTGACCTTCTTATCCCCCAGTTATGGGTTAAATAGCACAACCACTGCTCTTCAGCAGGAATGGCTTTGACTTTAAGTAACTCACAAAGTTTGATATGCCATTAGACAAAGAAATCAAACCAAACCTTCCAAGGGAATTTCAGAACATCTGTTCATTCTGCATAATAATGCCGATCTGACAACCCACTGAACAGGTGTCTCTTTCTGCAGAAATTTATTTCAAAACTAGGAAAGTATAAAAATGATAATAATGGGACTAATATACACGTATTGATCGGCACTTCTGACTTCAAGCCAGCCGACTTCCCACCCTTCTTTTCCTCAGCCGTGTTTTTTGTTTTCAGGCAAGTTGCAACAAAAAAAAAACACGAAACTAGCCTGATCATTGACATTCTCGGAGCAGCATCTTTCCCTTGCACTATAAAAGGAAAATCTAACAGCTTCATACGATTAGTTGCGGCTAATAAGTGATTTTTCTCCTTTCCCATACGCATTTTATGGGTTCTAACGTTAAAAAGACTGTGTCAGATTATAATGCGTTATGTTATTAAATCAAAGTGTCTATTTGTTTCTAACCGAAAATATTGGGAAAACTGGAGATTTTAGAATCAACTTTTCTATGTTTAGGTACTCCTAGAGTTACTCAGCAATGAAAGTGAAATTGGTTTCCAGTCGACTCGATTAACAGGAGCTGTGTCATCAGTATTCTGAAAGTATTTCATCTTGCAAGATTGTCAGATCTTACACGCACCACAATCTTACACACACACACACAATTATCTACTTTGTTTTACACTCTTTCGAAATCAAATCAACACTGAAATAAGTAAGCTGTATATAAATGTTGTATTACTAAAAGCATGAAAAATTAGGCAAGCGGAGCCATCGTCATTCTCAACAGATGTAAAGGATTTTTACGTATATTTTTTACATATACCTTATCGGCTACCTGAAGTGTTCATATATTTACAAGGAGATAGATATTAATAAAGTAACAGTGTTTTATGAACACCTAATCGTGGTGTAATTGTTTGCAAGTGTGTTTCACAAATCAATTACTCTGAAGTTGTGAACTCTATTCTCATTAAGTATCGCATATTAGCGGTACTTTGCCAAGTCTAACCTCTACAAAGTATATTAGTGAATAAAGATTGGTAGATCGTTAGATAAATAGACATTTCGTTGATTATTTATGATACGAAATACTTTTTTTATTTACAAAGACGATATTCTTAACCAAAATCGAGAAAAGCAGTTTGAGGACGTCTTATACCCAAGAGTATAGAGAATTCATAACGTTATATATATATATATATATATATATATATATATATATATATATATATATAATCTCTCCACACACATGTATAGAAAATTTGCCACCTTGTGGTTAAAAATGTCGTTATATATTTGGAATATGAATAGAAATAAGTTCACTCTAGGGACAAAAGCATAAAGAGGTTAAAAAGACATCTTCTGTTTCCTAACAGTAAATTGCCTTGAGGAAGAAATATTCAAGTATTATATCTGTTCATCTCTGAAATCCTACCGAGCTGTTATATTTGTCTTTCTCCATGGGGGATAACAGAGATTCTAGAAGCAGATTCAACTCTGTAAAGAGAAAACCAATAAAGACTGCATTTCACTTGCTTGTATCACGTTCTCACCTGGGAACGTCTTGATGCCGTTGTGACTTGCTAATTTTTCCATAGGCGCCATTGGTCGAATTGAAGATTTTCCACGACAGTTTTCAAGGCAATTAGACTTTCCCCAATGGGAAGATTGATTCAACACATATTTTTATATTTTTTCTTCAATATCCTACCAAGCTTAGTTGCGTAAATATCTATATTTTCAAACATATATACTAGTAGGTATAAACAGTGCTCCTTTCATACCAGTGAAAGTAATCGATGTTCCAGCTCAGGTAACAAAGATATAATTGTGAATGCTGATTTTTAAGATAAGCAGATCATATTCATTTTCTCGATTGACGCAGCACAGTCTTCCCCGACTATCACCGCATAATCAGACCTAAACTAAACTTATTAAATATATCTACCACTTTCTTACATCGTCTTAACATTTCTTCGAGTCAAGAATTAGGTTTGATGACGTCATTGTTAATATTTACTTAATTCTATTACAGTACCAAATAAAAAGAAAATAATGGAAGACTGTATTTCCAGATGAAAAGATCCTTTCTACCAAATTGCCATTCAAAGTTAGGCTTTTACATGGACTAAATCATAGAACCGTAACGTGATTTCAAAATATACGACTATTTCAACAAATGGACTCCTACTATAAAGATATAATGTGCCTACGTACTATTTGATATATATATATATATATATATATATATATATATATATATATATATATATATATATATATATAAAGGTTAGTGCAGGAAAGGAAACTCCCCACTCTAAAAGTCGAATGAGCTACTATAGTGCTGAATAAACACTCACACACACACACACACACACACACACACACACACACACACATACATATATACACACACACATACATACACAACTGAAAAATATTTGTTGATAAAAAGATCAAAATATTTTTGCAATTTCATAGGGAGATATGCACAGATGGAAATATCACCCATTCAAATATTTATTGACTTATATGAAAAATAGTTTTATTTTTTAATCAACTTAGAGTTCATGGGAAATATATCAAGGGCTTTTGTGTGTGTTTGGAACTTCTCTAATTCTTACTCTATTTTCTGATGATTCGAACTCTTCTCAGAATTTTCAAGTACCGGGACTCTGGTTCTCTTCGATCGTTTTCAAGCATCTTAAATGGCAACTCATGTTTATCAAATTATTAGTTTTATTTCAAGGGAAAAGTCAGAGCCATTAATTAAAATACTTTAACCAGTTTTGAGCAGTACAATCGGATGTTGTTTCCTTTCTTTTCCCTTCCTGAATTCTCTGAGCAGCTTTAACAGATTTGAGGCCCAGCTGAAAATAAAATCTCTAAATTGCCAGAATCTCAATCTGTTATCTTAGCCTCTGAAATAAAAGAGTATTTTCATAATTATCATTATTATTCTCTTTTGAGAGTTTTTCACTCCAGTGTTAGCCGATGGTTTCTCACTGGAGTTTCAGTTACATCAAGCCTCCTCAAGTCTCCAGAACTCTTCTCAGTATTCTGGCAGATCTTAATAATACCGTAGTTTGGATGGTCTCCACTTGCCCTCTTATTTCCAAATTCCTCTAGTCCCTGTACCGATTTTTTGGTGACTGTACCTAGAACGCCAATTACAATTGGTATCACCGTCACTTTCATGTTTCACAGTTTTTTCTGTTCTCTAGCAAGGTCCAGATACTTATCTTTTCACTTTCTTTCAATTTTACTCAGTAGTCAGCCGGGACAGCAAAGTCCACTAATGAGCAAGTTCTCTTTTTTGCTTTTTCTTTTTGTTTTGTTTTTTTAACTATCACTAGGTCTGGTCGTCTAGCCGAGATTAGATGATCCGTTTGTATCTCAAAATCCCAGTGGAGTTTATCCGTCTCATTCTCCTGAATAGATTCTGGATTGTGTATATACGATTTGTTTGAATATTCAAGTTTCAATTTCTTGTACAATTTACAGTGGGTCAACTTGCCCACCCAGTCGTGTCTAGTCTTATAGTCTTTTTGAGCTACTTTACTGCATCCACTCATAATGTGATTGCTTGTTTCATCTCTACCCCCCCCTAACCTACATTTGCCGTTTTATTGCGTCTTATCTATTCTTGCTTTGATATAGTTAGTCCTTATGATTTTATTTTTTTTGTGTTGATATTAGAAGAAATGCAGTTCCTCTCTTAAGGTTTCCCTTTTTTTTAATCATGTACAAGTTTTCTCGTGTGAGATGTCGCTTATTTGTCGCTTAAAATGTCCATAAATTTGTTTTTTCTTCCCATTTTTGTTTTCTAATTATTTTCGTTCAGTTGGTCTACGTGCTCTCAGTATTGTTTCTAGTGACTGTAATCGTTATTATAAGAGTTTTTCACATCAGCATTAGCTGATGATCTTTCTCTGGAGTTTGAGTGACAGCAAGTCTCCTCAAGACTCCAGGACTCTTCTCAGTATTCTGGCCGTTCTCAATAATGCTGTAGTTTGGATGGTCTCCACTCGTCCGCCAACTTTTAAGTCCTCCAGTCCCTTTAATAATCCTTTAGTTACTGTACTAAAAGCACCAATCACAATTGGTATAATTGTCACCTTCACGTTCCACAGTTTTTTCAGTTCCCTTGCAAGGTCCAGGTACTTATTATTATTATATAATTATTATTATTATTATTTGTAGTAGTAGTAGTAGTAGTAGTAGTATATAAAGTTCCTTATTTTTTATCTTTTATGTTTTAAGGATAAGCCTCCCGGAACAAATGCTGTTCCCAATTCTTAATTTTATACTGCGTGAAAGATGACATTTTATTATTTGTATGATGTTGTTTTTCTCTGCAGATTTTATAGAAATTTCTGCAGCAGTCACAATACTTTATGAGGACCGACTGACAAACAGAATTCTCGCCAAGGATATCTACTAACGCAACTGAGTGTGTGTGGTGGGTCATTCACATTGCACTCTTTTGACCTCAGAAAAGTTATCCTCAGTGGATGATCCTTATTCAATCACTTGACGAGTGATGTGGCAAGATATTTTATCTATGGACACTTTCAGGGTTAATGTATATTGTATTGTATCTTTATTGAGATCTCTTGGAAAGTTGCAAATTAACTACCTGCCAGTGAAACTATGAAACACGGTTATTCCCAGCCGGGTGATTCCAACCCGGTAGTTCAAAACCATAAGCTGCTATATTATTATTATTATTATCAAAAGACCATGTTTAGTTTTAGTAAATAAAAAAGAAAAGAACCTGTCGAACAGTCGACATCGCAGGTCCCTTACAGCAAGCACATCACAGTGTAAAAGAAAGAAAAACAAAAATAAATAAATAAATACCTGAGCATTACCAAGGAACTTAAAAAAGTAGAACATGAAGATGATAATGGTACTTACTTATAGTTGGAAGCCTCGGAATAATCTTAAATAACCTGGAAAAGAGACTGAGCAAACTGGAAATCCAAGGACGAATTGAGACTGCCAAGACCACAGCACTTCTCGTGTAATAACTCAAATTTATGATAATGTCAGACCTTTTTGCAAAGGTTATTAATTCGTGTATTTAAAAGTAAACGAATAAAATCTTGTCAGTAAAGAAAGTAAAGAGATACACACATTTACCACACTGTTGGGTAATGGCGAGGGTACAAAAATTCCTTTAAAAAAAAGGGATGAAGTGCACGTGTCTCAATAATAAAAACAGTAATAACTCAACTTAAAAAAATGTTAGCCGCATTGTTGTATACCACACGTATACATATACACAGGCGGAAACAGGCGGAAAAGGGCGGAAACAGGCGGATACTGTTTTTTCAGATACAAACGGTTTATTAACTACTGACTTCGGTTCTTCGACACGAAGAGAGAGACACAATTCTCACTATGCTAACCATACTATGCTGACCCCACCCCCAACGTTCGGCACATCTTGTGGTGTTTTAGATCTCAATTCATCTTCGCTGGTCGGGACCCGAAAAATTTAACCGCCGCAGCCGCAACGGTAGAAAACTCAATTCTCTATGGCAGAGAACTCAATTCTCTGACCCAATGGTAGAAACTCAATTGTCTGCTTGCATGGTCCGATGTCAACCTTCAACTGACTATTTTTCAAAATACTCAAATTCTCAGGACCATCTCTCCCGGGCATGATGTCATCAACACACCAGCTGCATTTCCTATCTGGGGTTTATGATAACAATTGTGATTCCATATCCTTTGCGCCCGAGCGTAAAACTGTACCCAACGACTGTGCCCCTGAACTAAGAGCCGAATAGTTCAAAGCCCAACCAAACTAAATGATAAAATATAATTAATGGAAAATGATTAAAATATAAAAACCATTCCTTAATTAAATAACAGTATGAATAAGGAATTAAGATTAAAACCCAAAAGAGACTTATACAAGGTTTAAACCTAATAACTTCAAAAGCGTAAGCCTTTTATTTTATTCTATTTTTCATCTTTATTGAGTTTTGGTCCATTCAAGTGTCTTCCTCTTTAGATGAGTACTAGATCACATCTGTGATGAGAGCAAATATAATAATCAACCTCTGGCTTAGGTATAGCTACAATATGCTACCTATGGAAAAGGACAAATCCAAATCAACGTTGGATTCTGATTACAGATCTGAGTGCCGTGATCTGTAGGTGCTCCTTTAATAGCCATCATGAGGGACCTGATAGGACTTTTGCAAATGTTGGCTGTTCTTATTTTAGGTTCACAGACAAAGACTTAAGCAATAATACATCTGAGAGACACTACAAGAAAAAAATTGCCTAGGGAAGACAACAAAAATATAATCCATTGTCATTTTAAAAGCAATCCTTTACTAAGAGGTTATATAAAAAGGATTATGGAAATCTTATCGAAATTCACTATATTTAATACAAGCCATAGACTTACCACCCAAGCGAGGTCGATTTTTTAAAAAGGCTGTTTTTCTGATCTTGCTATACTAGAAATATGTGGACAGGTAAGTAATGAATAATGAATGCTCAAGAAGGGATTCCCTAAAAGAAGTCAATCACAAAATATCGAAAAGAAAAACACCACAGAACCCAGTTACACGATAATAATTTTAACACAATGAAATAGAAAAATGTAGAGTTAAAAGAAAAATCAGGACTGAAAAGAGAACTACATGACCATCTCTAAGGAATCAAGACTATAAAAAAAGTTAAGATAGAAACCGAAAAGTTTATAAAAAATATCCCAACGGACAACATCACCGAACTAAACGAACTAATTTAACTAGGAGTAAAACTACTCTGTAATAACATTAATATCTCCTTCTTAGGAATCCGAAAAGATAAATATAATACCTAGATAGGAAATGAAGCTAAAAGGACAAATAAAGAAACTGCGACAAGAAACGAGATAATTTAGGATGAAAACATCTCAAGGACACAATTGAATAAAAAAAAAAGACAACAGACAAATCTGACATATACATCAGGAAGAAATAAATCAAAAGATATTGACAAAAAAGGGAGACACAAAAGGTATCGAGACAGGGTCCCGCAATAAAACCAAAAAAAGACCTTCCAAAATAACGAAAGAAAATTCTAACAACATTTCGACGGAGAATGCACAAGAATAAATCAACAACAGGATGCAAAGGAAATAAAACAATTTTGGAGCAAGATATGGGACCAGAAAGAACATAACAGAAAGGCCGAATGGATAAATAACATGAAAAAGAATTAGAAGGAATTGAAGACTTACACAAGAACTCACTTCTAGCAATACTCAAGAAAGTACCAAAACACCGGGCCATGATGGCCTTACATGTAATCTGGTGTTAAGAATTCACGTCCATCAAAAACAGATTTGCTCAGCAATTGAATAAATGCCTAGAAGAAGCATGCATACTAGAAGGGATGTCAAAAGAGAAATCTACCCTGATCCAGAAGGACCATCAAAAAGGAACTATTCTCAGCTACTATAGACTGAAAAAGTGTTCACCTATGATATGAAAGATCCTAACCGCAGAGATAAAAGAAATCTATTACTCGCTTGAATGCCGCGAACATTTGTCGGTAGAACAGAATGAATGTCATAAGGGAACAAGGCGAACAGACGACCAACTATATATTGATCAGCACATCTTCAAGGAGGTTAAAAGCCGAAAAATGTAGCCATAGTATGGATTAACTACAAAAAGGCTTATGTTATAGTCCTGCAGATTTGGATTAGAGAATGTCTAAAGAGATGCAAAATATCCAACAAAATCATAAACTTCATCATGGAAAATTGGAAAGTGAAATTAACAGCAGGAGGAAAAATTCTACCAGAGGTGAAAATCCAAAAAGGCATCTTCCAGCGAGACTCCTTCTCACCGTTCCTATTTATAATAAGCAATGATACCACTTAACTACATACATAGGAAATGCACTAGGAGTAACAATTTGACAAAATCACAAGAAAAGATTAATCACCTTATGAACATGAACGACATCAAGCAAAAAAAAAAAAAATGAAAAAAACATGAAAACCCTAATTCAAACAAACAGAATATACAATCTAAATATAAAATGGTATTTGGTATTGAAAAATGGACCATGCTGATTATGAAAAGTGGGAAAAGAGAAATAGCGGATATAATAGAACTACCAAATAAAAAAAAAAAGAAACATAAAACACTTGCAGAGAAAGAAATTTCAAATATTTGGGAATATTGGGAGTGAACACCATCAGACCGAGATGAAAGAAAAAAGAAGAAAAGAGAACCTCAAAAGAACATGAAAACTTCGCGACATCAAGTTCTGCAGGAATCTCAACAAAAGAATTAACACCTGGTCAGTCACCCTTTTAAGATACTCGGAATCATTCTTGAAAAGGACTAGAAAAGGATTGAGACAAATAGAATAAATTGATTTTGTTTGGTTGTTTTATGTCATGTCAATCCTTGTGGGTTACTTAATACTAAATCCTTTATATATATATATATATATATGATTTGTAAATGAATAGTTTGTAGGTAAATTTTCTAATCGAGTCAGAGCGCGTTTGCTTTCAAATAACTCAATGGTTTCCAGCACTAATAATTCTATTTATTATAAATCATTCGTTTGCATATGGTTAAATGGTTCCAAATATTGTTAATTATTGCTTGCACACGGTTAAATGATTTCGAGTATAGCTACTAACCACTAATAGTCCTATTTGCCACAGTTAGATAGTTTCAAGTATAGTAAATGATTAAATCGTCCTATTTGACCCATAGAGTGGACCCTAACAGGTACTACCACTCCGAGTCAGAGTAGACCTGCGAGTAATGGTAATAAAGTGATACTCCACATTCCTCATCATCAGATACTTTTTTAGTATCATATCCAGAACACTTGTTGTGGATGGGGTTACCCCTCTGCAGAGATGCAGTCGGCGACTGGAGTCCAAATAGATCAAAGAACAAAGAAATTAATGACTATGCACAAGGCCATACATCCGACATAGATAGATTCAATGTGTTATTAAAAAGAGAAGGAAGAAGAGGAGGAGGAGAAGGAAGAGGAGGAGGAGAAGGAGGAGGAGGAGGAGGATTCGACAGCATTGAAGATTGCGTAGATGCATCAATACAAAATTTCGAGTAATGCATGAAAAAGAGCAAAGAAAGACTAATTTCAGCAGCCAGTAACGGCTATAGCAACGTAAGAACAAACAAACAAACAAACAAAAACCAACAACAAAAACAAGAAAACAGAAATGCGAAGAAAAACAGCTGTTTAGATATTTCAAGCGACAATCTGGCAAGATTGCACAAGAGAAGACTTGGACAAGACTAAGAAAGGAAAACCTCGAGAGAGAAGCTGAGTTTCTTTAAATAGCAGCTCAAAACAACGCCATGAGGACCAATTATATTAAAGTGAAAATACTCAACAGAATACCAAGAGTAAAAAGAAATGAAATATTAATCACATAATAAGTGAATGCAGCAAACTAATGCAAAAGGAATATAAGACAAGACCCGATTGGGTAGGAAAAGTGACCCACTGGGACTTGTGCAAGAGATTAAAAATTGATCATACTGCCGAATGGTATATGCACAAACCAGAATCCGTCCTTGAGAATGAGACACAAAATTCTTTCGGATTTTCATATACAAATAGATCACCTAATCCCGTTCACAAGACTAGACCTAGTATTGATCAACAACAAAAAAAGGATTTGTCACCTAGTTGATATTGTCATCCTGTGGAACCACAGAGAGAAAATAAAAGAAAGCGAAAAGATAAAAGAAATACTTGGTCCTTAAACTAATAACTAAAAAGATATGGAACATTAAGGTGAAGATGATACTGTTTGTAATTGGAGTACTTGGAACAGTCCCCAAAGACCTGGAAAAAAGACTAGTGAAATTGGAAATCAGAAGAAGATTCGAAACTGTACGAACAACAGTATTAGTAAGATCAACTAAAATGCCCAGAAGAGTCCTGGAGACTTGAGGAGACTTGCTGTCACTCAGACTCCAGTGAAAGACAACCCGTTAATGCTGGTGTCAAAATAAACTTTAGACGTGCTCTTCAAATAAGCTTTGAAGTAGTAGATGCAAAAATGAAATGGATTCTTCTAAACCGAAACTGATATTGCTTCACTGAAGCGTTAACAGCGCTCCACCTTAAAGAGAAGATGAATTTTAAATCGAAGAGAAATCAACCCAGAATATCGCATCAATAGTTTTTTCTCTTGTGGAACAAAAAAAAAACAACTTTATAAGTGCCTCGAAAGTGAATAATTATTTTCGTTCCTCCAACAACGAGAACTGCAATAAGTCGTTTTTACAGCATCTAAGACCTTTCTCTTATTTACATTTGATAGTAGCATTATAGATTTGTTAGATATAAGTACTGGCAGTCTGTGGTGCCTGGGTAAATATCTACCAACCAAATATCTCAATATCTCACAAAAAAACCTAGGAGATACTTTTAGCTCTTTTTGATAAAAAAGAGGCCTAATATTCTGTGAAAAAGGCGCCTTTGGTGGTGTAATGGTTAGCAAGCTCGACTAGCAAACCTACACGAATGAGTTCGAGTCTCATTGGGTGCCCCTTTCATATGGCCCTGTGCCACATCTAAGCAAAAAGCTTAGTAAATTACCTAATATTCTGTGAAATATAGCATTAGATCTATTGCTTTTGGAGAAATAAACATGATTATCCACAGCAAAGACACTGGTAAATATATGATTAAGTATAGATATTTGGTAGGCCGACCTTGATCTGAAACGGGTAAAATAAAGAGAATGGGAGATTATGTAATGCCAATATTTCAAGTTGGTGAGACCAGATTATGAAAAATATTAATTTGTAGTCATGGCTTTTACAAGGGCTCAAAAATTCGCAATTACTTCAACCACTAAATCCCATCTAGCTATTAACTATGCAAAACTGGGTTGTAACCCAAAGTTAAATATATGCATCTATTTACTTTATCCTTCCGTTACGGGCAGGAGGTGATGTAAGGTCAATTTTTATCGGAGTAAACCTGGTTTGAATTCAGAGTTCTCCTTCTTAGAAGGTTACCTAAGAACCCATTTTGCCCAACTATTTACCCATTATTGGAGAGAAAATAGATTTATTCACTCAGAAGTGACACTCAGTGAGAATCGTATCTATTAATAATGTTTTATAGAACTACCTCACTAAGTGTTATGCTCTTAGTGTGTATCCAACTCCTAACTCCACGGTGATTCATCTAAGCTGCAGATATTTCAACTATTTCTGGCACAAGGCTACAAGTATGGAACTTCCTGTGAGTATGCCTATCATTATCGTAATAAGGGTTGACCAGATAAATTAAACGACAACTCGCTTTTTATTCCACGAAGAAAATCTGATTTTTGCTTCATCGTTTCTATTTTTTGTAAATTGCTAATGTTGAAAAACGCTTCATCGAAAAAAATAAACTGTTTTAAATTACTGCTTCCAAGTTTTTAAAGAAGTTTTTTCTTATGTGTCATTTTTTAACTTTCTATTTGTTTTGTTCAAAAAACAAATATTTTCATTTGATACCAAACATAAAAACTTAAGTAATAACACAATCGGTTCCAGAAAAAAAAAATTGAATTTACCTGATTGGATTAGGAATGAACAGGAGTTTGTTGCATTAAAGGTCAGGCAAATATTTGGTAGGCTGAAAAATAATAACTGAATTCATTAATGATTTAAATATAAAATCAGCTATTACTTTCCAAGCAACCAAATAAATAGCTAATATCTAACGCAGCCGAGATTAGGACTGAAAGATTCGACAACAATCCTGATACCGTGACTTTTAAGATGGGACTTTCCAAATGTGGCTTGTTGTGTTGAAATGAGAAAGATGACAGGATGCGAAGAGGCAACTAATGGTGATCCCGAAAGATTGTTCGAAAAGGGGGTAAGATCCCAATAGGTATTTTCCTTCTATCAATATTGCATATGTAGATACTTTCTAAAAAGACTTCATATATTTACATAATGGGGTTTACGGTGTTACTAATCATTATAACGAATTATCTGCTCTATATTAGGGTTAATAAAAGGTTATAAGAAGAAACACCCAATATAATATTAAACAAATACTTCTCACTAAATATTTTTATACTCTGTTAGGTTAGAAATTCATCGTTATTTCAATTAGCTGTGAAATATAAAATGATTTGCTTTCTGTTTAATATGGTGAATTTTTAGCATTCCATAGAGTTTTTCGATTCATATGCTTGAATTACAAGAATTGTCAAAACTGGTTGGATTTATTTTTATGGCACAGCAACCATTGTTGGTTATTAATGCTAAATTCATTTTTATAGGTATAAACAGTTTTATTACAAACAATTCAGTTTAGCATAAGTACAGTTTCCATGTCAAAAAATAGCTCTATTTCAAACAATTCAGTTTAGCATACGTACCCAGTTTAGATCTACTTGACCCATACTTGGTACCCTATAAGGTGCTACTACTCCGGGTCAGAGTGGACCTGGCAGCGATGGCATCGAAGGGGTACTCCACATTCCCCAAATCTTCGGCATTACTGGAAACTCACCACGAGATTGTTCAGTGTCATATCCACGATACTCACTGGGAGTGGAGTCTTACGCTTCTGCTGAGAAGCAGTTGGTGTATTCTACAGCTCCAGCCGACGGGGCAATGACAAAACTGGGTAGAAACAACAATCTGCAGTGAATAATGCAAAAGACTTCTAATGGACAATGTATCTCAATCTTATGAACACCAGAAACTGTTATGAAGAATAGAAACAGTGAAATTATTTTGAATTTGAAAAAAGTAGATGATAAAAATCAATAAATCATCGTCAAGAATCTAAATGTCAGTAAATGTGGGTGTCGATGTTCCAGCGGATCAACTTTTGAAATTGAAATAGACTGAAAAGTTGGATAAATTCTGGACTTTCTCTGTGAACTGAAATGAAAAAATATAGAATACAATAATGATGCTTGCCCACATCATTGGCGACCGTAAAATAGTGCTGAAATGTCACGAATTCGGAGAAGTAAAAAAACAACTAGGCGACAAAATTAAAAAAATCTGGTCGAATATTAATGATTCTTACTATAATTTAATCTCCGGTGAAAGACACAAGATTCTAGTGGTTACCAGCCTATAACAAGTTACTGTGGCGCATAAAAGATATAGAAATAGAATCAGAGTATCAAATTATTTATTGTACTTAATTATTTAAAAATCTTATTTTTAAATAAAGACGTAAAATTCATCAATTACATAGTTAGAGTACAAATAATATTCCCAAACTTTGGAGGATTGAATATTTAAGTTCGGTAGACATGGTCAACAAATTTATATTTCACACAAGAAAAAAAAAATTAATTGCAAGAGGAGAATCCTCTGGCCAAGATCAATAGAAAAAAAATCAGCAACCCGACAAACCATTTCAATAATTATAATACATTTAATTTTTCTTTATCAGAATTTTAAAAAATGGATTTAAAAAAATGGATACTAATTTTTAAAAATGGATACTAAAAACAATCAGCAACCCGACAAACCATTTCAATAATTATAATACATTTAATTTTTCTTTATCAGAATTTTAAAAAATGGATTTAAAAAAATCGATACTAATTTTAAAAAATGGATACTAATTCATCAGAAAGTGACAACCATATTTTATGGCGATTTGGAATTATTAGCTAAAAAAACTGAAATGAAAACACTTGAATGGAATGTGTAATTGGAAAAAGTGAAAGGTTAATGATTTGCAATGAAAAACAAATTAATTCAATTGAACAAACAGTGAAAATCTCTAATTTTCGCTTATTAACTTAACTTAACTTCTCCACCACCACCACCACCAACAACAACAACACTCTTCAATTATTTGTTTGTTTTCTGTGTTTTTTGTTTTTGTTTTTACTAAAAAGAAGTAAAAAACAATTTTTCAGAAATTTTTTTTTTCTCTCAGTGAACTGTTGAAGTTATTGTTTACTTTTATCTGCCAAAAGTATTTATTAAGCCATATTTGATGACAAGTAATTAATTGACACGTAATTAATTAAGTAAAAATTAAACCTTGCAATTAAAAATCTATCGAAAATAAAGTAATCATCAAATGAAGATAATTTGATGAAAAATACCTTAATCATTACTCAAATGAACTTTGAAAAAATTCCCCACTATTACCTTTAAAATGCATTCAAAAAAACTTTTTTTAACAGTAAGAGAGAGAGAGAGAGAGAAAGAGAGAGAGAGAGAGAGAGAGAGAGTGAGTGTGTGTGTGTGTGTGTGTGTTTTTCAGCACGGACCAAAGGTCCCTTAGGATCAAAAAGAGATTACGATCACGATCAGATCAGAATTCAACGACCTAGGTCAAGTGTTTTTAATGGTTTGGCCTTCGATTATAAAATAGGATTAAAAATGAGTATAATAATTAGAAAAACAGCGCATTTCTATTGAATTTTAGAGTATCGAAAAGAGTAAAACTAGATTTTTGTTTATTGCTTATCACAAAGAAAGGAAAATCGTTTTCAAAAACTTCATTTTGAAATTGTGAGGACAATGGGAAGAACACTGTCAGGATGGAATAATAAATAGAAAGACAATGACATAAAAATAGAATAAAATAAGCGCAATCTGCGCATGCTTGAAAAGATGGAGGCTTCCTGGCGCCAAAAAAGAGACTCGACCTAAGAAGTTTTCCCCACCTCGGCTGAAACGGACTCACCTTTTTCTCTCTGCTGCCAGTAGGGAACGCACGTACCTGCTGAGTCCCGAATTTCACAGGGTGTTGTGTCTCCTACTAATTGCAGCCTCTGCTGAACCTACCCACAGAACACAGAGACACATGACAAATCCTTGAACGTTCAATTTGCCAAGAATAATTCCGTGATATTTCTTTAAGTGCCTTGTTTGGGGAAGTGCGACTATTTCTGTTGGTTCAGGAAAGCAAACCCCACTCCAGATGAGTCGTAAACCCCCAAAATAAAATTTGAATCTAAAGATATCCCATGTCTTTTTCCTTCTGTTCCTTATTCCTTTTACAGCTTCGACATACATAGAAGATAACAAATGAATGGGACAAGAAGACAAAGGAGTCAGACACAAACCTTCAGAATCTCCCAACAATACCAATAATTCGTCACAACCACGAAAAACCTTCATTGTTCCCCATAACACCTAATCTCTCTATCTATCTATCTATCTCATACACTCACACACACACACACACACAAAAACACACATACACACAATTAATATCATAGAATATTTTGTAGAAATGTTGAATTAAATTTTAAAACCCTTCACTAAAAGCAAAAGCATGAAAATAATAACCTCCTTAAAGACTTTATAAGGTCTGTACCAAAACTTATATTTAGAATGCCTTACGGTCATGTCGCACTTAAAATATCGGTTAATATTAGATCACTGAAATGAAGCAGAATGAGCACGTCCAATATTTAAGTGAGTGATCACAGAGTAACAACAGCTACTCAAAGCCAAACTAAACTAAGTAAATAACAAAAAATTGGAGTGGAATGACACTTTATTCAATTAGTAAACAAAAAATTTGAAAGAACTTACCTGAAGCGCCGTGTCAAAAATATTTTTCCATAAACAAATAAAAAAATCTATAAAAACAACTACTTAATATTTTTCAGTATATTTAATTACTCATTGTTATTACATACACGGTTGGTTTGATTGATTGAGTTTAACGGCATGTCAACTATTTAAGGTTTATTTTATGCCGAGAGTTTAAGGAATTAAGAACATTGTACGGGAATATTAACATTTTGTCAACTTGTTTCTTAAGAAGTTTTTTTTTCGCATCCGATTATATTATAACAAACATTCCAATCTAATAATTTGCAAACAGATCTGTTTGAAAGCAAAATGGCTTAATTTTATTCAACAGCCCCTGGATTATTGCTCCAGGGAGATAACTCCAGTAAAAAGAGAGATTAATGATGAGTCCCGGCAAATAGTTGCTTTACATTATCCTTGTTTTCGTAGAGTTGACAATAACATATTAAGTATCAGCTTGGGCAATATTGATGAAAATTATAGCACCTTGTTACTGGGCAGTCTTCTGCCTGGAGTCTCATTTTTAGATTATTTGTCAGTTTCAAGTACTGTGGGCACTGAAGTCATACACGCACACACACACACACACACACATATATATATATATATCAAGTAATTATTTTATTTTAGTAGAATTTAAAAATTAGATCTTTTTCTTTTTTACCTGGAATGTTCTAATGGAAATTTCGTGGTCATATCTACAGTTGATTTTTAAAATGGAAATGTTCTTTGCCTAAAAATTTTCAAATGCAAATTATTACGATTATTTCTGTTCACAAAAAAATTTACTTTTCACTGTAACTTTTTATAAATTTCACATTATCCACCAAGTATAGAATATATTTATGCATTTCGTAACTTCTAAAAAGTTAGGCTAACATTTGTATTTCTCAAAGGTCAGCAGTTTTTGAATATTGTGTTGATTGAAATTTACAGAACTAAAGTAACCGTTTGCCTTTCAAGATTTTTAGGAGAAAAGGAGATGGAGCCTTTGAGTGCAATTAATAGGAATATTTCTAAATTGACTGAAATTCCGTCAGGTACAAAATATTTCAACGATTTGTTTTGCAAAAATAATAGAAATGACATTTCCAAATGTTATGCAGAAATCATACTTTGAGATTTGGTTTGGCATTCTTTTATGTCCATTTTATTTCATGTTTTCCATCACAATTTCAAAAATATTAGCATCACTTAGATGATTAGAAATTTTATTTCCATATCACCGCAGATTATATGTACAGCAAAATCAGGTTCAATTAGAAGTGACCAACTGATTTGGGAGGATTGATGATGCAACATATAATAAGTATCTCTTGCAGACTAACAATACTCCAGTAATTTGTATCGAGAGAATTTTATTACCCCTCAATGTCATCAGGGCTAGGGAATTTCCTCTGCTGTTTGTATGTCATGTCATCAGCAATACTTTGACCTAAAGAACTTTTAAGGGCAAAATTCTCCAGTCATTCTAGATTTGTTTACTTTTTCGAGTGGGCAGTTGAAAATCGATATGAGAGATGATTTGGTAGGGATTGTACCGTGATTAAGAAATGGTTTCTTAAATCTGCTAGTAATCGTGGTACCTATTTTCTTATCAAAGCTGATTTTTCTCCCTTTATGTCTTCAGGTCGAAAATAAAGCTCTTATTTCTAAAATAATCGAAAAAGCGTACACACATCCTATTTTAAAACTCTTGTCGAAATCTAAGAAAATATAGTAAAGAAAAGTCGACAATAAAATAAAAATGTTTGGGGGAAATTTTTCATTCAAAAAATCCATCCATATTTTTATCAAAATTTTCACTCAATTTAATAATGAATTTTGCTTCTGCTATAAAATTAACTTGTACAAAAAATTCGAAACTTTTTGAAAATATTAAATACGAGTACAAAATCATTCGTAAACTAAACGTTAAATTTACAAATGAATATTTGTGGAAGTCTTTTTATAAAAACAATTTTCAAACATTTGTTTTTGAAATTTTACTTAGAAAAAAACTTCCTTTAAGCAATTGTATCGAAAATTTCATTAAAAATTATTTTAAAAAGGAATTTTTAGCTTTTTAAAATTCCGCTAATACAAAAAAGATTATTTTGAAAGAGTGAGAAAATGAAAAATTAAACAAATTTGAATTCAATCAGACCATCTATACAATTTTTTTTATGGAGAAAGAACAAGACAACAGATTACCCTCGCTAGAGGTATTAATGACTCGCACAGAGCTAAGATCAGGTCATCTGTATATCAAAAACTAACCTTCATCTACCTGCAGCTATATAATGTAAAAAACGAATCATTCATTGCCTACAACATCGAGCAAAAACTATTACTTATGACAGCAATGCAGATCAAGAAGAAATGAAAAGTTTAAGAGACATCATCCATTGCAACAACTACCCAGAGGGCACAACATCGTCTTCAAGAAATCTGGATCGAATGACAAAGAAGAATACCCGAAAACTCACCACAGTCTGTCTACCAAATGTCAAAGGCCAAACCGAAAAGATTCAAAAGATATGTTGTCCGTATGATATCAGTACTATATTCAGGAGTAGCTCGACTCTTCAAAAATATCTCTTCTGATTCAAGTCCCAAACAGAATAAAACAAGGAACATCGAAAGGCAGTATGTCGACGTGGGATCAAAAATTTGAGTCTAGCTGACCATATATGGAAAGAAAAAGGAAACCATCTGCCCTTGTAGAGTGAAGTTAAAATGATAAATAGGGAAGAACATTGGAGAATAAGATATCTTAAAGAATCAGTGTATAATTTTGGGCTTCAGGCAACTTTTGACCAGACCAAGTACACAGATTAATACGATTGGGGAACCATTAATCAAAAAGACTCGATAACATTTTTTTTAAATTGCGATATAAGCTAAGGTAAAAATTGTAAATGATAATAGCAAGTTGTATCTCATTGGTTCATAGATACATTGAGTTTATTATCCTATAAATTCATCCTGCATCGTCCAGCAGAATACGGGGCACAGTGGATGTAGGTGTTTGGTTGAAAAGTACCTCTGAGTGAAATCATTTTGAGGTCGGTGGTTCAAATCCAACAAGAGAATACTTACCATAATACTTGTACTCGGTCATGGTTAACAGATTTAAATCAATCATTTCTGTTGGATTAAATAAAAGATTCAGTTGAAAGCCGAAATCTTTTGAGTATAACAATGAAGGTAATAGTCCTGATATTCTCAGTGACAAAAATTTTAAACGTATTACTGATCTCAATTTTTCTTGTTACATAATTTTTTTTTTTTTACAAATTAAAGACAGGATTTATTCAATCGAACGATTTATTTTAATGTAAAAGTAAAGTTGGTGACCGTAGTAATTTACAAAACTTTTTGCTAAGATGTGGCACAAGGCTGTATGAATGGAGCACTCAATGAGAATCGAACTCACTCGTGAAGGTTTGCAAGTCTAGTTTACTAATTATTACACCACCCGGGGTGCCCAGTTGGCGACCTTAGTCGAGGGTAACCCGAAGGCTCTTTTTTCATTAGCTAATACACAGAAGAGTTTTCCCCAGATTACTCCACTTTACCCTTGATCCGTACCTTCTGCTGAGTATTAAGCAAGGCACTATCAAGTACTATTTTTTGAGTCTTTAGTATGACGACCTGAGATTGAACCCCAATCTCCCGGGCTATTGGCGAACACTCTACCCAATAAAGACTGAAATATTTATTTTCAATCAACTGAAATCTAGTTTACAGATTTTTAATCAAAATTGATCAGTAAATGACGGCTCTTTAACTTTATTAAGTCAACTTGTCGTGAATTATAAAGTCATGAACTTAATTTTATCATTAAGTTTTAATACCGGCTGCTCTTTACAAATAATAAACAAGAAATTTTCAATTGTTTATGGTAATTTTTTTCTTTTGATAACACATTTTTATGAGTTGAATGAGTCCTTGTCTTTTCGAAATGAAAATACGTTAATTTTTGGTTCATTTTTATAATTTCCTTTACATTTTGGAACAACACAACCATGCAGTATATCTTTCGTAAATTATTTCAGTTATAATATTTATAAGAAATTCCTAAAATAGAAAATCCAAACGAACAAAACAATATGTGTACGATGTTATGCTACAGATACTGACGTCAACAAATCGGCCATTGAACAGGCTATTTCTTGAGTTGTTAGTGGTTCATGTCTCCTTGTAAGCCACCCAATCTTATAGATATCCGACGAATCAACAATAATACTGGTCAAGCATACCAGAGTTATCAGCCCCTTTTTGGTTTTCTTTCATCATGGCGCTTTTGATACCGATAATTTTCAACACCGGGAGAGAGTGTTATTACATTGGAAAAACTCCAAATTGTTCCTGAAATTGCAAATCTACCACAAGTGACAGGTAAGTAGTATTTAAAATTATTTTAAGTAGAACTAACATGATTAATCTTGACTTTGTTTAAAATCATTTTTGCTATACATAACTAATCTATTTAGTCATTTTTCAATCAAATACTTTCCAGAATGCCGTTTAGCTTACATTGATATTCCATTTCTGCAGTCGTTTAAAATCCAAATTAAGAAATACCGTTCCTTCTATAGAGTTAAATTTATTCTTATTGGGGTGTCAGCTGCTTTATTTTCTCATTTCATAATCCAATGAAAATATCTGACGTGTCTCGGCAGTGTGCCAAATTCAACTCCACGAAACTCAACTTCTTACGCACCAGATTCGCTGTGATATTCCTCAAAGTAGCAAATATTACGGCCTGATGGCTGATGGAAGTAAATTCCAGGCGTGAAGAACTTATAATAGCGTTGTCCTTCTCCCAAAGCATCAAATTATCACTGCGTGACGTTAGATATTTACACCTTCAGAAAATATCGGCTAAAGATTTGTTCGTAGCAGAGTATTTGCTGGGAACACGAATTCTTAGTGCTAACAACCTACGGCCTAGTGGAATTGTTAGAACCTACAGTAATTCAATAAAGATATTTTAGTCTTCTCATTTGCAAAACGTTTGGTCAGACCGTTTCATTATGCATTCGATCCGAACCGTTACAACGCCCAATTGGATGCACTTACAATACGTCGACTATAACAAAAACAAAATAATAGATGTCCTAAATAAGACATAATAAACTACACCTAGTTGTGAGCCCCAAATTCTGAAACTCTAAGGAGTGTGAAGTTGCACATTTATTGCCATTACCAGTGTCCCCATGACTGAGCTGCGACATCGTTGTGAGTGAGTTGGAACTCCAGTCGAGCTATTATGTTCTCTTTTCGGGTTTATTATTGGAAAAGGTATTACCTCCTCGTCAGTTTCCTAGCTATGAATTAAATATTACAACTTCTGACTTTCTACAAAGATGTTTTTGGCATTAAATAGCGCACAAAATGTTGATATACCATTAAAAAAAAAAAGCAAAAACAAAGCAACTATTGCCATTACTCACAATTCTTATTCAAAGTGGGAAGGTCTCATCTACACTTCAAATCGATTTGTTTGAAAGTTATTAGATAAATATTGTGTAACGCCATATAAATGTATACAAAATATTTTTTATAAGATATGAATATTTATTACCATGTTACTGCGAGCAAATTACATTAGGTAGGAATACCTAATACCATGTAACCGGGTGCAAATGATTATTATAGATAAAGATTTTTTTTTTTAAAATGATCGCAATGAGATGTTGAAAATATGATTATGATTCTAATCAAATATTTACAAATGAATCAAATTTCGGCATTAGATAATGCCTAAGAAGTTGATGTGCCAGATTTGAAATTACCAAGAAGAAGGATTAAAAGTAATTAATTTTAAAGTAACCGCACACACACTCAGATTTATCTGTTTCTCTAAATAATATACAATTATCAATGTATCTATTCAATAAACATGAGATAGGATAACTTGCAAAAATTTATCTACATATATTCCAAAGTTTTATCATAATAAAAGCTTAAATAATCATTTTCTTCCCGTGAGTCACCCATCTGATCAGATTCGTTTTGTTTTTTTAAGTCGCAGTTTAATATGGGTGGTTGCATGGCATCCGGGGTGGGGGGGGGTCGATGTTACAACATTAATCAGCTTAGTTCTAGGAGGCCCTCCTCTCGGGTGGTACCTGCTCCTCATTTATAAGGGTTAAGGAGTGGGTTGTTTAGCCGGTGATTGTGGCAATTCTGATGGGAATTCCGATGGAAAGTGAGAATTTTTTGCTCTCGATCCCCCCCCCCAGTAGGCTTGTTTTCTACCTGGCATCTTCACATTAAACGGAAATTGTATTTCATCCCTATACTGTGACCGTTGGTTAAAATACCAGCATCAAAAAGCCGCAAGTTGCGAAATTGAATATTTAGTAGAACTGATACTTAAAACATACTCCCCACCTCGCAATTCACTGCTCGTCTGGCAATCCTCGTTACATTTAATTATTTACTTAGCTTTGCTTAGTTGTAGCACAAGACCCGAAGTATGGGGCTCCCAGTGAGACTCTGGTCACATTCAGACGAATTCATCTGTAGCAACAGCAATCTAGTTGTATTCGCAATATTGAACATTTTCAGTTTTGTTACCCCTTGAATTGTTTTTATAATAAATAGTGTTTTTTATCGAATAGTCCACAACGAGAACCTTTTGGGTGTGATAAACTTGAGCCAATTGAAAGACGGTATTTTAAAATGTAAATTCTTTAAAAGTGATTGAAATGGTTCAAAGTGGCCAGTTATTCAATAGAAATACCAAATCAATTATCGCTTTGCATTCATTTTCACTTCGTAGACATTCGACACCATAATTTTAAAACATTAACTAAGGACCACATTTGTTAACTTGTACGCCCCAAAAAATGTGCAGGCACATTTTTTCTTGAATGTTTTGTACCAAACTATGCTTCCTAAGTTTTATTTGATAATGGGGAAACTGTTGGGGGGGGTCGTGAACTTTTTCGAGATAGAAATACGTGAACAAAAATCCATTTTATATTGTATTAAAAGTGAAGTCATTTTTCCTAAACTTTTTATACTATAAGAAAATATTCTGACTCTTTATTTCGTTCAATATACTGAAATGGAAAAATTGTGTTACCATTTTTCTAAGTTGCTAAATATTATCAAATAAAGATAAATTGAAATAAAATTAGAACGCCAGGTACTCATGGATTTAGAAATATATATTATGAAAATTCGATTGATTTTTAAAATCTGATAACAACGTCCTGTATTTTTCAATAGCTATATTTATTATTAAAATATTTCATCATAAGAAAAATAACGAAAGCATTTTCTTTAATCTAAAAGCTAAGTAAACTACTGCTTGAAAAAATTTACGTTTTTTGAAAACACCATCGAAAATAAAATGTTAATAAAATTATAAATATGTTTGATAATCGAAAAATAAAGGATCTGTAAATAAATTTCATCCGCTGTAACAGATTTTTAGTTAACAAGAACTTTCAAACTAAATAACCAGATCATTTCGTTTTGACTTTCGAAGATTGTCAGTGTAACTGTTAAGACATTTCTTTGTTGCTTCCAAATGCCCTGACATATACTTCCATTTTTATCCTCTGTAATATCTTCCGTTGTTGTCATTATCGCCATTATAATACCTGTTAAAAGTTAGATAATGAAAAAAGTGTCAAATAAGAACCATCACGAAAATACAATAAAATAAAACTGAACAAAAAATTTTAAAGAGAAATTATTCAGACAAAAACATTGGGACAAAATTCGGGAACAGTGAGTAGTTTTGTTGTGATAAATTACGTAAATAAATCAAAAAGTTTGTAGCTTAATTAGAAAAAAAAGACTTATCTTTAACTTCATCTTTTTTTTTTATTTTCAATACAATTAATTCAGTAGGGAACATTATTATGCAGTGAAAATTTTAAATCCAAGTTCAGTAAATGACTCTATACAACGCAACGATTTTCTTCATACAACCTTGTATAATCAGTTTGCTGTTATTGCTGCTTCAGTGTTTGATATTATAGATAATAATATAATACAATGCAAAAGGAAATTATTTTCACGTATATATCGGCACTTTTGCCAAGGATCAAAATCTAGTATCTATATGATCTGTGTGGAATCAAAGCAGTGCTCCTCGATACTGCCGCTTGAGATCAAAGTTAAGTATCTGCACCAGTGGAAATGTAAGTAAATTACAAAAAAATTATATAAACCACTGCTTATATATCCCAGGTTCAAATGCAGTCGACAGTAAATTAAAACTGTGACAATTCTCATTTTCGTATCAACATTTGTTATGTCACTATCACATTGATCAAGAATACCTTAAAGATACCCACAGACTTAACCTATACTCCACTATTCAGTCCATTAGCTTTAGTCACTTTTTATGCTAACAAATCAAATATAGAAACGAGAAAAATGATCATTTTCGTCTGCTTATTTTATATTTTTAAAATGCTCTTACAATATCTCAGGATTCAAATACAACATTATTGACATAGTAGTTAACCGCCGACTATCAGGGTTAGACTGTGATACAAGATAATAATGAGGGCCTATGCACGTATGAGGACACAGACAAAGATTTCCAGTCTACGCTACCATTGGCGTGTAAGACAACTTCAATCCTCGCCTTGTAGAGTTGTGCAACGAAGTTAATATTCCTCTGGACCAGGTTCAGTTTTTATGTTTGGTTAAGAAACACACGTATTATAATCGAATCCCAAACCGAAGACCAAGAATTATGCTCTAATTTTTGGCAGATCGTGAAGATACTCCGTCCTGATTCTCGATCGTAAAAAATGTCGTCAGTTTTGCGGTATCACGTGCGCAGGATATTCCGAGCTAATTAAATATAAGTAAAAAAGAAAAAATTTTCTGGTGCTAAAATTCATTTTTATTCTTTTGAGGAGTTTCTACAAAGGTAAATACATTAATCATAGCTAAATATGATATAGTGAGGATGAAGCTCACTATCACTCTTCGTCTGCTACCCGTAAGTCTTTAGAGTAAATATCCGAATCTTGAAACACCCACAAGTGCGCAATAGTTAATATACTCTCAAACTGTTGAGTTTTTCTTTCTAGGTGTTTCATAAATGAAGCTTTACACTAGGAATACTGTCGATTAACATATATACTTTAAAAAATGTTTTTCATGTTTGATTCAAAGAAAATACGTAACCTTTTACTTTTTAAAAAACATTGTAGATAATAACTAATAATTATAAGTAAGAATTATTGCACTATTTTTAGATACTCTTTCCTCCCACACACACTTGTTGCAGCAAATATTTAGCATCAATCTTCGAATTCTTAGGCTTAAAAATCATGTATTGGTAAATGGTCCTGGCTTTGACCTGTTTACCAGAATTTTTCCCCTTCCCTAATGGTACTGCATCGGAAAAAATAGATTGAAAAACTTCGGTTTCAGGTTATCCTTACCACGATTTTAACCTGGACAAAATAATGTTAAAGAGTCAGACTTATCCCTAAATTAATTTTTTTCTTCCTAATTTGCCGAAATCTCATAAAGATAAGTCAGACTAAATAAACAAAATTTTTATTCTATGTGGAAATTGGGTTAAAAGTAAACGACAAATTTTCGACACATGAGTTAATAGAGAAATATTTGATGGAAAAATATTTATTTGAAAATTAAGTAAACATTCATTCTATCATGTTTAACCTTGAACCTCAGGTTAACGTTCAGCAGAGTATATGTTTAAAAATTATTAAAATTTGTTTTAAGAGGAAACGAGATCTGTATATATATAGTGGTTTTCCTTGTTTACGTTTTGGGGTACCTTCGATTAATCTAAACAAAGAAAATGAGCAATTCATAAGTTTTAATTAATAATGGTCCCAAAACCATATTGTGATACCAGGAATTCGGATATACCAAAGAGAAACCGACAGGTACTTCTTAATAAAGGAAAAGATGAAAGTTTAAATTGATAAGATCTACGTCAGGAATCTTCTACGCTTCAACCATTTTTTATGACTATAAATTGTTAATTTCTTTATCATTAGTTACACTGGTGTGTCCATGTATAGGAGTCCATGAGAGAATGTTGCTTATGAGTTTGTTCTTAGTTTTCGTTGGCTGACCAGCAAAGGCTTACATGCATAAGTTCTGAGTGGACACTTTCATGAGGCATCGGTTACCAACAAGCGTTGAGATAGACCCAGATAAAGCGCAGGCCATCTGAAGCATGCCTAATCTGAAAAGGTGGGGAAAATTCATTCCCAACTTGACCAGCATCATCAAGCTCCCTCAGGATACTACATGGATGGGGTCAGAATAACAACAAGCGGCATTCAACTCAGTGAAATTCATAATCATTAGTGTGCTAATCCTCGCATATTACAATCCACAAGAGGAACTGATACAGGAAAATGATATTTGTGATATTACCTGGGAGCTGCTCTGATCCAAAACAAGACACCTGTGGTATATGCAAATCGTTCGTTGTCAGAAACAGAATGATGATATGCACAAATAAAGAGATGTGGGCAATGATTTATTAATTGAAAAAGTTCTATCACTACACATGGAAAATACGTGAAGGTTCTGACAGATCAGTAACCACAAATGTCAATTTTTGCAAAGCCATGGTCAAGAGCACCCAAAAGACTACAAAACTTTTTGATGAGGGCACAGCAATACAATTTTTCACAGCAGATCAAACCAGAAAGGAGATTCCGCTGTCAGATGCCTAAACTCATACACCAACAAATGGGCCAGTGATGAAGAACTGTTGGTGATAAATACCTTGATGCTGCATTGAATACAAAACCATAGGCTGGCACAGATTCGCTGCAATATCATGGGAGACCCCACCATGAGAACACTTGTAGAAGTCATAGCAAGAGGGTGACCAGATGATGACTCTCTGAAACCTTTCTTTTACTTCAGGGATGAAGTGTTACTGCGAGGCCAAAGGATAGTTACCCATTTTCAAGCTGCTTGAAATGAAGCAGGCCATCTCGGCATCAACACCTACCTTCGACGAGCGAGGGACTTAATCTTCTGGTCTGCTGAGATTCACCAGATGCTGCGTGGAAGAATCTCATGGGTCAACAGCCAGGATCAAATAGTTCAATCAGGAAATTATGCTACTATAAGGGTGACGTCAATTGATGAGGAAAAAACAACCAACGAAAGATTACTATGACTCCAATTCAAACCATATCGCATTTCGCGCCGGTAAACAAGGGGTGCGTTCTTCTGAGGTTGGAGCTTAAACCCAAACGAAAATTACTTTGATGCAAAATATTGTCCACATTGTAACTTTCAACGTTAGGAATTTAAATGCAGTAAACCAGTTACCTGAGCAGAAAGCGTCAGCAGTTAAGCATAATAGAGACATCATATGCAAACAAGAACATAGATACTATTATAGTGAACAATAAATAAAATGTCACGATGCTGGTAAAGAATGGACATTTGATTCTGCATCTACATGGAAAACTTCGTCAGTGCCGTCAAAGGATATATAGGAATGCTTCTCAGTACTTGTGCCATAAAATCACCTAATAGCACAGAGAAAATAAATGACAACATCTTTACAATAATCGTATCTTGCAACAGTCCCACTAATTCCAGTGATGAAACGGACATCATCACCTTCTACAACGAGCAAACTTCCCTTGTCCGACATATTCCGAAACACAACGTTGAGACTTGATGGCTCAAGTAGGCAAAGATAAAAATAATATTTTTTGCTTATACAACTCGTCAAACAGAAATTGGAAATATCTAGCAGACTTTTCACTCAAAAACAGACTAGAATACCTTTATACAAAATTCCAAAAAAGCGAAGAAAAACTATGGTCTACACTTACCCAAATAACTCAAAAAGACTGCTAGATTATAGATTGATGAACAAAAAAATGGATAAATAGAGTTCTGAACTGTGAGGCATACTTTATTTTTGAAGGAGTATCATAGAATCGCCCCTGCAAACATACGTCTGAGTCAACACAGAAATAAGAAACGAACTGTCAAAATCACATGTAATGACTGGTCCTCACTTAGCAAGAGAGATAATAGCAATAGATATACAGTAACTGTAAGAAAGAAATTCAATACTCTTCAGGAGATAGTTGAAACACATACACCGAATGACAAATATGAAAACGGCGTCGTTGCCCACATAGAAGAAGAAGAAGAAGAAGCAGTAAAAGAGTGCATACCGACCAAACCAAGAGCAAAATGTAGACTTCCACAGGCATCACTAGTAGTTAGAAAAAAAAGAACAAGATAGCATGAAAACAGAATCCGTACTTAATAAGAAACTCAACAAATGCCAACGCACAGAAACTTAAGAAGGCACAAAAAGAACGCATACCAAAAAGAAGAAAACAAAACAAAACAAATAGAATCCATTTAAGGCCAAATCAATAGAATAAGAAATTCAGTGGAAGAGAGACAATCTCGAATAGCGAGGCAGACAACAAATGAAATGAACAGAAAGAAGAGCACCTCGAGAACAAAACTAAAAGCTGCCAACCAAGAAAAAAGAATACAGAAGTGGAAAGAACAATTCAAAAATCTGCTTTGAAACTCTCCTAAAGTCTCTGATAAACCTATCACAAAAATTATAAAGAACCAACTCGACATCAAAATTGGACAGTTTGCAGAGGAAGAATTTAATGTAATATTAACAAAAATTATAAGTAGAAAAGCGGCAGGCCTCAACGAAATTACCTCCGAAGTATGAAAGACAAGGAAATATGTTGATATACTTCTTTAACTAAACAATGCCTTCTATAAAGAAAATACAATAGAGAGATTGACAAAAGTCTGCATCCTCCCCTTCCCCCATAAATGATGACTTCGGAATCACTAAGAACTACGGAGGCATAACTCTAACTGTAATAGATGCTAAGGTTTCAAATACTCTGCTTCTCAACCGTATCAAACCTGAAATCGAGAAGAACATTCTTAGAAAAAATCAGAACAGTTTTTGGACAAATTGATCCATAGATTTACAGATTCTGAATATTCATCGAATCATTGAAGGAGTACGGGCAGAAAATCTCGAGACAATACGATTATTTGTAGATTTCTTCAAGGCATTTAATTCCATACGCAGAGGGAAAATGGATCAAATACTTCTAGCATATGGTCTCCGCCAAAGAAACATTTACAGCTATAAAGATGCTTTATAAGAACCCAAAAGCAGTGGCTTGCTCACTTGATGGAGACACAAACTTCTTCAACATTGTTACTTGAGTTTTTGCGAGGAGATACATTAGGACTATATTTGTTTATACTCTTCGTACTTCGAACGTCGATAGATTTGATAAAAGAAAATGGTTTTACAGCTAAAAAAAAATGGCAGGAAGAAGACGCCATTTCTTTAGAAATTGATCCAGACTACGTAGATGATCTAGTGCTTCTTACAAATACACCTGCACAAGCCAAATTCCTACAGCATAACCAAGAGTGAGCAAGCAGCGGAAGGCATTAGCCTTCTCGTGAATGGAAATAAAACAATGCATTTTTCAAACGAGAAGGAACTATCTTCATTCAAAGTAGCAGGCTTCTAAAATTAATTGAAAAGTTTGCATACCTCGGCAGCAATATCTAATCTACTGAAAGTGATGTTAAACTACACCTAGTGAAGTTGTGGACTGCTATAGATTGATAAATGATCATATTGAAATCTGATCTATCCGGTAAAACAAACCGGGATTTTTTCCCAAACGGTAACTCTGTCAATACTACTGCATGGACGCTAACAAAACTGCTATTTTGAACAAATCCTGGAAGCAACACCTCGTAAAACAGCAGCTCCCATCTCAAAAATCATCCAAGTAAGACAAACAAGACATGTGGGACACTGCTGGAAAAGCATGTATGAACTCATCGGTGACGTTCTTCTACAGACCCCTACTCATGGACGCGCCAGTATTGACCAACCAGCAAGAATGTATTTTACATCATTACACTGTCACGTGGTCTACTACTGAGAGGAGAGAAATAAGGAATGTCCCCTACCCCTCCGTGTTTGAATTAGCAGGCCACCAAGGAATGACCGTAAAGAGAGGAGTAGGAATCTAGGTCAATTACTCGCGGCTGAAGTAACAAATCCATCTCAGAATGAAAGCCAACAGATGTTTGCATTTTGTAACCGGGTGAAAGAGATAGTAGTCCTAAAGAACCGCCAGGGAAAGGAAGAAAAAGGCTAAATGATTGGCCAGAACCCTAAAGCGAAAGTGGCACCTTCTTCCGTCAGCAGAAATAGGGGAAAAGAATATCAGTTTTGGAACGGAGGTCGCAATGAGCAGATAGGTGTGAACACTGTGGCCAAGACTCCGAGTGAAACTATTTACCAACCCCTCCGCTCGGGCAGGATATGACACAAGGTCAATTTTTAAGCGGAGTTTAACAGGTTTGAATTCAGAGTTTTCCTTCTCCTAGACTAGTTGCCTAACCAAGGCTGAAGAACCTAGTCTGTCCTACTATTTACCCATAGCTGGAGGGAGAATAATTGGATTCATACCTTTCCCAAGGGTATTAGTGCTATGTGAAATGCAATCAGTCTCGTCCAGGATTTGAACTCGTGTCGCCGTGTCCAATTCCTCCGAGTGAAGAAAGCGGAAAGAATCTTGGACAAGAAGAAGAACCTATGCCTTCAAGCCAGAGCTATATATATATATATGTATGTATAAAATCCGCCAGCCCGTAAAAGAGAAAATACTCTCCGAAGGAACCCGTCAAAAAGCTAAGTACTGCAATTACATATTCTCTCTCTCTCTCTCTCTCTCTCTCTCTCTCTCTCTCTCTCAATTTAAAGAAGGACGAAAGAAAAGAAAAAAAAGGAAGAAAGACATTTATAGTTATGTATTATCCGCTGATAATATAGCCGACACGTTGAATATGTGTGTCCGCGTGTGTATTAAAAAGATTGTTATATTCTAATGTCCCCACGTGTTGAGATTTATTCATTGTGTTGTCTGCCTGTCAAGTTGTCTATTTCATGTTTACTTTCATCTTCTTTCGCCTCATATTATTCCCGCTAAATTGTCTGGGTCCCCTTTAAAAATATTATCCGCGGAACCAATGTTGTCGACTACTATAGTTAATATTATTATCTCAAAACCTACAGGCTCATATCTTCCTTTATCCTAGGGGTAGGAAGAGCTAGTGGCCTGGTGGGTGTGTGTGTGATGTGAAATTTGGAAACCCCTTGCCAGCGGCGGTCAGTCAAGCCCCAAATTAACCCCCACATAATATGCCAGTTCCTATATGCCCGAGAAAGGACTCTGAACAAGGACTTATTCTACGAGGGATCAAGAGCCAGACCGCCCCGTCTTCACACGAGCGAAAAATAAATTCCTGTCTTGGGATTTTAATAATTTTGCCGTCACAACATTGTGAGGACAGTGGATGTAGTTTGGAGGACCAGCCGAGGGGCAAGGGATGATGGTGAGTGAGAGTCAGGGAAATCCATTTTGTGAGCGTGGCTTGATCTGCATCTGTTCGAAATCCGATCCTCATTGGGTACTTAAAAATGATGACATTGTGCTGAATTAAGCTTTGTAAATATCAATTATGACTCAGAGGCTAAAATAGTTACGTGTTTCCAATTCCAAAAACGTGTTCGCGTCCATTTAAAAAGATTTTAAATGCTGTTTTTGTTTTGGTGGGGGGGTACATTTGCCGTCCGGTGTAACACAATCTTGTTCACTCTTTGACATTCAACCGAGTTTTATAAGCTAAGTTTATTGAATCTCAAAATAAAATTTGGCAACAGAAAGAAAAAGAGACACCGTCATTCATACTTACTTCAAAGTTAAGTATAAATACAACTTCTATCGCTCATTACTCCTGGGAGGGGTGTCCAAAAAGGCCTTATCCTGTATCGGCACAGAGTTGTTGTATATACGTTCTCGATGATCGTTCTGCCTTTGCTCATCCATGTGAAAGGGTCCACAGGAGTATGTCACTTATGAGTTCGTCATTACTTCTCCAGCAGAGTCCCGCATGTCTGGTTCGTCGAACTTGAATAGTTTTCGTGATGGGTGGTAGGTGGCCGTACAACTGCTGATTTGTGGGGTGCTGCTCCCCGGGCTTGTTCAATAATACCCCCAGCATTCTTGTGTAATTGCCGTCAAGCTTTTCCCCATACGTTTAGTTAATGTCCATGTAGTGCATCCATATAGCAGTTTCGACACGACCGCTGCTTGGAAAAAACTTCGTTTTATTTTATCGGTCAGGTCTGACTTCTATATTACCGAGAGCTTATCGATAACTGTCCATTCCTTTGCTAGTCGCGTATTGATGTCTTTCTCGGTTGATGAGACACTGCTTCCTAGGTAGGTTAACTTGTTCACTAGTTTCAGAGATTGAGATGCCGTTTCTTTTATTAAAGCACATGTATTCTGTCTTGTCTGCGTTGACATGGATTCCTGGTGATTTTAAGAGATTTGTTTTAATCTTTTATCTAATTTAACAACTTGAAGAGAATTAGTTTTGATGTTTAACCCTTTTGGTGAAGCGTATTTAGCAACAAATTTATTTGATGCGATACATTTTTGACCATGAAATAACTTGCAAATAAAATTTTTAAAATTCTTGAAGTTTCCCAGTTACGATATTACAACACTCTTTATCACACAAGTGTGTTTACATGATAATTTTTTTATTCACTGGTATTTCTAAAAAATGACTTTAACAAAAGTTTTAGAAGTAATAAAGCATTTCTTTTCTAATTTTTTAGGGCCAGGGTATAAGCACTTTCGGTGGCTATAACACACAAGATCCGAAATTTATTAGTAATGTGGACTAAATTTACATCTTGTCCTCACACATTAAATAAATTTGAGCTACATTAGTTGCTATCTCCACCAAAAGGGTTTAGTGAAAATACAGACCGATCTCTTCATTGGCACAGATTTTTCAGACATTTGGTTCCTTATAAGGCACTCACTTGAATTAGAATTAATTTGAAAGTAAACAAAGTATTAAATTCTCTATGAAAATCATCGACTATAATGAATAAAATAAAATATTTTACGAATTTTGCTCAGTCATTGTAATTGGTTACATCATTTTCTTTCTATCTTGTTTTGTTGTTTTGTTTTGTTGTTTTTTGTTTTGGTTTTTTTTTTTTTTTTCGTTTCTGTCTACTTTCCATAAAGTTCTTTTCGAGGTTTAATTGCTGTAATTTCTCATTTGATTCATTGCGTCTAGACGAAGAGACTCCAACTCAAAATTGGTAAAAGATGTCACACGTAGACAACGGTTGATGAATGTGAGAAATATTTAAAATTTTATTTTTATTTATACAAAGAAGCAGGGCGTTTCCTTATAACTATTGTTAATTAAATGTGTCACTAAGCTGCATCCGATGATGAGGCTCCACTTCTGTAGCTGTGATGTTTGGTGTCATCTCTTCATTACCATTACTCTCAGATCCACTCACACTCAGAGTGGGAATAACTGTTAAAGTCCCAAGTACTGGTCAAATAGATCTCTTTGAAAATTATTACTACTAGATTGGAATATTTGAAATCATGTAACTGGGCAAACAATCTATTTTCACTTTATGCGAGTTTTTAACATCAATTTTAACTGAAGTTTGTGACAACAAATCTCCGCAGTACTCCAGAATTCTTCTTCCCTCTGTCGCCTGAGGTTGTAGAATACACCCGGCAGTACCCTCTGCAAAGGGGTAAGATCCCCCAACGAGACTACCTAATGACCGTGGATAGCGACTTCTAAAACCAAAAGATGGCATCGATCTACCATACTCCACTTTGACCTTTACAGCGCTAGACAGGCGGGCAAAGAAGCCCAATCTGAGAACTTCTGATCGTCCCGACCATATTCTTCATGTTGCACTTGAGGCAAACAAACACTCAAGGTTTTTTTTTTTATCTTAAATGTGCAAGAAGGAAGCGGCTAAGGGTCAACCACGTTGAGAAAAACGAGACTTTATCCTGGTTATGAACTAAACGACATCTGTCCTGGAGTTTGGGGAATGTGGAGTACCCCTTCATTCCCATTACTCTCAAATCCACTCAGACCTGGAGTGGTCGTACTTGTTAGGGTCCCATCTTATAGGTCAAATAGACCTGTTCAATTATTTACTAAGGATTATTTTAGTCATAGGAAATAATTCAGATGTGTACAGCATTAGTTAAGAATACTTGATTAATAGAATTACAAGTGTTAAATAGCAATACTTGAAAACATTTAACTGTGTGCAAACAAATGAGTTCTAACTCGTTTAAAAAAAGATAACTACAATTTTTTTTCTTTTAAAAATCATTTATATAACAGGATTTGGCATTAAATAACCCATAAGAGTTGATACGCCATATAGCTCCAACCAACCAAAAGTCCAGGATTTTTTAAAAGTATTTTAGCTGATCTTCACAATGCTGTGGTTTGCATAGTTTCAATTCCACCTCTGATCTCCAGTATCCAGCATGTCTTACTCGTCTGGATGTTTTTGGGATGGGAGGTAAGTGGTCATGCAAATGCAGTTTTTGTGGAGTTCTACGTCCTGGATTTAATCAAAACAGTACGCAACATCCTTCTGTAGTTCCCATCTAGCTTTTTCTTTAGGCGTTTCGTTAAAGTGGTGCAACCTTACAGTAGTACTGACAAGGCTACAACTTGGAAGAATTCCTGTTTTATTTATCAGATCAGATGTCCATATGGTCGTTAACTTGTCAATAGGAGTTAATGTCATTCCAATTGGAATTTATAGAGAAATTAATCTAAGTATAAAGTGTTACCAGCACTGAAAACGAAATCTGCGATCTGAGTCTTCGGATATTCATTTCTTACTAATGCACCCACTTAACTCATCGTTTCTTTATAGAATGTTTCATCACTCTGCTCACCACTGATGGCTGATATGAAATAACGAACAATCACAATGGCCTTTTAAATTCATTAATGAGAAAAGAAAAGTCGTTATTTTTAATGAGTCAGAAGTGATTTTGCTAAAATGAAAAACATATCAAAAGCAAGATGTTGGATCAAGGTCAGTTTTTCTGATCGAAATTAAGAATTCAAGGAAAATTGATGATTTTTATCAAAATTCTCAAAAGTTTCGTGTGCTATCGTTGGGAGCAAGCCGATTGCACTACGTGACCTCTCCAAAATCGTACCCGGTGAAACCGAAAGGTTAGGGGCCAAGTCAATCGACACGTGCTCAAGGCTCTTTTCGCTCCTCTCACTCAGTCTATGCGATACGAAAACACACTGTCGAGTTAAAGGGGGAGGGTGAAGGAGTTTTTGCTCCTCTCCTCAAGCTCTGTAAATGAAAGTTTGGTTCTCAATATCAAGTCTATGAAATGCGATATGACATAATCCATGGTTGGCTGACCAGTCAGAGGTGTTTAAATCTAAAAATTTATTTTATAAAATATGGGCACCGAGTCTGTTACAGACACAGAAGATAGTGAAGTTCCGAAACTTGCCGTTGAAAGAAACTTTTAACGAAAGAAATAATGATGTTCCAGACCTCCCGAATTCTTTGGACAGCACCAAAGCATCCACTTTGCCGCTGAAAGATTCCATGCTAATTAGCATAAAGCAAAAATTGCCAGCCAAGTTCCTCATAGTCTTTTCTCTGCAACCTCGTGTGCGAATTTTTTTCCTTTTATTTTGTATATGGTTATATAATCATATTGCATTGAAAACTTAAATTGTTACAGTTAACAGCAAGTTCCCCTTCTTGGAGTTGTCGCCATCCTCGACAACTCATTCCAATAAATCTCTCACGTCACAAGATGTTTCGACTAAGCTGCGGCGATTCCTGTTCTGTAGATCATTAAAAACACAACGTTAACGCCGAAAGTATTGACAAAACAACCTGTCGGAAGACACATATGGTCATCCCAGTGATAGGATGAGGGTGAGTGAGTATTTAAGAAAACCACTCTCCCATAATTACATCGCCTACTCAAAAAATAATAATAAAAAAAGAACTGTTACTACCATTGCCAATTTTGCCTGGAAACGAAGATTTTCATTAAATTTTAACACAACGAATAAAAATCTGTTGAGCCAAAAAAGCCTCATTACCAAAATTAGTGATCATGGGGTGGAATATACCCGACAAGAGTATTTACTCGTCCCTCCCTCGCAGATCAGTAAGTGCAAATCCACACAGGTTTATGAAATTCAACCAATTATTGCTGCAGGCATTAGGACATGCCTTCTGATCTTGTGCCTCTTATTACAATGAGGAAGCAATGCACATATGGCGGATCCTGGGGTAAGTTTTGCCAGTCTCACCCGAAGATAAAGATGTACTGTGTTTGCGATACGGATTACGGGGACAGGGCAATTTTGTCCTAGCCCATACGTACGCATATATAGGTCCCCCACGCTAAACTAGACTTGTCTCAAGTTGATTTCATGGGAAACGAATGAATATTGAATCGGAGTGTGTTATCTATGTCATCTGGTGGGATATAAGTGTCGCTTCCAAGTAGCTGGGATCAGTATGTAATATATGAACCCGTTGAAATTCCCGGGTTATTTTAATAGCCAAAACATAAAATATGCAGTTGAAAATTTATTTTCAAGAGTATAAGCTTCATTTCTCTGTAAAAATATCAATACAAAATTTTAAAAATGGAAGAATAGATATATAGATGATGGTTTGATAGACTTTCGTGGGGGTATATTTAGATTTCCGCGGATACAGATAATACGCTCTGATCGTAAGGTGTAGTATTTATTCCCCTCCACGAGAAGACATTCGATACAGGATTAATTTAACGTGGGATCTAACTCATGCGGAAGCTGGCAAAATTCAAACCTTCTCATTACAATGCTACCAATGTGAGGCTTGCCTCGTTTTTGCTTAATCTCGTTCTATATGGAACGATAGAACTCTGAGTTAATTCATGACACAACTGCCCAGTTGATGAAAAGAATTGCTGTAGACGAAGAAGAATAATGAAGATATTGCAATACGGGGAAAATTTGACGGGCAAACATGAGATGCTTTTTTTTTCTCTTGTGTTTCTCGTAAAATTAGCAACTATCAATTTTAGCACCCAACTTTTGTATAGGCCAAAATGGATGCGAGGGGAAAAAAACTGATTGGTGAGGAGGTATATTTTTCACCGATCATTGAACAGTTCTGATTAGGGTAATAAAACTATTTTGGAGTCGTCGCCACTTCGTCTTGTTCCTACTCAGTGAACACTTCCGCAATGAAAACTGGATTTTATTGATATATTTAGAATTCAAAATAATTAGATCTTTTTTTTTTATTTATGTTTTTAACTCCCAGAGATTTTAATCTTTTTCTTTCTCTCTGTATAATTTGATGAAGTTAATTAAAATCCAAACGCCCCTCTTTTTCTCTTTCGTCTTTATTACACTCAAGTTTCTTTGTTTATTTTTCAATTTTAGAAAGGTAAAAATCCTTTGATACCGGCATGTATTATATATAAAAGAATATTTCTACACATAAAGTCGACTACAGGCAGATATCTTTTTCTCTCTAATCACTTAACTAGAAATGTATAGGATAAGCTATTTTCTATGTGCCTATATTGCCCAGTCGGCTGGGGTTGTAGAATACACCGATTGCTTCTCTGCAGAGGGGTAAGACCCCCCACCCACCTCAACGAGTGTCCTAGATATGACACTAAACAATCTGATGGTGAGGTTCCAGTAATGCTAAAGCTTTGGGGAATGCGGAGTACCCCTTCAATGCAATCGCTACCAGTTCTACTCTGACCCGGAGTGGAAGTGCCCGATAGGGTTCTATCTATGAGTCAAATAGAACTAAACTGTGTATTTATGCTAAACTGAATTGCTTGAAATAAGACTGTTTTGACATTTAAACTGCGTACTTATGCTTAACTGAATTGTTTGAAATAAAACAGTTTTGACATTTAACTGTGTGTAAACAAAATCTATACTTATACTAAACTGCATTGTTTGAATTAGAGTTGTTTGACAAAACTGAATAGCTTGAAGTAGAAATGTTTTTAACTATTAAACTGTACTTATGCTAAACTGAATTGTTTGAAATACAACTGTTTATTTGCATAAAATGGATTTGGCATTAAATAATCTGTAAAGGTTGATATGCTTTAAAACCCAACCAACCAGACCAACCAAACCATGTGCCTATAACAAGCCTTACATGCAGGCAAGTATTTGACTAGAGGAGGCAATGCAGTGACCTAAATTGATAATACTCAACAAATATTGCGAAAAATTGTACAAAGGGAATGGTTACTAATATCCAATAATTATAAACTATTATTATGGAATCAATTATTTCTTATTGATCAGAAATTAGAGAAAATTTACGCGTTTAAATCAATCAGAAAGTAATTTCAATTTTTACTAAATATTCATCAATGAAGTATAAAAAATACTTTAAGAAAAATAAAGCATAATTGGTAACATTTGACAGTTTTATTTCACGGTTTTTATATTCATAGTAATATCTTTCCAGTACATTATTAGCTTTTATTTTATGGATATGAAGAAAATACTTTTACTGACATTTTAAAACATATTTAAACTCTCAGGGCAGGTTTTTTCGCTACGTTAAAAGACAAAAACGATTCTTGAAAAATATATTTGACAATTCCATGTTTATTTTTCATATTGAAACGATGTATTTTGAAAACTAACAAACAGACGTCTGCTCAATGATTTCTTCAAACCTTTAATTTGTCAACATTTTAGATCATAAAACAGAAAAGTACCCACTTAACAATGATATCATGAGAAATTTTTAAATAAACACTACCTCTTTCAAAAAATTTCCATACTGTTTAGAATAAAAAGCTTTATCAGTATAAAGTTTTCGTTGCTTTGAGACAATTTTTTCGTGTAAAACATAAAAGAAACCACACGTGTTAATTTCGTTGAGAATATTTATTTTTAGGTAGATAAGGGATCGAATGGCTGGCATGCTTCTTCATCCAACAGTTTTATTATTTTTCGGAGACTTATTATTGCTTTTTGTTGATCATTTTGGCAAAAGTTTAAACGACTTTCTAATTGATTTATTCAATAAGATTTTCTCTACTTTCTGATCGATAAGAAATAATTGATTCCAAGTTATAAGTTAGGCATGGACAACCTTTTACGAGAAGCGAGCCAGATGAAATATGACTCAACATCAAGTGGGCAGCACAACAAAAAAATTTACTTGGAAGGTACCTTTTTAACTATTTTCACAACAGAACAACATCCATGTGAGCATCAGCCTTAGAAACACGGAAAAGTTGATTTTTTTTTTTTTTCCCCTCTTCGATTAAAAGATTTTTTCTATAGAAAATTGAAGTCTTAGACGAATTATTTAGAAAGCCGCATGAGGCCTATGATTATAATAGGTATAATTGCTTATAAACTAATTACTCGATATCGCTAACTTTTCTGAAATTTTCCTCTATTTTTAATAGTTTAGTAATTCATTTCTGATATTAAAAATATTTACTCTGTGATTTCCTTTATGATATTCATAGTCTTAATTTTCATACACAGTATTTGTCTTCACTGAATTATTATTTCTTAAAATTATTCAATAGAAAGTTGATATCAAAATATAACTTTGATATAGGACATTATTGCTCAAAATGTAGATATTTGATAGAAGTGGCAGCACACCAAACATTTGATTTCTTACTTGATCTACAAATTAGCATCTCCGAAAAATGTCATTTTTTTACACGAAAAGGTCGTCCAAAAATAAATAAATATTTAGATACAGCTTTATATGTTCATTAAGGGGGTTTCCTCGTGGTGTAATGGTTAAAGCGATGGACTGCAGAATCGTAGTCAGCGAGTTCGTACTCCAGTAGCGTTATTACGCTCACTTTCGGGCAAATACCCTTGGAAAAGGTATAAACCCCCTTATCTTCCCAGCTATGGGTTAAATAGTACCACTACGGTTCTTCTAAGAGAATGGCTTTGGCATTAAACAACCTACAAAGGTTCATATGCCATTAAAACAAACAAAACAAATATAAGTTCATTAAAAATAATTCAAGTTACTAGTTTTTTTTGTTTTTTTATTCAATGATTTTTGTTCCAGACAACGCCTCTCTTAATAGTTTTTCATAAATGTGACCCCCAAAATTTACATAATTTATCTTCAATTAAATACTTACAGAAGACATTAGCAATAGAATTTTAAGAATTTCGGTTGAGTATTAACTCCATTTATTTTTCAAAAGTTACACGTCAAGAAAAGTCAGACATCTAAGAAAGAAAAGCACAAAACATCTGAGAAAAGTTTTTAAAATTTTGCCAACATTTGTGTTATGAAGAACAAAGATTAGAGAAAAATATGAGATTAACTTAGTGACAAAATTCTTCACAATCAGACATTTTTCAAAACAACGCTCTACATTATAACATAAAAGACAAAATGTAAATAAATACTAATTCCAATGTCTTTTATAATAAAGTGAAGACAATTCAATGTAAATCTAAAGGAAAAACTAGACAACTTTTAAAATTTGAAATATTTATACGAACCCACTGAGTTAAGTATTATCGCTTACCCCCACCCCCAATCAAACACTCCAGCTTTCTGATAATTTATCCTAAAATAATCCATAAGTTATAAAAAATATGAACGTTTTCTCTCTATTTTAACAGTTATGATAATACCGAATTATTCTATTTCCTTATCCCTTCTATTACGTATTGTTATTTGATAGCAGAAAAAAATTCAACAGTTTAATTCGAGTACGAGCAGCTTCAAAGATAGAATAAGCTGGCAATTGACAAGACCAAAGTCAAGTTTTATTAAGGCCAAAATGATGTATGATAAAGTTGTATTAATGAAACTGAAATGAAAGGAACTACAGATAAAGACTAAGATGGACTGGCCTCTTCATCTAAATGCAAATTGTCGTTTTTGTTATTTCGTTTTATTGTCTGTCTCCTCTTTTGTTTTGATTTTTGTTTCATTTTTTTTATTACTCATTGACAACTTAGACCCAAATATTCTGAAATGTATTTTATTTCAGAAAGAAAGAAGTAATGAAAACTTATTAGAACATATTTTTTGCACTGAGAACTGAATGGTCATCGCGATGGCATGCCCAGATCCTCTTAATGATAGTGCGCTAAGAAATACTGAAACTCTTTTGGGGTTGTCCCTTAATCTCAATTAGTAGTCTCTTGCAATTTCCAATATATTTCTCGTCCTGTCGACTGGGGCTTTAGAATACGCCGACTGTACCCCTGCAGAAGGGTTACCCCACCCCAACGAGACTACATGTTGGCCGAGGGTGGCAGCCATAATGCTTGAGGACAGGATCCTGGTGGCTGAGAAGTCCTTGAACTAGCAACTAAAGAGATCACATGACTTGCATCACTCCACTTTGGCCCTTACTAGGCTAGACAGGTGGTCGGAGAGCCCCGATCCGATCAATCGGCTGGTAATGTCAACCAACTTTTAGATTTTTGCAAAAATCTGAATTAGAGGGCGATGGCTGTAAGGTCAATCATGCTGAAGAAAGTCTTATATTCCCAACTGTCTGGATGAGTTATTATCTTGGGAATGAAAACCCAGGGATAAAACTTATTTCTACAATCAGCGTGAGTATACTATGTAGCCCTAATGTTACAGGGTGAATGGGTTTCCCCCTAGGCACATCCTCATTTGGGGTTACATGGTGGGTAGGAAGCATGGTCAATGAAAATCATAAACCTTCTACAAATGATTACGAATAAATCCACCAAGAAACTACACATTGAAAGCTCTGATAGTGAGCCTGAAATTATTTATCAAAACACCCCTACTTATATGATAATCCAATCAACTGAAGATATACCTATAACCAAAATATCCCCCTTCAAAATTGAACAAATCCTTTCCAATGAAATAAAACCAACAACAATCAAAAAAATCAACAAACGGAACAATATTAAAGTTAAAAAAGCACAACTGGAAGAAATCCTAAAATGGGAAACTTTCAACATCAAAATTAAAACCCACCTCCACCAATCTCTAAATTCATCCAACGGTGTAGTGAAGAATTCTGAATTATCATTAAGCACGCTAGATGAAATAAAATCCAATTTAAAAAGCCAAGACGAAACAGATGTTAAAAGAATAAGCATTAAAAAAATGGAGAAACCATAAATACGAACACTTACATATTAGATTTTGATACCCCAAAGTCCCCCGCCAATTAAAGCTGGATATATGAAAATAAAAGTTGAAACATATATAATACCCACTTAGATGTTTCAATTGTCAGAGGTGCAGACACCATCAAGACAGATCTGGAGGATCTGACGAAAACAACACACGGACAGTCAAAAAGAGGCATTCTGCACTAACTGCAAAAAATCACCCCACCAATTAAAAATATTGTGAAATCAGGAAAAGTGAAAAAGATATATCCAAAATGAAATACACCAAAAACATTAGTTTCCCAGAAGCAAGGAAAATAATAGAAGCAGTAGAATACACTGAAATGTCAAAAAAATACACTCCAAAGACAAACCAACAAGGACACCAAACATATGAAAACAACCGAACCAGAATAAAACCAGAAGTAATTACCCAACTTATAAATGAGATGAGAATGCTAATCCAACAAATGAAAACTATAAGAAGAACAGTTACTGAAAACAAACAACTTTCCAAAGAAAACTCAACACCAGAGATTCACCAAATCAAGAGACACAAACAAAATCAAATAAGGAGAACCCAAACGCCCTTTCCTTTGAAGTAGCCTCTATTGCTAGGCCACCACAGACCTCTCTCATATGGGAAAGCTATAAAGAAACCACTTCCAAATGAACAGAATCATGGCACAAAACTAGAAAAAAAATAGATCGAGACCAACCTCAAGAACGAGAACTACTCCAACAAAAACAGATTGGAGGTCCTGCAAACACAGGAAACGGAGGATGAGGCCCCATATCAAAGCAAAATACAATAAAAAATCTACCCTCAAAACAACCTTCCCCAAAATTAAAACATGGCTCCCCAAGAGAAAATCAAATAGCAAAATACCTATAAGAAAATACAAGGAAGTACCGTAACCACAAAGTAAATGAACAGCCATTATTAATGGCGGAACAAAATCCTAACACCACATGATTTAAAAAAAAAAAAACACCCAAAAAGCAGCGATAGAACAAACATGAAAAACCACTCATTTTTATACCTGAACGATGGCTAATAAAATCATCCAATGGAACATAAGAGGTATGAAACCAAACCTAAATGAACTATTGCTTTTAATTGGGAGCCTACGTCCAATGATGATATGTCTACAGGAGACTTTCCTGAAAGAGAATGACAATGTTACAATCTGCAATTTTGCCTCATAGAATTATATAAATAACAATAGATAGAGCTTCAGGTGGCAGATCCATTCTGATTACTAACAAGATTCCTCAATGCAGAATACTCCTTAACACAAAACTCCAAGCTGTAGTTGCATCATCTCCCTAAGCCATTCATCTTAATGTGTGACTTTAACAGTCACCACATCATATGGGGATGCAAAGAAATAAACTAAAAAGGTAAAAATCTTAGAAAAAAATCATACACGTAAACAATCTATGCCTACTCAATACGAGCATGCAACCATCCATAAACCCATCAAGTGGAAATACCTCTTCCATCGACTTAACCATATGTGACCCAACTATCTATATTGACTTCTCTGGGCAAGTATAAGAAGATAATTATGGTAACGATCACTTCCCCATTTTTCTAAATAACACAAAACCTTCCGGAAAAATATCCTGTTGGAAATTAAACAAAACTAACTGGAAAAAATTTGAAGAAAAATGCGAAGGAAAACTAATACACAAAGAACCAAACAATAACACTCTAGAATATTTCACTAAAATGCTGAATTCCATAGCAATAGACTGTACCCCTAAGACTGCGGCACCAAATAAGTGAAACTAACGCTGGTTTAACAAAAATGCCAGGAAACAATCAAACTTCAAAAAGCAGCACTAAAAAAAATTTCATAAAGAACCAACAACATTCAATCTGATTGAATATAAATGAAATAGAGCAAAGACACGAAAAGAGATAAAAGTAACAAAAAGTGAATGCTTGCTGGCAAAATTATGTCAACAAATTAAATTACTCAACTAAACCAAAAGCAAACTGTGAAATGATCAGGAAAATTGCAGGCAAATAACAAACAACACCAATAAAGCATTTCTCAAAAGATAACTCCAAAATAACTGATTAAAAAAAATTATAACAGAACTGCCAACTGAAACTTTCTCTAAAAACTCAAGAAAAAACGGTTAAAAAGAATTTATAACTATTAAGAAAGATGCAGAAAAACACAAACTAAACTTCAAATCAAAACATCTAGAAATGTATAATAATTTATTGACACTAAGAGAATTAAAAGACTCAATAAAAAAAAATCACAATTCTGCTGTAGGCCGGAAAAAATCCGTTATGAATTCCTCAAGAAAATATCAGAAGAATCATTAAAATTTCTTTGAAAAATCTTTAACAAAATATTAAGAGAAGGAAATTTCCCGGACATATGGAGACAAACCACTAAAGTACCAATTCTTAAACCAAATAAAAACAGTCCGGATCCACAAAACTACAGACCTATCACCTTAACCAGTTGCCAATGTTAGACAATGGAAAGAACAATAAACAACAGGCTGATTTGGCATTTGGAATTGAACAACCTTATCTCCAACTTACAATGTGGATTCTAAAGTAAAAAAGGCACAATAGACCATTTAACACGCCTCGAAACAAATATTAGAAAAGCCTTCATCAAAAATTAACATCTTAGGGCTCTATTCTTCGATCTAGAAAAAGCTTATGATACGACGTGGAAGTATGGAGTTATGAAGGACTTGCATGACCTAGATATAAAGGACAGGTTGTCACAATTTATTCATTGCTTCTTATTTAAAAGAAAATTCAGAGTTCGCGTTGACTCCAAACTTTCAAATATGCAAAATCAGGAAGAGGGTATCCCACAGAGTAGTATATTGTCCTTAACCCTTTTCAACATAAAAATAGATAATGTAATCAAGGAATTACGATCTGGAATTGATGGGTCTCTATACGTGGATAACTTAATGATGTCTCAAATCAAAATATATCCACATAATTGAGAGAAAACTGCAACAGGGACTAAAGAAAATCAGCAGATGAACAACAGTAAATGGATTCAGGTGCTCTAAAACAACAACAAAATGTGTCCATTTTTCTCCCTCAAAAAACTACATAATGACCCCAGCCTGCAACTTGACGGTTCAGAGATCCCAGTTGTAGACGAATACAAATTTCGGGAGATAATATATGACAAAAAACTAACATTTATTCCCTCCCTTGAAATATCAAAAAGCTAATTGTAATAAAACACTGCAACTACTGCGTGTGAGAGCACACAAAGAATAGGGAGCTGATCAAAAGACTCTATTGCTATTATATAGATCATTAATTAGATTACAACAATATCATATATCGATCAGCTAGAAAGAGCTCTGTAAAAACACTTGACCCGATCTACCATAGAGCTTTATTGCCCAGTCGGCTGGGGCTGTAGAATACACCGACTGCTTCTCTGCAGAGGGGCAAGCTTTGGGGAATGCGGAGTACCCCTTCATTGCCATCGCTCCCAGGTCCACTCGGGCTCTGAATGGTAGCACCTGATAAGGGTCCTATGTATGGGTTAAATTGAACTAAACCGTGTTTCTTTCACTATACTGATTTTTGCATTTAAACTGCGTATTTATGCTAAACTGAATTGTTTAAAATAGAACTGTTTTGACATTGGAACTGAGTACTAGTGCTGAACTGAATTGCTCGAAATAAAACTGTTTTGACGTCTAAACTGTGTACTTATGCTGAACTGAATTATCTGAAATAAAACTGTTTGACATTTAACTCTGTGTATTGCCCAATCGGCTGGGGCTGTAGAATACACTGACTTCACCCCTGCAGAGGGGTAAGACCACCCCTCTAACAAGTGTCCTGATATGACACTAAACAATCTGATGGTGAGGTTCCAGCAGTGCTGGAGCTTTGGGGAATGCGGAGCTCCCATTCATTGCCATTGCTCCCGGGTCCACTCTGGCCCGGCATGGTAGCACCTGATAGGGCCCTATCTATGGGTTAAATAGAACTAACAGCATACTTATGCTAAACTGAATTGTTTGAAATAGAAATGTTTTTGACAATTAAACCGTACTTACATTTAAACTGCGTGCTTATGCTTACCTGAATTATTTGAAATAGAACTGTTTTTCGACATTAAAACTGTATTTACACTTGGCTGAATTGTTACATATAACTGCTTGAATAGTTTGAAATGGAAATGTTTTTGACAATTAAACTGTGTACTTGTGCTAGGCTGAATTTTTTAAAATGGAACAGATTATTTACATAAAAATGGATTTGGCGTTAAATAACCTACAAAGGTTGATATGCCATAAAACCCAACAAACCAACCAACAACAACCATAGAGCCTTAAGATTTGTACTTGGAGCCTTTAAACATCTCGATGAACAGAGCTTGACCCTGTCCGTTTGCATTCATTTCGCACTAATTTCATTAGAAAGGGTATAAATCTACTTTTCCCTCGCGGTGTTAGCCGTTTATTTATGTAAAGTCATTTCAAAATGAAAGAAAAAAATCTTAACTGAATTAGAATGGTTTGGGATTAAACTAGATTCCCCTATTGTCACTGTTTTGGATGAAGAAATTCTTCAGAAATTCAGTAGAAAATAAAACAAAGCTTATTAAATAACATAGGAACTTCAAGAGTCAATGGCTATTTAATTAGAAATGGTGTCTCGATTTAAAAACAGAAAACCAGACAACGGAGAACTACTTGATTATTCTTACGAAAAACAATCACTGTAAATGGATATATCACACAAAACTGGGGAGCTTTGGCATTACCATTTCTCCCATATCCACTCTGACACAGAGTGGTAGTACCTGTTAGGGTCCCATCTATGGGTAAAAAAAAAATCTATTAGGGTTCAATCTAGGGTGGGGGTAAAATTGATCTGTTGAAAATTATTCATATTCAGTAGGACTATGTGCAACAAAAATTTTAAGAACCTACTCAATTTTTTTTTAATGAACGTACAATGAACGCGATAACTTAACCTCTGAGCATAAAACAACATTTGATTGGTTGATTTGCCCTTGAAATTAATCAAAGGCTAAATCCAGTAAGGATCGAAATCCTTACCTTATTTTCAAAATTTATTTTGTTTAAATATGTTTGCGTTTCAGTTAACCCTTCATGACTAATTTCTTATATTTATTTGTATGTGTGTTGCTTATTTCATGGATTGTATGTTTGTTTGTTTGGGGGTTTTTTGTTTGTTTTTTTTTTTTTCGATTTTTTACGTTTGTAGATAATAAAATTTCTGAACTCATTATTTAAATCGTGTGCGTGCGTGTTATAAATTGTTTCACAATGATTCTTTTCAGCAAAAGTCTCCATTCCATACAATAAACTTTTTCATGGGGGCCACAATTGAAACATTTTTCTTTCGATGCAAATAGTTTTTATTCATTTTGAATATCTCTCTCTCTCTCTCTCTCTCTCCCCTATATATATTATTTTCCTATTGGGTAGAGTGTTCGCCAGTGGCCCGGGAAACGGTGTTCAATCCCAGCTCGAGTTTTACCAAAGACTCAAAAAATAGTACTTGATATCTCCTTGCTTAACTCTGAGAATTATAAGTTACGAATCAAGGGTACAGTGGCGCAATCCAAGGACGAGTATAGCACCCTTCCCAACACCTCGGTATAGTATCTATCAAAAAGGGAGCCTTCGGGTCACCCTCGACTACGGTCGCCAATTTTATTTACTTTATATATATATATCACAGTCCGTTCATTCTGCTGCCGCTTGGGAGTTCTAAATATTTCCTTTTTTATACACATATACATTTGTTTTCTAGTGCTTGGGGATGCAGTGAACGTCATTATGAAGGTGGTGGACAAAAGCAAAGCAAATCCTCTCTACCTTTAGTAATGGTCAACGGTCGGTTAGACATTTTGTCTTTTACAATTCATGAAAGATTTTATTTTTTATAAAATCACTTCTGTATATTATCTGTGCTTCAAATGCAAAAAGACAAATACTGTAATTCCAAGTAGCAGTTGAACCATATAAAAAGAGATAAAAGATGCTAATATTTTTGGAATTTATTAGAGTTTGAAAACCTAAGTTAGCATAAAAATAGAATGCCTCTAAGGATGCAATGAACTATAAATAAGGACTCTGATGAAATTTTTAAAAAAAGTAATCGTGGACATTTACTAAGTTAAGACTTAATACAGGCAGGAGGGGGGAAGGATTTTTTTATTAAAAAGAGAAGGTCAAGGAGATCCGTGCTGGCAGCGTGACATGATGGTGATGAAAAATTTATCTGACGCAGTATAATGACAACATACGACATATCGAAAGTTTTTAATGTGTTTGGGGAGGCAAACTGTGTATTCACTTAAAATCACATTTTACGGTGAATTATTTACAAAATGCTTAGTTCCCTCGGCCATTGTTACAGACATTAATAATCCAACTCTTCTTAATTGAATTGGAAGGAATTGTTTGAATTCGGATCTCCGGTTACGAAGTTCTTTCTTTGGCTATAAATTGCTGAAAAATATTTGTATTAGATTTATCTGTCAAATCCTTACAAAATGATAACCTTGTGAACAATTACGATTTTAGTGTTAATTCACAAACCACGAATATTCCCAGAGAACAATTTCTAAAACGACCCATGCGTAAATGTGAGAGACTCCATATTAAACTTGATTTTGCGTTAAAATCTGCTTTCGAGGATAAATACAAATTCTTCCGTTGAAATGGAGAAGCTTTATTTTTATTAAGTCACCAATATGTAAAATTTAGAGAAATTCCTTTGTTTATAGCGCGTCTCGTGTTCACTGCAGAGAAACAAATATAAAAAGAGGTTTTTGTTTTTGATTTTTATTTATTTTTTATGCCATTCAAATTGATAGCTTTAAAATTTGGATGTTGAATAAATCGAATTTGCAGAAATGTTCAATCTAATACATAATCTCTTCCAGGCTTGAACGTTGACAAACTGAAGACACAGCCTTTGATAACCTTGATGAAGCACGGCTCTTGCTTTAATGATAAATATCCAAGGACGTTGATTCTGTTTATATAAGGAAAAGCGTGACTTCTTTTAGCAGAAGTGTTGAATCTGTACGCAATGTTGCTCCCCAGCATCAGAGAACAAAATGCTATTCCACTTTTTCATTCAAGTTCCAGTATTTCGAACGGGAAAAGACAAAAAATGAGTCAAGCCTGGTCTAGGAGATTCCAACGTTATTGCGCTATAGAGAAAAGGTCGAAACAAATCTGACACTAGTTGCAAAAACTTGACAATTTCTTCTTGGCTACACCTACATATGTGGACCGTTACATTAACGTGTCACATTCTAACTCTGTTGGAAGTTGTTAAACATCATTATCCTGATCGTTTATTTGGCATCTCCCATTTTTACCATCTTTACACTTCAACCTTTAAAATTCCTTTTTTTCTTTTTACACAGAACATATTCAATATTGATAAAATATCTATAATAACAATCAAGTTCTGTCATATAATTTATCCGATAGTTCACAAAAATGCTCTTTTAAATTCTTTTTCTTACCATTTTTTCTTTCAAAAATCATTCAATCTAATCTTGAAATTTTCTTGACTATTGCTGTTTTTGATCTGATTAAACAATTTGATCCAAAAATATTTTACTCTATTCGCAAAAAATATCCAATTGGTTAGTAACATTAGTTTATGAAATCTGTTTTGATTGTAAATTTCGAGCTCAAGGAGAAATATTGAAAAAATATCCACTATAATTAGAAGTTCCATTAATAATTTGGAAGTTTTAATTAAAGAATTTCTAATTATTTTTTGTAAAATAGTTCATCCTAATTTTTCTAATTTCTCTCTGTAATCTTTTACTATTCTTATAAATTTTCTCACTCTACTTTGTATACCCTCCAATATTAATCTCTAATTTCTATATTGGATGTGTAGAATCTGTAATCGTAGAAATCAAATAACAAAATGCTCGTCTTGATATTCATATATATGGTTTTTTCTCATCTTTCTTTTTAAAAAACATTGATTTTCATAAATTTCAAAGTATTTTTTTCATATGTATATTGCTTTATCTATAGGATTTCTACGTTTACAGATACTATACTAATCATTATAGAGATAAAACGCTTTGATCCTAGGTAGAATTGCTGATCCATACGTAAATAATCCCGCCAAAGACTATTTCTGTAGTTGATATATTTCTATCAATATCTACGAACTTCAACTAGTTCTAATACAAGAGTCACATAAATTACAAACATTTTCGGAAGACCCAGAAATAAATCATGGTTTAAACATTGTTTTCTGAATAGCGAAAAACCTTCAACAAAACCAGAGGAGATAGTCGAACTGGGGGTGGTGAGGGATCAGTATTTCCACTTTTCTTTTTCTTTGCTTGTTTCTTCATCTTGAGTTGATAAGAAAAAGGATTGTCCCCAAAGACAATCGGGTATCTTGTGTAAAGAAACACTGGTTTGTATCAGCAGAAATTCCTGTCAACGGCGAAGGAGACAAGCGAGAAAGACGGGTTTGGAAAAGAAAACATGATGGGGTGGAAGACTCCTGGCATGCCGAAACCCAACGAACTTAATCAATACGATCTGACAAACTTTGCTCGACAGTCTTTTAGGCTACGCAAGATTTAAAGGCTGTTCGTTAACGCTCAAGGAAGAAAAGAAAAATATGGAGAGGAGGAAGAAGAAGAAGAAGGAAAAAGAATGAAGAGAGAGGGGAATAAAGTGAGAGTATAGGAGAAAAGAACGAAGATAGAATAAAGAGAAAAACGAAGAAAGAAGATGGAAAAATAAAGATAAGCACGAAGAGAGAGAACGAAAAAGATTAGCGAAGAAGAGAAAAGGCGAAAGAAAAAAGTAAAAATAACCCCACTTTTTTTTCTTTTATTCAACGACATTTTTAACTGCGCGCACTCGGCTTGTCCGATGCCTACGACCGCCACAAAATCCAAAAAGATTATAAAAATGGATGCGCTGCATTTTCTAAGAATTGTTTATTCATTATTATTGTTACTGTAGTATTAAAAGTGACTGGGTTTTCACACCAAAAGTAGATTTCTAATTTTAATCTTTTTGAAAAAAAATTTGGACTGTTCCTCGTTCTCCATTAAGAATGGGTGCAACCATCACCATCATTTTCCAAACATTTCTTTAGTTTTCTAGTTGCTGCTATAATTCTGATTTTCAATATCACGGAGTTTTCGCGCCAGCAGTTGAGCTCACTTGACGGTAGATCAATACTTTAGTTCACTCTCAAATCCTATCGGCTGGAGCTGTAGAATACGCCGACTGCATCTCTGTAGAGGGATAGGACCCCCTTAACCGGATATGACACTGAACTGCATCTGATGGTGAGGCTCCAGTGCTAATGCTTTGGGGAATGTGGAGTACTCCTTCACTGCCATTACTCTCAGATCCACTCTGAATGGCAGTGGTAGTACCTATTAGGGCTTCATCTATAAGTAATATAGAACTGTTTAATCATTTACCATACTAGAAATTTGTGTGCAAATAAAACTAGTTGTGTCAGCAACCATTTAACTGGATGCAAATAAATGAAACCTGGTTCGGGTAAAAATAGTTACCTACAAACTGTTCGTCGACAAATATGTTTGATAAATATGTATAAACAAGATTTGACATTGAATAGCCTATAAAGGTTGATATGCCGTAAAACCAATGAAGAAATCAAAAAGCTTATTTCAATGACGTTATAGTTTGGATCATTTCAGTGCTTGCAATCTTTTTGCAAAGGCCCTCAGGACTATTCCAAATCCTTCGATAATAATGGATACAACCATCACTTTCATATTCCACTATTTCTCTTGTTTTCTTTCAGCCTATTATTTCATATATTTGCAAGTTCACACCAGTTTATAGTTAGAAATTGACAGCACCTCATCTTGAATATTTATCAACCTTCCTAAACCATCGTAAACCTCACTGCTGACTTCATGACTACTGCTTTTGTTTTTAGTTCTCTTTTTAACATTTACTTGCTCTGACTAAAGATCAAAAGAAGGAGAGGGAAACAAATATCTCGGCTCGCACGCGAGCATTATGCTACTTGACTGGGCCACACTTGGTCGGTCGTGTTGGCGAGTCAGTCTGGCCGGATGTGTCCTTGCTCAAGTGGTAGTCAGTAAGGACAGGCATCCAAGAGCCTCGGTGGGCGTCTTCCCAGGCTTTAACCCTCTTCGGAGGGGTTGGATTTATCACCTAGCGCCTGAGGCGCCCTTTTTGGGAATGCCGACGGGACCTGAGGCATTTTTGGAACCGCTGAGCGCGTGTGGACTTCGGTCATGCGCCTGAACCCACCTAAAAATGGCCTTGAACCACACTTGTACGCTTGGAAGGGCGTATGAAAACCACCGGCTCGCCCTTTTGGAGGATTCTCTAGAGTCCTGACGCGTTAGCGATACTCTTAAGGCGGCAATATCGTACATCTAGTAGTCACAGCCACCTTACACCTACGTAGATATGCGAAAAGGTCCTTTTTAGGGCCATTAGAGGTATCCATCCTCAGTGTTGGAGTATCTCTAGCAGTTCTCATGAACTTGTCGAAGCAAACAGCAAACACGAAGAGGATAATAAGACCAACTGGTCTTTACCATTTCTGTCGATTTCTGCTCGCAGAGCGCTAAAGCATCGCAGTCTAAGCCACGAAATTCACTCGCCCGTTTCCTTGGCTTCGCAGCGCTAAGGCATCGTAGCCTAAGCCACGGTTTCTCCGTCCGTTCGCTCGGCTTCTCAGTGCTAAGACATGACTGTCTTAGCCACGACACTCGTTCCTCTGGTCCGCAGTGCTGAGACACAGTAGTCCTGGCCACGATACTCGTTCGTTTACTCTTCGACACTGCAATGCTAAAAGACGATAGTCTTAGTTACTTGTTCCTTCGTCCGTTCGTTCGTTCCTCGCCTACATGGAGCTAAGACACGACAGTCTTAGCCCACTCGTTCGATCCTACGCGACCCAACAACCAAACTACCAGCGCCAACTGCAAACCAGCTCCAGCATTGCAGCATCTATTCCACGTACGACTCACTGTATGGATTATCGTGAACATTTGGTTAAACCAAAGTACTGCACAACCGGAACATCGATCACCCAGCTGTCCAATGACGACGATCATCCAACTGACCCTAACAACATCGACGACCATCAGCTGTATTCACCTTCTACGACTATTCCAATCGTTAATACGAGTATGAATTGTAACCTTTCGACAAAAATTGTCATTTGTTGTCATACTGTTATCTCTCCATTGTTCTCTTCATTATCTTCCGGCTGTCAATTTGCTCACACGCTTAACACAAAAAAAAATAATTTGAAGGGTCGACGTTCTTATTGCCCCTGCAACATATTCTGTAACTTTTTGGAGGGGGAGGGGCAGTTTATTTTTCTTAATTAATACTTGTAAAGCTGCTTTTGTTTGTCTGTTGTTGTTTTGGTTTGGGGTTTTCTTTTTCTTTTTTTTTCCCCCCAAATCAATATATGACTTTGCTTGATGCAGAGATTGAACACTGAGCCAACACTTTTGTCACGATGCAACAGAATATAGGAAGATGTGGATTCATGACTGTTTGCTGGGTCAAGATGATACCATATCGAATAATATTGCACTCTGGGCCGAAATTTTCATTTATTCAAATTCACTCAGGTACTTTAGAGCCTGCAGTCTGTTTAGTTAATTCCTGAACGAAAATGACGTTTTTTATCCCCTAAAAAGAAGACATAAAAATTTGCATGACTCTTTTATTTTGTTTTAAATTGAAAATTCTAATTTAGAAATACGTAATTTAGAAATGAAATAAGAAAAACGCTGGACAGTCGTTTCGTGTGTATGTGTTCACTATACAGTGACTTTCTTCCACGAAGGCAGCTCACAACTATGCGTGTACTTTCTCCCCCTGCCACCGCTTCTCTATTTTTCTTTAATATACACGGTCTTTTCATGTACCATCTATCAGCTTAAATTAGCCACGTATTTTTTTTTTTCAAAAAGCCTGTCATATTAGGAAAAAATGTTTTTTTTGTTTTTTTTCAAATTTTAGCAACCATGAAACAAAAAAGAATGTCTATTTTCCCAATGTACATGTAACTTGGTTTATTTACAATGAATCGGTTGATTAGAGGATTACTTTTAACAATAAATAGAGGGTGTACCCTAACTGAGTGCTTAGAGTGATGTTAAGATACAAAAATATGATTGCACAGATAAAATGAGTCAAAATTATAATAATGAATTGGTTTAAAATTTGTGTGAGGCTGTATATAGAGAAAGAAAGAAATATTGGCACTTCGCAAAAGAGAATTATAAGTTACCTAAAAAGAACCTTTAATTCTTAATGTTCATAGTCTAATCCACTTCAAAAAATTATTCTAAAACTAGGATGATACGTTTCCATGAGTCAAACCTTTAAGTGTCTCATTCCATTTTGAGATTTTTAAAGAAAATAATTGCAGCCTATTCTTCGTCCTGCAACCCTTTTCACACCGTAACAATGAACAAAAATCCAAATTATCTTATTAAAACCACTTGTACGAATATAATAATTAATCATTTCTGTCCGTTAGAAGATTCGTATGATGTCACCATGAGAGTCTCATAAAAAATTCTCAATCTCCATCTACTTGGCCAAGTCTGT